>CM035174.1:98938814-99259843 GCA_020205615.1 Panax quinquefolius | reverse complement strand
ATTTTGATATCCGATATAAGACTCCTCTTATAAAGATATCGGTAACCTTATTTAATAAAATAAGGTATTATTTAATTAAACTCTTTTAATTAAATGGGCTCCTAATCTTATTAGGGATAATTAATTAAACTCCTTTAACTAATTTTCCTCCTAATCCTATTAGGAATAAATGAGAGTACTTATATTAAATTAATTTCTAAACTCTTTTAGAAATTAAAATAATAATAATAATTGTAGTAATATTAATAAGACTCCTCTTATTAATTTATATTTAATATTTTAAAATATTAAATAATAAATATTAAGTTATTTAATTTATTCTATCACCATAGATTAAATTAAATATATATAACATATTATTACGATTATGCCATTAACTTCTTAAATAATTATTCTTCCTTTTATGGTGTGACCCTTTAGGTTCTCCATATTAAACCTAGGTTGTGAATAAATCAATTAGAACAATTCTAATCTTATTTAAATAAATAAATTAAACAATTTATTTATTTAAATAAATAATATTTATTCTCTGATAAGGATAAGCCTCCACAAATATCAACGACTTTTCGGATAATATAGATTTCAACATTAATCATAAAAGAACCTTTGAGTAAATAGTTACTTAGTACAATTCAATCCTTCCACCATACAATGTCCCGATTAAATATAAGACATGGAATTCTTGTCAAGTCTTATTTTATTTAATTATATGTATTTCGATCCTTAAATGCACAACTCCAAATAATGCAAATTAGAAACTCCTTTCTAATTTCATTACGCCTTAACCCAAGGACTACTGGGTTGTCATTTATCGAATCACATAGGACATTTCTCTTCTTTTAATGTAAGTGGTAGATTCTTTATTGATCATACATTATCTCCATGTATAACTTATTATACCCAAGCATACCCTTTGATATACCCTAAGGGTCTTAAGGAATAAGTCAAAGTATAACTCATCATACACAAGATACTTATGATGATCTCAAGTCCAGGATCACTTGTCTACTATCACTACTGAGGAATTCCTATTGACAAAAGTAAAACTCCATTAAGTATTCCTTAGCGAGCCACGTTCAAAGTTGAACTTATTCTCTAATAAGCATCTACATATTTGATTTAGTGTCTCCACACAAATGATCATGAGATCAATCATCCTCATCCAATGAAATGCAAAGAATGTATGTACCAATCTATTCGATTCACTAATCCCCAATTTAGTAATCCAATGATTGGGAACTATTTTAGTTTTAAGCTTTCTAAGAATTTAGATCTCATTAGAATGATCATCATCATTATTCTAAAAGTATTGCTTAAAACTATGGGTTTATCACATATTATAAAACAAAGATCATGTAGATAATTAAAAGCCTTTAATAAATTAATACTTTTTATTAATAAATGAATAAGATTATTCTAAAAGTATATGTTTTATCATCAAACATGATTGGCTTGCTTGTGCATACTACTTTCACGATCCGGTTATGGTCCTCGGTTGAACATACTCGTTATCTCGCTTCTAACAATTGAGCCCTCATTAACAACATCTCTGAATAGAGAGAAAATTTATGAGAAATGAGATATTGTCGTTATCTTAGGGTTTCAAACCTGTAAGACCCGAATTTTTATAAATAAAGATGAATTTTTCTATAAATATTATTTTGAATATTATGGAATAAATTTGATATAATGTTATAGTTGTGGGTAATATTTATAAATTTTGCAAAGTATGCAAGTTGTTATAAAATATTCGTTTGGTCGGAGAATATTCTTTTTGTTAGGGAATATTCGCATACAATACTCAATCATTGGTGGACCCCACAATGAAATTATTGTCGGATTGAGAAAACGACAAAAATATTTTATAAAAATAACTTGCGGAGGTGTTACCGTTAAAATCATTGAACTACCCTGTGGTAAAAGTACAAGAATATGTCTGGCGTTAGTGCGTAGTAGACACGGTATTGATTATTGATGCTTACGTGAGAAGTCACTCAACTATGCTCAATTATTGCTACATAATTCTTTGAATCATATCTCTTATATTATTGATTCAATTATTGTCACGATGTCATCTGTCAGATAATATGTTATAGTATTAAATCAATAATTGAGGCGATAAGTTATAAATGATTAATAATTGTTGAAAGATTAAATATGTGTTGATTAAAAATAAAATGATTTGTGGTAATATTTATTCAATCCTTAATGTATATAAAGAGTCCGCATTATAGACGTTTGTGGTAAGTTTGATTATTTTATGGGGGGGCCCATATGTCATCATCTAAGAGTCTCTTCAATCGATAAGTAATTACCTTTATGAATAGTAATTACCTTTGTCAATAGTATTTACCTTCATCGATAGTATTTATCTTCGCCAATAGTATTTACCTTCAATCGATAATAATTACCTTCGTCGATAGTAATTACCTTTACCAGACGTCGAACCACTTGTCGTTTCACATTACAGAGGCCGAACCACTTGTCGTTTCACATTACGAGTGCGTCAAACCACTTTTCTTTTCACATCATCGATCGTCAAGCCACTTGCCTTTTCACACGGCGGCGGTCTTTAAGCTAGAAATCTTCTATAAATAGAGGCCTAGTGCTTCATTATTTTTCACGAATTCATTCAAGCTATAGAGAGAAAGTATAGAGAGAATAAGAGAGAAATAAAAAGAGTATTTTGTTACTACACCGTAACTGCGATGATTCAATCTCCTACCAAAGGTAAGGGGTGTTATCCTTTCTTATTCATGAAGAGAACCTGTTGTTATTCCATTGCTTATTATTACTGTTGGAATAACTTTTAGATCGTGGTTTACCCTATACTTGGTGACATTCTTCTATTATTCTGTTGGAACATCCTCATGCGTGTGTTTTACAGGACCGGTTCGACTTCAACAAAAGGCTTACCAATGACGACTATCGTCGAATCAGTACTCGTCGCGCGAGATAATATCTATCTGACCGCATGCGATCATCGATAATCGTCATGATAAAATCTAATCATTTGGGATGCACATCAACACCACTATTAGCGACATCGAGATATCTGCGGCCGCCATGAAGCGTAATCGAAATGACAAATCGGTCATTTGGTATGCCGAGCCGACATGGTCCAGGGCCAAAGATGATGTGGTCCACGTGTCGTGATCATTATCGGCTGACCGCGTCGGTCACGATTATCTGCCGTCAAGCTAATAACTTTCAAATACCGCGACACGGTCATTGATATGAAAAAACATTACTGACCAGATTTTTCTTTGTTTTGCGGGTAATTCCCAAAACACCATACTGTTTTTTACCCGCTTTATCCCAACACACATACACACCAAGATAAACAACATACAAAACAATATAAACATCCATCGTCCACCAACACATACACCAAACTAGTATATAAATCTTTAAAAACCAATATGATTTGAATAAATATAATAACATTTCAAAACTTGTTTAAGTAACATATATATACAAACATCCAAATAATGAATATACAAGTACAAGGTTATGTCAAGCGTCATCCCTCCTTGATCACCTGTAATTAACAAAATAATAAAACAAGTTACAAATATAATAAATATGTTGATCTTGGTATATATTACGACAATACATACAACAAATTGATTTTATACCTAAATCGCCATCCCCATCGCCGTCTGCTTTAACTGCTTCGCTTCAAATTTAACTCCTCGGGATCAAGAGCCCCGGTGCCCGCCATATCTTGAAGATTTCGATCTTGACATATAGCTCTCACACGATCGGTAGGAGTATGAACAACTGGATGACTCGATGACTATGAAGATCGGGTAGCAGAAATACTGAGCCATCAAGGATGGGCGTCGTCGTTGTCCTTGACCTTTAATGTAGTTCTTCTTCTGTGAGCGCCTCTCCCACAACTTTTTGATCAATAGGCGGACGTGGAGTGCCTTCGGGATAAGCGCTTCATTCAATAAACGTTTATAAGTATCTTGTCATCATGTTAACACTTAAATAGTTAAAAATAATATTTTGTAAGTATTAATAAACAAGATCGGTTATTAAAACTTATTACTGCTTATCTGGATAGCCTCGGGCATGAACCATCACGGGTGGCGTATACATCCAAATTTCAATGGATAGGTGACCTTGAGACCTGAGACTCTATCACAAAAAAAAGACAATATTACTAAGTAAAAATGGGATATTTTCTACAATTCATGATTGTAAACATATTAAAACTTGTAAATACGTGCGGGGCGTTGATATCTCAGAATGTGAAATCTTTACGCCGCCTCTTGTATGTTCCTTTTAGCCTTTTCGCCATCGGATACACCCGAGGCTCTGTTAGGTGGCGGCGGTCTTTCGTCTTTTCACCCAAATCTCACTCCCATTGGGCACACATCTCACTTATATGGATTGGGTGCACCACTGTGGGCTATGCTCGTCATATAATCCTCTCCCCGGCACCGGATGGTCGATCTCGGCATTGTGAATGGCTTTTGTCGTTCTTTATTCAAGTTGTCCTTGAATGCGGACCCGCGCACTTTTGCCGAATAATAATGTCTCGAATCACCAAGCTGCTAGCGTCCTCCCATCTATACCGCTTTATGCAAATAAAAAATAATAATAACATTACTAAATAATTATCCTTTGAATATTATTTTAATATTATTTGTCATAATTAAAAAAAACATACACGAATTACGCTGAAACGAAGATCCTTGTGGGCGATAGGTGTGCTCATTACGTAATCACAGTGTGCCAATTACGTAAACACAATTTGTGATATGCACTTGACGATCTTATTATCCTGAAAAATCACTATAATATACAACATCAATTAGCATATATTAAAGCAATTTATATCTAAGTTATAATATTTGTGAACATTTTTCAAACTTATACTTATAATACTTATAAAAATTTGCCATAGTCTCCCTATAATATAGACTAGTCACATGCACGACGGCATGCATATATGGACATTTCTAGGCACCCAAGACCTGAAACCAAGAGAAATATACAAATTTTCAATACAATAAGACCAAAACAAAACATTACCAATATAATATCAATCAAAACATTACCAATATACAATAAGTGGAATCTTAAATGCTTTTATATAAATGATATATGCGGACGACGTCGTATTCTTGAGGAGGGGCGAATCAATAAGAATCCGATCATCGGGATTAGTAGGGGCCTTGGGCACATTATTAGGCCCCCCCCCATGCCGCTTTTTTATATTTCGAGAAGCCATCTGTATATTACAAATTTCAAGATGTTATTAGGAGTCATATTTGATTACATGTATATATGACAATAAACATAGATATGATATAAACATGTATATATATGAATATAAAATGACAATAAACAAAAGTTGTATTTAAATAGTTTAGTACATAAACATGACAATGATATAAAAAACATGTATTGCTAAACATACATTGCATGAGTTCAAGTGTCGATATGCGATTCGAGAATCATCTTGTATCGTGTTGCTGATTCATAACCATCATCCGCTTGATTACGTGTCGATTCGATCAATAACTCTTCCTCCTCAATTATCAATGTCATCCGACACAAGTATTGACTCGAGATCTAATTCATGTGGTTCATCTCCACCATCTAACTGGATTACTTCATTGTCGTCCTCCACATTTATTATAGTCGACTATGAAGCATCCGCTTCTTGGTAAATCTTCCCATCAACTAATTCTACACGACTACGCCACGGGAGTATAAATTACAACTTGCCAATCAGAAGGCGATTACATCCTTTTCTAACAGGACTAGGAGTGTAGTATACTTGTCTTTGTTTGAGTTGGTAAAATAAATCTTCATTGGAGTCTGCAGACCTATGGAGGTCAATATCGACGATTCCATGTGTGACGCCCCCAAAATAGGTATACATCACCCATTCTGAGTTGTCAAAACATGGTACAGAAACAACTACAACTTTATTATTACAACAGTAAAACTGTGAGTTTAAATACAAATATTATCTTCTAGATAATATCTATACTCAAATAAATCCTCATCACATTTATTGATACATTATTTTACAAAAATGGTGAGGACTACTAAACAATCCTTTCTAAAACCTTCATTCTATACCCAGGCTACTGCATTTCGCTATATTCTCGCCTCCACGAGAAGAATGGAACAAAAAGAAAAAAGGTGAGCTCAACTAGCTCGATAAAGAATATTATGACTAAGATAATATACAACAAATTATCGTTAGTCTTCAACAGGGAAAAATCTAATAGAATCTGATAGACAACAAATTTTAAATCAATATTACGGCGAAATAATAATTCATTAGAAGAGTTAAGTAGAGAATGCAAACTACTATCTTACATGTATGAATTTAAAAGTTCATCGTCTATCTTTTATCCTGTAACATCAATCCATAAACATCTGGAATCAAATATTCATCTTTTACTACTACAGCCGAAAGATATTCATCAGATTAATCATATTCATTTAAACACTGTTCATCTTTTGCACTTTCTGAGGCCGAAGATATTCTTCAGAAATCATTCATCTTTGCACTACAGGCCAAAGATATTCAATAATATCATCATTTAAGACCGAGGATGATGAAAAATATTTTTAAAGAACGAATCCAAAGGTGAAACAAAAATGACAAGGATTAAGGATTAAAGATTAGTACTTTGTTTTATCCATGTCCAACAATACCTCAAAAATAATCATAGTGGTGTAAAATTCAAGAATGATCAAAACATGGATACAATCAAAGCTAGTATCCGAATAGATATTTTGGACGAAAAGAAGAAATTTTATTTTTAGGTGAATAGTGCAGATATCGTGAATAGTCTTAGTATCGTGAATAGTGTCGATATCGTGAATTGTAACTCAGACTCGAAAAGATAGAAATTCCACAAAAAAAACATCTTCACGCTTCATGAATAGTACTCGTGAATAATAAATCGTGAATAAGAACTCATGAATAGTAACTCGTGAATAGTAACTCATGAATAGTAACCCAGAGCATGAAAAAGTTCCAAATTTGATAAAAACTTCAGATCAACATTTCGGCATAATGATATTGAAGAAATAATATCATTACGAAAAAATAATATCCCTTACCTCGAAAGAATCGGTGTAGTTCGGAAGGAAGGTCGGAAGTGATCTTTGAATGAAACTTGTCTTTGAGCAACAACTCTCAAAGTATCTAAATACTCACAAAATACGCTCGATAATATAGAGAGAAAAAAACTTTGTTTACGGTGTGATTTTAATTCTAACTTAGCCCTCTATTTATAGGAAAATGTTAGCCACCAAAAGCGGACTTGACATATTTACTGATGGCTTTACTCGCTACTATTGCCACCCACCACATTTGAAATAAAATTCAGCACATTTTTTCACCAACCACAAGTGGGGCCCACTCAATTCTAGAATTTTCCACCAAAATCAATTATAACCCTACTTTCAAGAATCAAACACCTCTTAAAATTTATAACAAATCATTCGTTCATTTTAACGGTTCAAAATTTGTGAGACATATACTCAACTTATATATATAACATATCCAAAAATCGCAGCGATCCAATCAACCCCGGTAAATCAAATCGATTAAAAAATTATAACTCACGCAATATATCGTAAAAATATCGATTTTATTTTTAATATCTCCATTCAGACAAAAAAATACCGATAAAACACCTCAACATTAAATCCTTCAATTATAACCACATATAATAAATAAATCCATCATTTATATCCATATCAAATAAATATTTTCTTATCATATAAATCAATAATTAATTATTCCCAAATAATATTACGAATCACAATTATAATGACGGTAGGTTCCTCAGAAAGAGGGCTTTTCAATAAGGATCTCTCTTCTCTTGGCGCGAATTAGGTGACCAAACCTCTCCTTGACGTAACTTTCTAGACATTGCCAATAATGTTATCTAATAATATTATTCAAATAATATGAATTATTGATCCGATAATGGGAAATCTTTGTGCGATGACAATTATTGAAACAATGAATAATATAAAATACCAACGTTAAGAATTATTAAATCAATAAAATAAAATCTTTGAGCGATAATTCTTTATGTAACAATTATTGAGTAGTGCCTTCTTACGTAAGAATCAATAATTGATGCAATACTGGTGTCTTCTTTCTCAACAACGCATTATTAGTGTTTTTTAACCACGGGTATTCCAACGATGATACTTGGTAACAATTACGCCTGTTATTTTTAAACAACTTATATTTGTCGTTTTTTCCTCATCCAATCGCTTTCCGTTATGGGGCCACACACGGCATTTGCTTGCCGTAATTTAATATTCCACAAGATCTGAATATTCCACGACCAAACGAATATTCCCAAGCAAAAATGAATATTTTATAACCACTTGCTTATTTTGAAATATTTGCGTATTTAACCCTTAACTATCCACATTAATCAAATCAACCCTTACTATTTTAAAATAATAAATAAAGGAAATTCCTTTTTATTTAAAAAAAATTTGGTCTTACAACCTCCCTCCTTATGAAATTTCGTCCTCGAAATTGGCGTACGTACAGTATTTTGAAAAGGTGAGGATACCTCGTTTTCATTTCGTTTCCAATTCCCGGTCATTTCCTCTATAGCATGATTCCTCCACAAAACTTTAACTTGTGGTATGACCTTTGCTTCGTAGGGCATGCTCCTTCTATCCAAAATCTTGACAGTACCTCCTCATACGTTAAGTCTTGGCTATCTCGTCCGGTTCTAACTTTCTATAACGTGGTTGGGTCTTTCACATATTTACGAAATCTGAGATATGTGAAACACATTATGAACACGAGACATACTTGGAGGTAATGCAAGTGTACATAGGCTACACTTCTACTTTCGGTCGAGAATTTGAAATGGACCAATAAATCGTGGATTGAGCTTTCCTCTCTTCCCAAATCTTGTAACTCCCTTCCATGGAGCAACTCATGACAATACATGATCCCCTACATTAAATTCCACGTCCTTTCGATGAAGATCCGCATAACTCTTTTGTCGATCTTGTGCTTGTTTGTATCGTTGTCCGAATCATTTGGATCTTTTCGGTGATCATACGTCTTAACTTCGGGTCCCAACAATGTTGCTTCACCCACCTCATCCCAACATATTGGAGAACGACATTTTCGTCCATATAATGCTTGAATGGAGCCACACCTATACTTGCTGATAAGCTGTTGTTGTAGGAGAATTCCACCAATGGTAAATACTTATCCCAACCGCCTTGAAGTCTAGGACCACAGTCTTAATAAATCTTGAAGAGTTTGAATAGTCCTCTCTCGATTGTCGTCTGGTTTGGGGATGGTATGCGAACTAAATCGCAAATCCGTGCCCATAGCTTTTTACAAGCTAACCCAAAATCTTGAAGTGAATCTTGGGTCACGATCCGAAACTATGGATACGGGCATGCCGTGCAACCTCACAATCTCATTTACGTACATACTAGCAAGGCGTTCAAGGAATAAGTCTCCGTGTCGGCAAGAAATGAAGCGGAGACTTGGTTAATCTATCAACAATAACCCAAATAGCATTGATGCCTTGAGAAGCCGTAGGAAGACCCGTAACGAAATCCATGGTAATGTGTTCCCACTTCCATTCCGGAATCTCAAGTGGTTGCAACGGACCCTTAGGTACTAGATGCTCGCCTTTACCGTTGACAAGTTAAACACATTGAGATAAACTTTGCAATCTCTCTCTTCATATTGTTCCACCAAAATGTATGTCGAAGATCACGATACATTTAGTACTTCCGAGGATGGATTGCAAATGGTGTATTGTGTGCCTCCATCATAATCTTGTACTTCAAATCGAGTCGTTAGGAACACAAAGTCTAGAGTGGACTTCGAAGTATTCCTTCTTCATCAATTCTAAGCTTAGGAATAGCTCCTTCTTGTACTTTCTTCTTCATACGCATCGGCTTCAAGATTGGTGGGCTTGAAAGCAACCTTAACTTTTTCTATTAAAGTTGGCTCTGTCGTATACTTGACATCATCGCTTTTCGTTCCGTATGATCTTCTACTCAACGCGTCATTTACCACGTTAAACTTTACGGGATGGTATTGAATAGTGTGGTCGTAGTCTTTCAATAGCTCGAGCCAGCGTCATTGCCGCGTGTTGAGTTCTTTTTGAGTGAAGAAATATTTAAGGCTTTTATGGTGCGAATATATCTCCACTTTCTCCCCATATAGATAGTGCCTCCATATCTTTAAGCGTAAACGATTATTGCTGCCACTCTAGATCATGGTAGGATAATTCCTCTCATACTCTTTAAGTTGTCATGAGGCATAGGCTATGACTTTCCCGTTGCATGAGAACACATCCTAACCCTTTGCACGAAAGCATCACCGTAGATAACAAATCCATCAAGACGGATGGTATTGTTAGAAACAGTCTTAAAATAAGTCTCCTCTTAAGCTCTTGGAAACTTTTCTCGCATTCTTCGCTCCAAGCAATTTTGTATCCTTTCGAGTTAAATTTGAGTTAATGGAGTAGCGATTAGAAAACCCCTTCCACGAATCTCCGATAATAACCGGTAAAGCCCAAAAGCTACGTACTTGATCATGACTTGGTTTGCTCCCAACTTTGTATTGCTTGAATCTTGGCGGATCAGCGGATACTCCATGTTTTGACACCACATGCCCAAGAAATGCTACTTCCTCGAAGCCGAACTCGCATTTCTTCAATTTGGCATATAGTTGGTTTTCACGAAGCCTTTGGAGTACCGAACTTCAAATGGTGCTCATGATCTTCACGACTTTTGGAATATATAAGGATGTCATCAATAAAGACAACAACAAAGCTGATCCAAATATTCCTTGAATACTCGGTTCATCATATCCATGAAAGCCATGAGGAGCATTAGTTAGTCCGAAAGACATGACTAAGAATTCATAATGCCCATCTGGGGAGTTACGAAGGCGGTCTTTGGAATATCCTCGATTCTAATTTTGGTGATGATATCGAACGAAGATCGATTTTTGAAAAGAATTGTGCCTTACATTTGGTCAAACAAGTCATCAATCGAGGTAGAGGATACCTATTCTTGATAGTGACATGGTTCAATTCCGATAGTCGATACTGAAAGTCGCATACTCCGTCTTTCTTCTTTACTGAATAAAGCAGGGAGCACCCCGAGGAGATGTCTTAGGGCCAGATGAAACCGATGTCCAATAATTCACGTAGTTGGACCTTTAACTCCTGAAGTTCAATAGAGCCATTCGATATGGGGTTTTAGAAATGGGCTTTGTGCGGGTTCAAGATCAATAAAGAATTCAACTTCACGTTACGGGGTAGGCCGGGAAGTTCTTGAAAAATCGTCGGAAAGTCGATAACAACGGGAATATTATTCAAATTTGGCGTGTCTTTATTCAAATCCATAACATGGGCTAAGAAAGCTTGACATCCGTTTTTCAATAAGCGAATAGCTTTATGATTAGATATGATAGTGATTGATTTTAATGGTTTAGTTGCTTGAATTAAATACAACAGGGTTGGTTAGGAATATGAAAACTAACAACCTTACGAAAACAATCAATTTTGGCATGATGAGTAGTTAACCAATCAATCCTAAAATCACATCAAAAGCAAGTATCTTTAAAGAGATAAGGTCAATTGCAACTTGGTAAAGTGTAAGACCCCACTTTTTTTTAATAAAGATGAATTTTTCTATAAATATTATTTTTGAATATTATGGAATAAATTTGATATAATGTTATAGTTGTGGGTAATATTTATAAATTTTGCAAAGTATGCAAGTTGTTATAAAATATTAGTTTGGTGGGGAATATTCTTTTTGTTAGGAATATTAAATACAATGGCTCAATCATTGGTGGACCCCATAACAATTATTATCGGATTGAGAAAGCGAAAAATATTTTATAAAAATAACGGCGGAGGTATTACCGTTAAAAGCATTGAACTACCCGTATGGTAAAAAATACGATGTCTGGCGTGGTTGCGTAGTAGCGCTTGCGGTATTGATTATTGATGCTTACGTGAAAGTCACTCATTTATGCTCGATTATTGCTACGATAATTCTTGCATCATATCTCTTATATTATTGATTCAATTATTGTCACGATATCATCATATAATATATTTATAGTATTAAATCAATAATTGAGGCGACAAGTTATAAATGATTAATAATTGTTGAAAGATTAAATATGTGTTGATGAAAAGAAAATGATTTGTGGTAAGTTTGATTATTTTATGGGGCTCTATATGTCATCATCTAAGAGTCTCTTCGTCGATAAGTAATTACCTTCGTCGATAGTAATTACCTTGTGAATAGTATTTACCTTCGTCGATAGTATTTACCTTCAATTAATAGTAATTACCTTTTGAATAGACGTACGAACCACTTGTATTTTTCGTTAATACATTACCTTTACGAACGTCGAACCACTTGTCGTTTCACATTCTGGTGTCCGAACCACTTGTCGTTTCACATTCACAGTGTCGAACCGATTAATCGAGCCACTTTGCCTTTTCACACGGCGGTCTAAGCTAGAAATCTTCTATAAATAGAGGCCTGAGGCTTCATTATTTTCACGAATTCATTCAAGCTATAGAGAGAAAGTATAGAGAGAATAAGAGAAAGAAGAAGAGTATTTTATTCTTACTGCTTCTTGCGATATTGATCTCCTACCAAATGTAAGGGTGTTATTCTTTCTTATTCATGAAGAGAAGCATTTGTTATTCCATTGCTTATTATTACATTGGAATAACTTTTGTATAAGTGGTTTACCTATACTTGGTGACATTCTTCTATTATTACATTGGAACATCCTGTACGTGTGTTTTACCTAGGACTGGTTCGTCTTTATTATTATACATTGGAACATCCTGTCACATGTGTTTTTTTACCTGGGACTGGTTAAAATTTTTTATTATTATTCTATTGGAACATCACATGCATGTGTTTTACAGGACTGGTTAAAATCTTTATTATTACATTGGAATATCCTATCATGTGTTTTTACACGGATGCAGGTTCCATCTTTATTATTACATTGGAACATCCATGCCGGTGTGAATTTCACGACACAGGTTCCGTTATTTATTATTACATTTGGAATAACTTTTATGCATGCGGATCTATCGCATGCATGGTGATTTCTTTTGTTATTCCATCCTTTATTATACCCAGTTGGTTAAAACTTTGACTTATACTCCATGAAATTAGTAGAATATCCTTGATATTTGCGTTTCATCCAATATCTTTTCATGGAAATATTCTTACGATCATTCTTGAATTTTACTAATTTGGACGTTAATAATTCTGGATAAAATAATTCTTGAACTTGTTTTATTGAATTCTTATATCATTGTCATCATCCTCATGTTTATATTTTTTTTTAAAAGTCATACATGGCACATGTAGTGCATAGATGGACTTGGTATGATTATGACCGAGAGACTATTGATGTAATCATGGCCGTAATGTTACAAATGATGTGGTAAAAATCCTCGATGGTAGTAGTAGTGCATTGATGAATGATTGTTGGCATGATCATGACCATTAATGAATACACAAATATTCTTGGCCGTAGTGCATGAATAATTGTGGTCGTGATACTAAAGAATATCCTTGGTAGTAGTGCGAGGTGATTCGATGATGTGAAATATTTATTAAAGTGAGTCTCGGCTATAAATGATGATGAAAAACCTTTTAAAACCTAAAAGATAGTAGACTTTATTTTCTACTTGACTCTTTTAATGGATTACGTATTCATTTATGATTAAAGCGGTTATCATTGTATTTTATCGGTTTAACATTATTGAAGACTATTGATAATTTATTACGCATTATCTTAGTCATAATATTTCTTCTTTGGGCTAGTTGAGCTCACCCTTTCTTTCCTTTATTCTCTTGAGAAATGATAATATAAATTTGGGGCGAGTAGGAAGCGCAGTGATGGTCTGAAGATAGCATTAGTAGTCCTCACTTATTACGTAAAATAGTGTGATAATAAGCTATAATGAGGACTTTTTATTTGAGTTTGTATAATATCTAGTAGAGCGATATTTGTATTTAAACTCACGATTTATGTCGTATTGTACCACAGCAGTTATGTTAATAAGTTGTTTTTAAATTACATACCATGTAAGTGTTCGACCCAAGATGGGTGATGTATACCTAATTTTGAAGGGCGTCACGATTTGAGTATCGAGCTTGATATATGATCCTGGCTAAGATGTGAGAATAGTAATAGGAGGGAGGCGGGGAATACCTTGTTAGTATGACCTACCTAAGTTTATGTGATATTTTATTGGTTGGTCGGAAGATAGGGATAATTTGTTACATGTCGATTAACCTTTTGTTTTGTGGCGATGTCTGAAAATGACATCTCGAGAATGTTGAGAATAGCAATGGAGCCTTGACGATTGTTGATTCACCACATATCAATAATCGAGGATAATGTGCATCGTGAAGGCGACAATCCTCATACAAAACAACAACCTTGACCAAATGACGAATGATCAAATGTTCGGAGGCTTTATGCAATTTATCTGGCAATGATGAGGCGACTCTATCCAAAACGTGGGGTGGAAACACGGAAAACTCTCGGCGGTCACCGCTTAAACAATTTAAGGAGGCTGGGACCACCGGAGTTTAAGGGAGAGCCAAAACCACTTACGGCGGAAGCATGGATAAAGCAGATTACCAAGATATTTGATGTCTTGGGATGCTCAGAAGCAAAAGGTTCCTTTACTTGCCTTTATGTTGCGCGGAGGCGGATTCTTTGGTGGGAATCGGTAAAAGCGTACTCGACCAATTTGTCTTGAAGATATCTTGGGAGAAGTTCCGGGGAGCTTTTCAACGACAAATACTTTCTGAAAGTATTCACCACATGAAGGAGGTGGAGTTTATCAAGTTGGAACAAAACAATATGGCCAGGTGTCGCATGATACGAGGCAAAATTTGCGGAGTTATCACGGTTCGTCCCCACTTGGTGGATAATGAAGAGAGAATGGCGCGAATGTTTTAAGAGGTTTGAAGCGGGAATCGTCGACATCTTATTTCTCATAAACCGTGTTTGTATTGGATGTTGTAAATAGGGCTCGATTAGTGGAGCGCGATAATGAGTCAACGCACTAAAAGAGAAGCGGTAAGCAAAATTATAATACCGGCGAGAATAGTCATCGAGGCGGTGACAACAAGCGTGGAGGAATCAACGGGCCGGATATGGTAACCACTTGGTGGTAATCGGGCCAAAACAATAAGAATGGACATTTCAAAAAAAGGAGATTCAACAATGATGGAAAGAGCGTCGGCACTGGCACCCATTGTTAAGGAAGGAGAAAGACCACTGTCATATGCTTCAAATGCGGAGGAGAGGGACACATCGATCAAACTGCGTCGTGCCGTCAAAGCGTGTTATAATTGTGGAAGAAAGGTCACTTAGCTCGATTTTGTCGTTCTAGAAGACAAATTCAATTAGGATGGAAACACCAAAGGCCATCCCGAAAATTCAAAACCGGTAGTCTGTGAGAGAGCATTTGTTGTGACCTCCTCCCAAAAGCGAGGAATCCGAATGAGGTCATCACGGGTAACTTATCATAAACTCTAAATGAAGTCTATACTTTATTTGATCTGGGTTCTACCCATTCTTTTATTTCTCCTACTTTACGCTCATCGATTAAATTTAACTCAGGAGAAATTAGACTTTGACTTATCTGTGGAAACTCCGTTGGGAGAAACCTTCATTACATCCAATTGTTTATAAGTCTTGTTTGGTTCAAATCGGTACCCTCGCATTACACATCGATCTTATTTCATTAAAATACTTGCATTTGGCGTGATTACAGGGATTGCTTGGTTAACTACTTATCATGCAAAATTGATTGTTTTAAATAAGGTTGTTAGCTTTTATATTCCTAATCAACCTATTATGCGAATTCAAACGACCAAACCATTAAAATCAATCACGGTCATCTCAAGCCATAAAATTATTCGTTTATTGAAAAGCGGATGTCGAGCTTTTCTTAGCTCATATCATGATTTAAATAAAAATCGTCGATTTTAAACGATATTCCTATTGTTAATAAATTTCTGACGTATTCTGAAAAACTTCCCGGCCTACCCCAGGCGTGAAATTGAATTTTGTATCGACCTTGAACCCGGTACAAAACCTATTTCCAAAGCCCATGTCGAATAGCTCTATTGAACTTGAGGAGTTAAAGACCCAACTGCGAGGAATTGTTAGACATTGGCTTTATTCATCCTAGTACTTCTCCTTGGGGTGCTCTGTTACTATACGTGAAGAAGAAAGATGGGAGTATCGACTTTGTATTGATTATCGGGAGTTGAATCACGTCACCATCAAAAATAGGTATCCATTGCCACGTATTGATGACTGTTTGACCCGATTTACGAGGAGCCAAATTCTTTTCAAAGATTGATCTTAGTTAGGATATCACCAATTGAAGATTAGAACCAACACATTCCAAAGACGGCTTTGAAACTTCGATGCGGGCATTATGAATTCCTAGTCATGTCCTTTGGATTGACTAATGCTCCTCTTTGCCTTCATGGATATGATGAACCAAGGTATTCAAGGAATATTTAGATCACTTTATGGTCGTCTTTATTGATGACATCCTTATTTATTCCAAAAGCCGTGAAGATCATGAAGCAACACTTGAGGTGACACTCCAAAAGCTTCGTGAATATAAGCTTTATGCCAAGTTGAAGAAATCTGAGTTACGGCTTGAAGAAGTAGCATTCCTTGGGCACGTGGTATCAAGTCATGGAATATCTGTTGACCCAATGAAAGATTGAAGCTATTCAAAAGCTTGAACAACCTAAATCGATGGCCAGAAATACGTAGCTTTCTCGGTTTAGTTGGTTATTATCGGAGATTCGTGGAAGGATTTTCTCGAATCGCTATTCCATCGACTCAATGACTCGGAAAGATACAAAGTTCGGTTGGAAGCGAAGAATGTGAGAAGAGTTTTCAAGAACTCAAGAGAGACTTATTTATTTTTGTTACTGATACAATACCATCCGGCTCGGAGGATTTGTCATCTACGGTGATGCTTGAGCAAAGGGTTGGGATGTGTTCTCATGCAACATGGAAAAGTAATAGCTTATGCCTCATGACAACTCAAAGAATATGAGAGGAATTATCCTACTCATGATCTAGAGTTGGAAGTCATTGTTATCTTTACACTTAAAATTTGGAGGCATTACTTGTATGGGGAGAAAGTGGAGATCTTCTGGATCATAAAAGCCTCAAATATTTCTTCACTCAAAAGGAACTCAACATGCGACAACGACGTTGGCTTGAACTGTTGAAAGATTATGATCATACCATCCAATACCATCCTGGAAAAGCGAACGTGGTAGTAGGCGCATTGAGTGAAAATCATATGCAAATGCTGAGTGCGATATTGTCAACGCATGAGCCCATTTGTGTGACTTGCAAAGGATGGAGATAAATTAAAGACTCGAGGACGCGTGTGATGATAAGCGAGTATCTGAGTAGAACCGACTTTAATTGATAAAGTTAAAAGCTGCTTTCTACTCTGGACTGGAGGTGATGCGTATGAGGAAGAAAGTGCAAGAAGGTCTTATCTTGGAAGCAAGAATCGATGAAGAAGGAATACTTGAGTCAACTCCGGACTTTGTGTTCTAACGACCACGATTTAAAGTATAATATCATGATGGAGGCACACAACACACCATTTGCAATCCATCTCAGGAGTACCAAAATGTATCATGATATTAAATCCATACATTCGGGGAAGCAATATGAAGAGAGATATATGCATTTATCTCTCAAGGTGTCTAACTTGTCAACGAGTTAAGCGAGCATCAAGTACCAAAAGGTCCATTACAACCACTTGAAATTCCGAGAATGGAAGTGGGAGCACATTACCATGGATTTCGTTCTTGCCTTCTTCTAAGGTTTCTCAGCGTTGATGCGATTTGGGTCATTGTTGATAGGTTGACCAAATCTGCTCATTTTTTACTGAAATCTGAAACTTATACACTTGAACGTCTTGCTCAGTATGTATGCAAACGAGATTATGTAAGATCGCATGGTATCTGCAGTATCCATAGTTTCCGATCGAGACCCAAGATTCACTTCACGATTTTGGGTTAGTTTGCAAAAAACTATGGGCACAGACTTACGATTTAGCTTCGGCATATCATCCTCGAGATCAGACGGACAATCGGAGAGGACTATTCAAACTCTTGAAGATCTATTAAGACTCTGTGTCCTTGATTTCAAGGGGAGTTGGGACAAGTTCTTACCATTGGTGGAGTTTTCCTACAACAACAGATTATCAAGCAAGTATTGGCATGGCTCCATTCGAGCGTTGTATGGAAGAAAGTGTCGTTCTTGATTATCTTTGGGATGAGGTGGGTGAAGCAACGTTGTTGGGACCGGAGTTGATACGTATGACTACGGAAAAGATTCAAACGATCCAAACGATATAAAAACCTCACAAAATCGACAAAAGAGTTATCTTGATCTTCATCGAAAGGACGTGGAATTCGATATAGAGATCATGTGTTGTTAAGAGTTACTCCATGGAAAGGAGTTACAAGATTTGGAAGAGAGAAAACTTAACCCTCGATTCATCGGTCCATTTTAATCCTCGATCGAGTAGGAGCGTGGCCTATAGACTGCTTTCTGCTTGAAATATGTCTCGTGTTCATAACGCGTTTTCACATATCTATGTTACGTAAATATGTGAAAGACCCGAACCATATTATTGAGTTAGAACCGGACGAAATAGCGGAAGATTTGACGTATGAAGAGGTTCTGTTCAAATTTTGGATAAGAAGGAACATATTCTACGCTCGAGGTTATACCTCAAGTCAAAGTTTTGTGGAGGAACCACGATGTTGAGGAAATGACTTGGGAGTTAGAATCGAAATGAAATCAAGGTATCCTTACCTCTTGACATACCAGTATCGTATTACCACAATTTCGAGGGAAATTTCATAAGAAGGGAGGTTGTAAGACCCGACTTTTTTAATAAAGATGAATTTTTCTATAAATATTATTTTTGAATATTATGGAATAAATTTGATATAATGTTATAGTTATGGGTAATATTTATAAATTTTGCAAAGTATGCAAGTTGTTATAAAATATTCGTTTGGTTAGGGAATATTCTTTTGTTAGGGAATATTAATATGATGGCTCAATCATTGGTGGACCCCTGATGAAATTATTATCGGATTGAAAAGCGACAAAATATTTTATAAAAATAACTACGAAGGTATTACTGTTTAAAAGCGTTGAACTACCCGATTGGTAAAAAAATGATGTCTGGCGTAGTTGCATAGTAGCACACGGTATTGATTATTGATCTTTACGTGAGAAGTCACTCATTTATGCTCAATTATTACTCTGATGAATTGCTGCGTCATATCTCTTATATTATTGATTCAATTATTGTCACATATCATCATCGTATAATATGTTATAGTATTAAATCAATAATTGAGACGACAAGTTATAAATGATTAATAATTGTTGAAAGATTAAATATGTGTTGATGAAAAGAAAATGATTTGTGGTAAGTTTGATTATTTTATGGGGGCTCATATATCATCATCTAAGAGTCTCTTCGTAATAAGTAATTACCTTCGTCGATAGTAATTACCCTTGTGAATAGTATTTACCTTCGTCGATAGTATTTACCTTCGTTAATAGTAATTACCTTTACCAGACGTCCGAACCACTTGTCGTTTTCACATTACTGCGTCGAACCACTTGTCGTTTCACATTCTGATGTCGAACCACTTGTCGTTTCACATTACAGCGTCCAAACCGAATTAAATCGAGCCACTTGCCTTTTCACACGGTGAGGTGCTAAGCTAGAAATCTTCTATAAATAGAGGCCTGAGGGCTTCATTATTTTCACAATTCATTCAAGCTATAGAGAGAAAGTATAGAGAATAAGAGAGAAAGAAGAAGAGTATTTTGTTACTACACCTCATGCGTATTCAATCTCCTACCAAATGTAAGGGGTGTTATTCTTTCTTATTCATGAAGAGAATCATTGTTATTCCATTGCTTATTATTACATTGGAATAACTTTTGTATAAGTGGTTTACCCTATACTTGGTGACATTCTTCTATTATTACATTGGAACATCCTCATCATTAGTGTGTTTTACACCCACTGGTTTCCGCTCTTTATTATTATTACTTTGGAACATCCTCATGCATGTGTTTTTACACCGACCTGGTTCCGCTCTCTTTATTATTATTACATTGGAACATCACATGCATGTGTTTTACAGGACTGGTTTCCGCTCTTTATTATTCTTCATTGGAATATCCTATCTGTGTGTTTTTACAGGATCTGGTTCCATCTTTATTATTCATTGGAAACATCCTGGCTTGTGAATTTCACACGACACGGTTCCGTTATTTATTATTACATTGGAATAACTTTTATGCATGCGGTCTATCGCATGCATGGTGATTTCTTTTGTTATTCCATCCTTTATTATACCCGGTTAGTTAAAACTTTGACTTCTATACTCCATGAAATTAGTAGAATATCCTTGATATTTGCGTTTCATCCATATCTTTTTCATGGAAATATTCTTCCGATCATTCTTGAATTTTACTAATTTGGGCGTTAATAATTCTGGATAAAATAATTCTTGAACTTGTTTTATTGAATTCTTATATCATTGTCATCATCCTCGTATTTATATTTTTTTTAAAGTCATCCGTGGCTTTGTGGTGCATAGATGGACTTGGTATGATTATGACCGAGACTATTCGATGTAATCATGGCCAGTAATGTTACAAATGATGTGGTAAAAATCCTCGGGGTAGTAGTGCATTGATGGACAATTGTTGGCATGATCATGACCATTAATGAATACACAAATATTCTTGGCCAGTAGTGCATGAATAATTGTGGTCGTGATCTTAAAGAATATCCTTGGCCGAAGTAGTGCGGGGTGATTCGATGATGTGAAATATTTATTAAAGTTTGAGTCTCATACTATAAACGATGATGAAAAACCTTTTAAAACCTAAAAGATAGTAGACTTTATTTTCTACTTGACTCTTTTAATGGATTGCATATTCATTGCAGTTTAAACTGGTTGTCATTGTATTTTATCGGTTTAACATTATTGAAGACTATTGATAATTTATTCGCATTATCTTAGTCATAATATTTCTTCTTGGGCTAGTTGAGCTCACCCTTTTCTTTCTTTCACCGTTCTCTTGAAATGATAATATAAATTTGGGACGAGTCGGGAAGCGAGTGATGGTCCCGAAGATAGCATTAGTAGTCCTCACTATTCTCAAAATAGTGTGATAATAATCTGTAATGAGGACTTTTTATTTGAGTTTGTATAATATCTAGTAGGCGATATTTGTATTTAAACTCACGCTTTATGTCGTATTGTACCTACAGCGATTATGTTAATAAGTTGTTTTTAAATTACATGCTATGTAAGTGTCGACCCAAGATGGGTGATGTATACCTAATTTTGGGCGTCACATAAGGTGATAATGCCACTTGAATCAAACAATATTTATAAACAGTGGATGTGATGAAAGTTTCTCTAACGGAGTTTCCACGAGATAGGTCAAAGTCTAATTCTCCGTGAGTCGAGTTTAAACGTTGAGCAGCATGCAGAGAGATAAATGAATGGGTAGACCCCAGATCAAGTAAGGTATAAACTTATGAGAATTTATAAATAGCTTACCGTGATAACCTCGTTTGGGTTCGACACATTATGACCGGTCCGACAACGCCTTTCTTCCGGAATCGTTGACTTTGACTTTTGATACGATCTTTTGAGTCACCGTCCCCCGTTAACTAGGTTTTCTACGTACATATCTCGAGCGATATGTCCTTCCTTTCCACAACTATAGCATACCTTTGAATTGTTGTGGGCGCTTGGACCGATATGTCCTCTTTTCCGCATTTGTAGCATATGATGGGTGGTCGTTTCCCTCACTTAGAACCGATTCTTTCACGCACTGTCGTCTTCCTTCACATAGTCGTTGTTAAATATCCTCTTTTAAAATCTCCTCCGACTAATTAGCTTCTTCTATTTTCACGGCCATGATTACCACCGAGAGTGGTTACCATTTCGTCCATCTGCTTTTTTCTCCATGAGTTATCATTATTACATTGATCGCTATCTCTCGATACGATCCTGGTTATGGTCCTCAGTTGGCCGTACTTTCGTTATCTCTCGCTTCTAATAATTGAGCCCTGCTTTTACAACATCTCGAATAAAGAGAAAGTTTATGAGAAATGAGATCTTGGCGTATCTTGGGGTTTCAAACCTCTAAGAAACATCCGCCGTCATCGTTCCTCATTCTCCACCAAATGAGGTCTGAACACGATAACTCGCAAACTTTGCCTCGTCTTCGAGACACCGTCGTTGTTTTTTGCTCTAATCTGATGAACTCCACTTCCTTCATATAGCACGAACACTTTCGAGAAAGTATTTGTCATTAAATAGTCTTTAAACGTCTCCCAAGACATGTTGAGTGCGGTGGATGGGTACGCCTCCACGAGACTCCCACCGATGGTCTGCCTCGCCACGGAACATAAAGGTGGCGAATGGAACCTTCTGTTCCTCCGTGCATCCCAAGACATCGAATATCTTGGTAATTTGTTTGACCCATGTTTCCGCCGTGATCGGATCGCTTTCCTTAAATTCGGTGGTCCCAACTCTTTGAATCTTGGCCGGGCATGACAACCCGTGAATTGCTATCATTTCCTCCTCGTATTTTGAACACGAGTCTCCTCGTCTTCTTTTTTGCATGAACTGCAAAAAACTTCTAAACATCCCCTCGTTCATCATCTGCTTTCGGTGGTGTTGTTCACGGGAGGAACATTGCCAAATTGCTGTTGCACGTTCTCCTCGTTGGTGAGTCTGAGCGTCTCCACGGTCTCATTTCCATTGTTAATATTCTCGACGACATTCTCAAATCTCATCATAAAACAAGGGTTAATTAAGGAATCAATATATCACATAATATCCCTATATATTGACCAAACTAACAAATAAGCTTAGGTAGGTAGGACACACTTTAGCGAAGGATTTACTCGCCTCTCCCTCCTGGTTTCTATTCCCCGATCTCCGCCAGGAGATCATATCCCAAGCTCGATACCAACCGTAACGCCCCAAAATAGGTATACATCACCCATTCTCGAGTTGTCAAAACATGGTACGTAAACAATTACAACTTTATTATTACAACAAGAAATCGTGAGTTTAAATACAAATATTATCTTCTGATAATATCTATACTCAAATAAATCCTCATCACATTTATTGATACATTATTTTACAAAAATGGTGAGGACTACTAAACAACTTCTCTAAAACCTTCATTCCATACCCCCACTCAGTACTCGCTATATTCTCGCCTCCCGAGAAGAAAAATGGAACAAAAGGAAAAGGGTGAGCTCAACTAGCCTGGGTAAAGAATATTATGACTAAGATAATATACAAAAATTATCGTTAGTCTTCAAACAGGAAAAAATCTAATAGAATACAATAGACAACAAATTTTAAATCAATATTCGCAGTGGAAATAATAATTCATTAGAAGAGTTAAGTAGAGAATGCAAACTACTATCTTCTATGTATGAATTTAAAAGTTCATCGCCTATCTTTTATCCCCGTAACATCAATCCATAAACATCTCGAATCAAATATTCATCTTTGCACTACAGCCAAAGATATTCATCGATTAGTCATGTTCATTTAAACACTGCTTCATCTTTGCACTACTGGGCCAAAGATATTAATCATCGGTCGTATGTTCATCTCAACACTGCTCATCTTTGCACTACTGGGCCAAAGATATTCTTCAAATCATTCATCTTTGCACATACGGGCCAAAGATATTCAATAATATCATCATTTAAGACCGAGGATGATGAAAATATTTTTAAAGAACGAATCCAATGAAACAAAATGACAAGGATTAAGGATTAAAGATTCATACTTTGTTTTATCCATGTCCAACAATACCTCAAAAAATAATCATAGTGGTGTAAAATTCAAGAATGATCAAAACATGGATACAATCAAAGCTAGTATCCGAATAGATATTTTGACGAAAAGAAGAAATTTTATTTTTCTATGAATAGTGCCAGATATCGTGAATAGTCAGATATCGTGAATAGTCTTAGTATCGTGAATTGTAACTCAGACACCAAAAGATAGAAATTCCACAAAAAAACATCTTCACGCTTTCATGAATAGTACTCGTGAATAAGAACTCGTGAATAAGAACTCATGAATAAGTAACTCGTGAATAAGAACTCATGAATAGTAACCCCGACATGAAAAAGTTCCAAATTTGATAAAAACTTCAGATCAACATTTCAAAGATAATGATATTGAAGAAATAATATCATTACAAAAAAATAATCCCTTACCTCAAAGAATCGATTTCGGAAGAAAAGGCCGGAAGTGATCTTTGAATGAAACTTGTCTTGATAAAGAACTCTCAAAGTATCTAAATACTCACAAAATACGCTCAATAATATAGAGAGAAAGAGAGAAAACTTTGTTTCTACGTGTGATTTTCAATTCTAACTTAGCCCTCTATTTTATAGAAAAATGTTAGCCCGTAGAAGCGAGACTTGACTTCTTCTTTACTGATGGCTTTACCTTCGCTACTATTGCCACCCACCACATTTGAAATAAAATTCAGCACATTTTTTTCACCAACCACAAGTGGGGCCCACTCAATTCTAGAATTTTCCACCAAAATCAATTATAACCCTACTTTCCTAATCAAACACCTCTTAAAATTTATAACAAATCATTCGCTCATTTTAACGGTTCAAAATTTGTAGACATATACTAAACTTATATATGTATAACATATCCAAAAATCGTAAACGATCCAATTGATTAAAAATTATAACTCACGTAATATATCGTAAAAATATATCGATTTTATTTTTAATATCTCCATTCCGACAAAAATATCGATAAAACACCTCAACATTAAATCCTTCAATTATAACCACATATAATAAATAAATCCATCATTTATATCCATATCAAATAAATATTTTCTTATCATATAAATCAATAATTAATTATTCCCAAATAATATTACGTAATCACAATTATGACAACCAGGCGGTTCCCGGAAAGAGGGGCTTTCCAATAAGGATCTCTCACTCTTGCGCCTTGCAATTAGGTGACCAAACCTCTCCTTGAATGTAACTTTCTAGACATTGCCAATAATGTTATCTAATAATATTATTCAAATAATATGAATTATTGATCCGATAATGGGAAATCATCAATGCGGTTGACAATTATTGAAACAACAATAATATAAAATACCAACGCAAAGAATTATTGAATCAATAAAATAAAATATCGAATAAGAATTAATTGTAACAATTATTGAGTAGTGCCTTTTCACGTAAGAATCAATAATTGATGCAATACCGTATGTCTTCTTGTTCAACAACGCGTATTAGTGTTTTTTAACCACCGGGTATTCCAACAAGATAATTACTTGAACAATTACGCCGTTATTTTTAAACAACTTATATTTGTCGCTTTCCTCATCCAATCGCTTTAGTTATGGGGCCCACATGGCTCGCTACCGTCGCATTTAATATTCCCGACATGATGAATATTCCACGACCAAACGAATATTCCTCGACAAAAAATGAATATTTTATAACCACTTGCTTATTTTAAAATATTTGTGTATTTAACCCTTAACTATCCACATTAATCAAATCAACCCTTACTATTTTAAAATAATAAATAAAGGAAATTCCTTTTTATTTAAAAAAAAATTCGGTCTTACACCACCATCATGTCATCGAACACGTATCCCTTTTTCTCGAATCAAACCAACGGACTTGACAAAGTGAATATGACCCCGTCACGTGCCCTTGTGACGACAACTCTACGATTTCCTCCAACTCCCCATAAAAGGCACGACCAAGCTCATTGTAACAATCTCCTTGGACACACACTCCGTAGTTCGTTGTTCTTTTCAGCCCCCGTATGCCTTTGTGTGAAATTCACAACCATTTATTTTGTAAACTATTATACCGACTTGATCCTTGTTCGGTCCCATAGCTAGGACTTGTACATTAAATTTAATCGTTGATCCCTCAAATCAAGCCTACAAAAACTCCATCTTATTAAATGAAGTCATAGTTAACATATGGAGTATATATATTATATATATATATACACTACGTCTTAAAAATTGAACTTACTTTGTCCTTTAGCCAAAGTGCAAAGTTTTTATCCCGATTGATTTGAATATCTTTATCGGTTATGTCGGCACGCTTCACTTTTAACTCGTCATCGTCGATAATCTATACCATGTTATAAACATTAACATATTAGAATAAATTTTAACTTAAAAGATAAAATATCAAGTTTACATGTGTACCTCACAAATTCACATCTCCTCACAATTGAGAAGAATATAAGTATGCATGCGGCATGTAATTCTTGCTCGAGAGAGGAATATCGCTTCCTTTTCCATAAGCGCGCCCGAGGGACCAAATACAGAGAGCCGACCATTTAGTTCAACATTTCCCCCATCATCATGTCTCGATACTCGATTGGCCTTTCACAAGACTTCATCCTAAAATAGTCCGAGACAAACGTAGATATCTCATCAAAATCGTATGCCTCGTGATATCGACCCCTCGACATAAGCTCTTTTTCTTCACCTTCCTCTTAAGGTTTCCCATCACCCTCTCGAAAAGGGTACATCCATCTATATTGAATGGACCCCAACACGAGCTTCATAGGGAAGATGGATTTGTAAATGCTCCACGGAGTCAAAAAAACAAGGTGGAATATTTTTCCAGTTTACACGTGATCTCTATGATGTTCTTCTCAAGTACAAACATGTCCTTCTCATTCAATGATTTTGAACACAAGTCTTTGAAGAAACGACTAAGATCCGCCAAAGCATCCCATATTGGTTTATCAAGCAGATCCCAAATGCTATAAACGTGAGTCTCTCCATGAACACACGATGTGTCGTGAATCTTCATCCTTGTAATTTCCCACCCGTAACACACCTTGCAATGTTTGACGCATATCCATCCGGTAGTTTCGGAGACTTAACCCATGTGCACACATCTTCAACTTGCTTTTTGGACAATGTGTACCTTGCGTGCGGTTTGACAATCTTACCATTAAGAGATTCATAAAGTTCTAATCCAGGACGCCACAAATATCTTTTATGTCCAAACGTGCCTTTATCGTTATCTTTTGTCTTCCCCGTAACATTCATCACAATGTTAAACACATTGTCAAACACATTCTTCTCAATATGCATCACATCTAGATTATGACGAATCAAATTTGTAGACCAATAAGGCAATTCCCAAAAGATGCTTCTCTCCGAACCCGGTTATGAGATTCACCAAACCCATTGATTATGTTTGTCGCATCAACCTTACCAAATGGGATAACCGGCAATCTCATCACACGATCTCGCATCTCCGTTCCCGACAATCGCGGTGCAGGCATATCATTATCTACTTTTCCTTTCCTGAAGTGTTCTCTATTTCTTCGAAACGGGTGATCTACCTAGTAAAGAACCGATGACGATCAAAACCAACAAGGCTTTCGACCTTTTGATAGATTAAACGACTTTGTATGCTCCATACAATACGGACAAGCCAACTTCCCGTGTGTACTCCATCCAAATTAACATACCATAAGTTTGGGAAGTCACTTATAGTCCACATAACCACGCTTCTAAGGTTGAAATTTGTTTTCGCTGCAACATCCCAAGTCTCAGTACTCCATCCTCCCACAATACCTTTAACTCGCCTATAAGAGGTCTCAAGTAAACATCTAAGTTCTTTCCAGACTCTTAGGACCGTGAATCACGAAAGTGAAAGAAATAAGTATGGTCATTTTATACACATCCAAGGAGGCAAGTTATGCGAAGTAACAATCACGAGCCAACAACATGAGTACTTTTAACAAATTGAGTGGCAAACAGATTGAAACCATCGCAGTGGACAATCCAAGCCTCACATTTGTAGTTCCAATGCAAATTCGGGATGTGCTAAGTTGAAATCTTTCCAAGCACCTTACATCTCATGGATGATTTAGTTCTCCATCTTTAGTTTGGAGATTTCGCATGCCAACTCATATGTTCAAATGATCTTGAAGACATGTACAATCTTTTTAGTCGATGTGTTATTGGAAAATACCTTAGAATCTTAAACGGTATACTTGATTTTTTGTAGTCACACCTCTTTATTAGGCCTAAACCGATCATGACCGCAAAACGTGCACCTTATCATCTTGTCATTTTCCTTATAAAATAACATGCGATCGTTGGGACATGATCGATCTTTTGGTATCCAAGACCCAACTTCTTCACCATTTTCTTACAAAAGTAATAGTTACTGTAATTTCTCACCGTCAGCAACATACTCTTAATTGCCTTCAAGAGCGATTCAAAACACTCATGGCTCATGTTGTGATCAACCTTTGATGTTAAGTAATGTCGCCACTGCGCAGACAATGTAGTGTGTTTGGTGCAACCATGCCACAATGGCTTCTTTACCCTCGCCTAACAACTTAAAGAAGTCTTTGGCATCGAAATTCATAGGTTGCTCTCTGCTTCTTGCTCCCAATCAAAATCGCCCTGCAATATCATGGACCATTTCATTCATAATGATGAGTACTACTTGCTCAATTGTGTACTTGTGTGATGCCACCATCTCTTCTCCTACCCATGTGCCCACCAAAGATTCTTCGTAATTTCTCATGAACCCGAAACAAGTAAATGATAGTTTACCATGTCTCTCGTCCATATAATTTACATTTTACACTTTAAACACGGACATCGATTCTGCGACTTACCATTCATACATTCGGGTGACTATACGCATACTCCAAAACACTTGGCAACCAAATTTAAATTCAACTCAGTAGCACCTATCTGGGTACTTGACTTTCGTCGTGCCATCCAACTACTTGGATTCAATAGAGGTCCATGATTCCACAAGTACCTATACTACGAATAACATTATAAATGTTAACATATGACTTGAGCATACTTATAACCATATAACTTGAGCATACTTGTAAAGCATGCATATGATTAACATTTAAGCATACTTCTAAGCATATGACTTAAGCATACTTGTAACCATATGACTTGAGCATACTTGTAAGCATATGATTAACATGTTTGAGTATCTTGGAGATTCATTCATATCAACTAGTGTCTTAAGGCGCTTAACATGTTTTAAGATTATACCCCTCACGGTCCCTTTCTATAATCTTTTATGTTTTGGGATAGTCACAACATGATTGAGCAATTTATAGCTTTTATAACATTTTATAGCTTTATTCTTGTATACATCGTGTTAAATACCCTTGTTTTTTACGTTATAGCCAAAACAGTCTCTTTATTGACTAAGTGTGTCTAGTTACCTTCTTCTCACATTGCACTAACGGTTCCTTAGATCGCTCTATTTTGGCTTAATGACCCCTAATAGCTTAAGATGCTAACAACCAAGCTTGGCTTGGCCCTCGTGAGGCTTGGCTAAGCTTGGCGTAACCTCTTTATATCGCAAATTATATCACATAAATCGATTGACGTTATAATGCAATTGACTCAACTAAATCGCAATGAACACATAATGATAATATCGAAAATGATAACAATTGAAAAGTTTCATTGAACAATACCCTAAGATTCCTAATCGCTAAAATATTCCCAATGCTTTCCTTCCAATATCTATTTGAACAATACCACGAAATCAAACTATTCCAATCTAGCATACATATCAATCAAAACATTACCAATAAGCTAATTTCTATATATAGAACAAATAACACAATCAATGTAACCAATTCCATAACAACCAAGCTTGCTTGGCCCCGTGAGGTTTCATTTAAGCTTGGCATGAGCCTCGTGGGCCTCATGACCCCAAGCCCAAATTTCATCCGCTCTAACATCCCTTAATAGGCTCTAGTGGATCACCAATAGGCTCGTTAATAGTATAAATGTTCGCAAATAACCCGACCAATAAAAAAAATTTCGCCAGAGTCTCCCCTGTAATATGGATTCAACCACACGCACGACGGCATGTATATAAGGTCATTTCTAGGAACACAAGACATAAACCAACAATCCATATGAGATACCATAGGAATTGGATGGAAATTATGAACTTATCGAATCCCTATGCTCATAAAAAGAATTACTATCCGCAAAACAGCTTTAATCTGAGATTTACTACAAAAGAGTTTTGCAGTATCCACAAAGATGTGAGGATCAAACTTATAAACTTTGAAACCCAATCATTTTTCGTGGGAGCAATTATTCACGCTTTTGATTCACATTATGATGTCAATGTCAAGTTCTCGATCTACAAATGATTTTTTCACAATGACCAATATAATTGGTTAAACTACAAACATAAACATGGGATTCACGAGTCTATATCATGTGTATGACATCCTATAATAACCAAATCATTACTACCTCTATTGCACAAAAAGAATCCCAAAATATAAATTTTATACTAACTACAATCTAATACATTCATCCTATTACCCAAATCAAGTTACCCAAAATATAAATTTTATACTAACTCCATCCTATCACTAATCAAGTTACCCAAACCGACATAAATTAACAAAATCAAATTACCCAAAGTATCACGTATTACCCAAATAAATTTTACTCTAATCAAAACTTATAAACCAATCATAATCATATTACCCAAAATATAATTTAAGCATGATAGCCATATTCATTCATTCAACTCTTTGCAATAAATTAACTCTTAAAACACAAATTGTAGAAGAACATACCGATTTGGAGAAGAACGAACAAAAATAACAAACAACAAAAAAATTAATGAAGAAGAACTTAAAAAGTAGCTCTTACCTCTACAATTAGTCTCTAATTTGAAGAAGAATGAACGAAAATTGCTTCTCCTTCTTCTCTTCTCCCCTTTCTCCTCTTCTCTCTATTTCTATGACCTCCTTTTTTTTCTTCCGTGTTCGTGTCGTTTGCGGTAATCGTTATCAATTCATTTAGTTTGATCAATGATCATATCTCTGCTGATCGCGTCTTGTCACCGACTTTTTAATGACATGGATTTATCAAATGACCGCGACGCGGTCATTGATTTCAATGGTCGCACAAAAAATTGGGCGCCAACATTTCGACCAAAATTTTGGTGGGAAATTTATATAGCGATTGATCAATGATCGCGTGCGATTATTGATAAAGCATTAACGACTAGTTTACGATCGATTATGAGATGATGGTCATTCAGGATTAATATCAATATCGGATGCGATGCGATGCGTTAATTTCGTCTTTATTATTATTTTGTTGGAACATCCGCTCGTTTTTTTACACCTTAATTCGTTTTATTATTATTTTGTTGGAACATCACATGCATTGTGTTTTACACCGGACCGGTTCCGCCTTTATTATTCTCATTGAAATATCCTATCATGTGTGTTTTACACCGGATCCGGTTCCATCTTTATTATTCTCGTTGGAACATCCCGTCGATTGTGTAATTTCACCGACTGGTTCCGTTATTATTATTACTGTTGGAATAACTTTTGCATCACATGCAAAGTACCGCATGCATGGTGATTTCTTTTGTTATTCCATTCTTTATTATACCCAAATTGGTTAAAACTTTGACTTCTATACTCCATGAAATTAGTAGAATATCCTTGATATTTGCGTTTCATCCAAAGATCTTTTCATGGAAATATTCTTCCGATCATTCTTGAATTTTACTCTACAAAACAAAGATCATATTGACAATTTGGACGTTAATAATTCCGGGATAAAATAATTCTTGAACTTGTTTTATTGAATTCTTATATCATTGTCATCATCCTCATGTTTATATTTTTTCAAAGTCATCCGTGGCTTCAGTAGTGCATAGATGGACTTGGTATGATTATGACCGAGATTATTCTTGTAATCATGACCGTAATGTTACAAATGATGTGGTAAAAATCCTCGATTAGTAGTAGTGCATTGATGGATGATTGTTGGCATGATCATGACCATTAATGAATACACAAATATTCTTGGCCCGTAGTGCATGAATAATTGTGGTCGTGATACTAAAAGAATATCCTCGGCAGTAGTGCGGGGGGTGATTCGATGATGTGGAATATTTATTAAAGTTTGAGACTCAAATTTATAACAATGATGAAAAACCTTTTAAAACCTAAAAGATAGTAGACTTTATTTTCTACTTGACTCTTTTAATGGATTGCTTATTCAATTGCAGCTTAAACCGGTTTATCTATTGTATTTTATCGCTTTAACATTGTTGAAGACTATTGATAATTTATTCGCATTATCTTAGTCATAATATTTCTTCTTGGGCTAGTTGAGCTCACCCTTTCTTTCATTTGTTCTCTTGAAATGAGAATATATATAAGGGACGCAGTCCTGGGAAACGAGTGATGGTCCTGAAGATAGCATTAGTAGTCCTCACTATTCGTGAAATAGTGTGATAATAATTGTAATGAGGACTCCTTTTTGAGTTTGTATAATATCTAGTAGACGATATTTGTATTTAAACTCACGGCTTATGTATTAAGTTGAATTTAAATTTTGTACCATGTAAGTGGCGACCCAAGATGGGTGATGTATACCTAATTTTGGGGCATCACAAAACCTCTAAGAAACATCCGCGTCATACGCTCCTCATTCTCCACCAAATGAGGTGCAAACTCGATAACTCTATAAACTTTGCCTCGTCATCGAGACACCGCCCATGTTGTTTTGTTCTAATCGATGAACTCCACTTCCTTCATACGACGAACACTTTCGTGAAAGTATTTGTCATTAAATAGTTTCAAACGCCTTCCAAGACATCTTTGAGTGAGGTTGGATGGGTACGCTTCACGCACTCCCACCAAGAGTCCGCCGCCACTTTAACATAAAGGTGGCGAATGGAACCTTCTGTTCTCCGTCCGCATCCCAAGACATCGAATATCTTGGTAATTTGCTTGACCCATGTTTTCGCCATGATCGGATCTGCTTTCCTTAAATTCGTGGTCCCAACTTTTGAATCGCTTGGTGACAACCCGTGAATTGCTATCATTTCCTCCTCAGATTTTGAACACGAGTCTCCTCGTCTTATTTTGCATGAATCGCAAAAACTTCTAAACATCCCCTCGCTCATCATCTCGCTCAGTGGTGTTGTTCACAAGAGAGAACATTGCCACTGTTGCACGCTCTCCTCGTTGGTGAGTACAAAGGCTCTCCACGGTCTCATTTCCATTGTTAATATTCTCACGACATTCTCAAATACCGCCATAAAACAAGGGTTAATTAAGGGAATCAATATATCACATAATATCCCTATATACCGACTAACTAACAAATAAGCTTAGTAGGTAGGACACACTAACAAGGATTTACTCGCCTCTCCCTCCTAGTTCTATTCCCCGATCTCCGCCAGAGATCATATCCTAAGCTCGATACCAACCGTGACGCCCCCAAAATAGGTATACATCACCCATTCTGAGTCACAATGCATGGTATGTAAACAATTACAACTTTATTATTACAACAAGAAACTGTGAGTTTGAATACAAATATTATCTTCTGCATAATATCTATACTCAAATAAATCCTCATCACATTTATTGATACATTATTTTACAAAATGGTGAGGACTACTAAACAACTCTCTCTAGAACCTTCATTCCATACCCCACTCAGTACTCGCTTATATTCTCGCCTCCCGAGAAGAAAAATGGAACAAAAAGGAAAAGGGTGAGCTCAACTAGCCCAAGAAAGAATATTATGACTAAGATAATATACAAAAAATTATCATTAGTCTTCAAACAGGAAAAATCTAATATAATACAATAGACAACAAATTTTAAATCAATATTCGCAAATAAAAATAATAATTCATTAGAAGAGTTAAGTAGAGAATGCAAACTACTATCTTTTATGTATGAATTTAAAAGTTCATCGCTCATCTTTTATCCCCTGTAACATCAATCAATATATATCTCGAATCAAATATTCATCTTTGCACTACGTGCCAAAGATATTCATCATTAATCATGTTCATCTAAACACTGCTCATCTTTGCACTACGCCAAAGATATTCTTCAGAAATCATTCATCTTTGCACTACGTGCCAAAGATATTCAATAATATCATCATTTAAGACCGAGGATGATGAAAATATTTTTAAAGAAACGAATCCAAAGTGAAACAAAATGACAAGGATTAAGGATTAAGGATTCGTACTTTTATTTTATCCATGTTCAAAAATACCTCAAAAATAATCATAGTGGTGTAAAATTCAAGAATGATCAAAACATGGATACAATCAAAGCTAGTATCCGTATAGATATTTTGACAAAAAGAAGAAATTTCATTTTTCGATGAATAAAGGTCAGATATCGTGAATAAAGTCAGATATCGTGAATAAGTAATCTCACACCAAAAGATAGAAATTTCCCAAAAAACATCTTCACGCTTCATGAATAGTACTCGTGAATAAGAACTCGTGAATAAGAACTCATAAATAGTAACTCGTGAATAAGAACTCATGAATAATAACTCCGACATGAAAAAGTTCCAAATTTGATAAAAAGTTCCAACTAATATTTCAAAGATAATGATATTGAATAAATAATATCATTTGAGAAGAAAATAACATCCCTTACCTCGAAAGATTAAGACTTTAATTTGAATAATGGATAAGGTATAGTCTTTGAAGGAACTTGCACCGCCTAACAATACTCAAAGTATACTCAAAATACTCACAAGAATACGCCGATAATATAGAGAGGAAAACTTCAGCTTCGTGTGATTTTCAATTCTAACCCAAGACCCTATTTATAGGAAAATCTTTAGAACACCAAAAGCGAAAATTTAATAAAATATTAATATATATTATAAATTTCCTTAGCCCATCTTTGAAGATCTGATTTCAGCAATTAATATCACATGTTAGCCCACTTAAATGCAAAAAAACGTTTTTCTTTAAAATAATAATTAAAACTTCCAAAAATCAATTATTTCGGAGCTTCTGAACTTCAATAATTCACAATAAATAGCCCTTTTATCAGAAAATTCGAATCTCGCGAGTTTTTATAGGAAATTCAATTCTCTACAACTTTGCGAAGAATGTTTTTCCAAATTCCAAATGTAAATTGACCGAAATCCACAAACGGGCGATTTTATAAAGTTATAATCAAATTTCAAATAATAAATGGGGTCCACCGACATGTTTAACATGTTTTAAATATTTATTGCAACAAAAATACTCTTCCTCCTCAGATACTCATATATCCCACATTCGTTGTAAAAATATCACCATTATTATATTATTAAAATATAATAATATATTTAAATGAATTATTTTATCGTAAAAAGATAAAATTTCAATTTTCAACAATTGTCACATTAAAATTTTTCTCCATTTATATCCACATAAAATCAATATTTTTCTCATCATATGAATCAATAATTAATTATTCACAAATAATATTACGTAATCACAATATCGACAACCGTGCGGTTCCTGGAAAGAGGGGCTTTCAATAAGAATTTCTCCTTCTTGGCCGCAATTAGGTGACCAAACCTCTCCTTAGATGTAACTTTCTAGACATTGCCAATAATGTTATCTAATAATATTATTCGGATAATATGAATTATTGTTTCGATAATGAAAAATACTTGTGTAATGACAATTATCAAAACAACAACAATATAAAATATCAACGCAAAGAATCAATAAAATATCGAATAAGAATTATCGTAACCATTATTGAGTAGTGCCTTCTCACGTAAGAATCAATAATTGGTGCAATACCGCAAACCGTGTGTTTTAACCAATTTAGTATTTTAACAAGATAATCTGTAATAACTACGCCAAGTATTTTTAAACAACTTATATTTGTCGCTTTCTTCATCCAATCGCTTTCAGCATGGGGCCCATAAAAGATCACATACCGTCAGTACAAATATTCTCCGACAAAGAAGAATATTCCACGACCAAACGAATATTCCCCGAATAACAATGAATATTTTATAACCACTTGCTTATTTTGAAATATTTATGTATTTTATCCCTAACTATCCACATTAATCAAATCAACCCTTACTATTTCAAAATAATAAATAGAGAAAATTAAATTTCATTAATAATAAGTTGGGGTCTTACATCTTAGTCATAATATTTCTTACTGGGCTAGTTGAGCTCACCCTTTCTTTCACTGTTCTCTTCAGGAAATGAGAACGTAGCTGGGACTAGTCGAGAAACAGAGTGATGGTCCTAAATGGTGCATTAGTAGTCCTCACTATTCTGTGAAATAGTGTGATAATAATTGTAATGAGGACTCCTTTTGAGTTTGTATACTCTCTAGTAGACAATATTTGTATTCAAACTCACAGTTTATGTTTTGTCGTATTGTACACGACAGCAGGTTGTATTATTAAGTTGTATTTGAATTTTGTACCATGTATCTGGCGACACAAGATGGATGATGTATACTTGTTTTGGGGGCGTCACATACTTACTATTTATAAAATTTAGTTGGTTCATTGTTTTACTTTTATGCCCTTATAATAAATATTCAACCATTACTCTTTTTTTGAAGAAACAACATTCAATGTCATTATTTTTATCACTACATTTAATGTTGTTGTATTCTCTTTGGTTAAAATTCTATGATTGTGGATTTTAACACGTCAATCAATGAAGTTGAGAGTTCCATAACTTATTCATTAATTCCATATTAAGGGGTATATGTGGAAAATTTATGTTAAAATTACCACTTAAACTAATTTTCTTAAACTATGTGCCAAAAGAAATCAGCCTATAACTATGGGACGGAGGGAGTACTAAGTACCATACAAATATAATAATTGTATCAATTAAAAATAAATAAATTTACATACATTAATTTGAAGGTTAATATGTTGTCATTTGAACTCAAAAGTCAAATTATATCTTTAATTTTGAAACAAAGAGAGTATTTAATTAACTTGATAGATTGAGGAAAGAATTATTAATAGGATAATTTCCTTAATTAATGATTGTGGAGTATATAGTACTCCCTCCTATTCATATTAAGTGTCTTTTTAGAGTTAAGCACACTTATTAAGAAATAACACAAAATGTCTTTTGTATCCCTAATTAATTATTTCTCTCTCTACAATGGTCTATGGAATTGCATTTACTAAGCATATTAAATAGAGGGATAAATTAGGAAAAAATAGTGTAATATTGCATAGGGATTCCAAAACGACACATATATTGAATAAAATGAAATTCTTTAAAACGACACTTAATATGAATAGGAGGGAGTAGCTAGGAACGGGATCATTTATATAAAATTTTAGCTCAAGTATGTGAGTCATTAGATATTAGTATTGTTAGTTATTGATATTTTCCTAACCATGAATTAGTATATATGATGGTCAACTTTAGTTAATCAAACTGGTTTGGTCAAATGGTAATAAGTAGGAGTCGTATATAATCAACAATTAATTTAGGTCATGCCAGCTATACACTCGTAATGCGGATACCGTACGTATTGTAAAGACATAGGTATTGGTCGTTGGAAGTATACGTGGGTGTGGAGTGGACTATTTAATTTCCCTCATTTGGTGCAGAATAAGTATACAGTTAGTTGGTCGGATGAGTTCATGGGGGGATGGTGTCTGTTAGACTATTTAATACGAGTATTTCACTATGAGGATGCTCAATTCTTATTGTAACGAACTTTTACTTTTCTACAAGACTCCGGATATGTACTCCATTCAGAACTTACATGTTAAAATTGATAACAATTCAACTTCCTTGTATATTTATATATATATATATATATATATATATATATATATATATAAATACTACATGATATAAAGAAAAATATCTATACTGTGTCATATTAAAGTATCAAATATCAATTATAGATTTTCGTAAAATTATCTAGTCTTATTTTTTCTCTTGCGTATAACTAATAAACAATTGTACTCTTTTATTTTTTCTTTAAAAAAAATTGTACTCTTTTTAACAATTACAATGTATTCATATCAATTATAAACCTGAAAATACATTTTAATTTTGATATGAATACATTTTATTTTTAAAGAATGATGTGTATCCTCAAGTCTATTTGTTGCTAAAGTTGGCTCTACTATTGCTCGTTGCTATTGCAAATGTTAAAAAGGACATTTTTAGTCATGAATATCTTGAACAATAAACTCTATAACCAAATGAGAGATGAATAAATGAATGACTGTTTATTAAAATCTCGAAAAATATTATTGTAAATAATATTTAAGAATTATTTAGTTGTGTTTCATGTTATTAAATTTTTATTCTAGATTTTTTTTTTTGATTTTGACCCCACTTATGAGGTTGGATCCGCCGCTGCCAGGAACCAGGGCGTCGGTTAGAAGTATTGAGGTGATCTTTTTCCGTCACTGCATGTGTGTTCTACTGCATGCCGAGTATTGACGATGCGAAATTGTTAGGTAGTTTCGTTTCTAACTTGTATGACCTCAAAGTCAAAAGTCTCTCTCTACTAGCCGTCCAACGTAACTATCGGATGATTTGAGTGTTTAACCTTTTTGCATGCATGGGATATCTTTAATTAATAACTAGCTACGCTCCATGTTAATTCCATCATATCTATCTAAGCACACAAACGTACGTGACATAAGATATACATATGTTTAATAATTAACCTATTTATTTATTTATTTTACAAAAAAGAGTTTTATTTGTCTACTTAATTTTCCTTCAATGACTACTTATAGCATGGGTATTATAAAAGATTACATAGGATCACGTAGCAAAAGAAATGAATATAAAATAAATATTTTAAAACTTAATTCTCATCCAAATAAAAATAAAAAAAATAATTTTCTTGTTTTATTTTTCATGTGATACATACAAGTACAACAGGTCTGAATCTATTGAAAAGGAATAATAGCAGTAATCAAGGAAGCCTCTCAGCGCTGCCACTGTTAAATTGAGCGATCTCACCCAGAAAAAACTCAAGGCAGGCCTTCATCACTCATTCTTTTTCCGTAGTTTGAATTTTGCTTCAATATCACCAGAATAAGGAGCAACATGGTATGCATATTGCTGGAGAACAGAGAACACAACCATCTCAAGGCAAACCAACATATTCTGAATGCCTTCTTCAATGTGCTCCACATCCAGCCAGAAATGATGAGATCGGATTACACCCATTGAAACTAGGATGTCAAGCACCACTCCCTGCATGGCACATACACAAAAAAAGAATATGAAAAGAACTACTTATCCCCTCTCCCCCAAAAAAGAGGAGATAATAATAATAATAATAATAAAAAAAGAGCTGAGGATAGGAAAGTCACACAACAATGGTCAGCTTCCAAGGTTGAACACCAACAAAAGATCAACAAAAGTAACAACTGAACCAAGATAAATCTCATTCTGCCAAACAAAACTAGACTGAAAAATAAAAATTCAATATGCACAAGTGAACCTCTCCTGCTCCTCAATATATCGACAATTTCGCTCCCTCAGTAAAACTCACCAAACACAATGATAAATCATGTTCCATTTAGAACAGCTTTGCTTCGGAACTCTGACTCCCCTCCAAACACTCAGAAACTTGACCAACAAATCAGGCATCATCCATATGCTAATCCCAACAAAGAAAAAACCAGCGACCATAACTGAGTCAACCTCACGATGGAGTTATAAGCTAAAGTTCCAGGATTTCTATGAGCTTATAAGCTAAAGTCTGGGGATTTCTTCACCAGCCATTACTCTCTAGAGTCCTAGACGTATGGGCTTTCTACAAATAAAGATCAACTACTGAAAGTTCCGACTATTATTCCTAGGCCACAGCCCATCTCACTACTATCATGACTCAAATTGTTCTAAATGCCTCATTCAATTGGTTACTCAAGAATCACCACCGACGGAATCTGTAGAATGCTAGAAACTATGAATGTGAATGTTGATTCAATATTCTGAGCCGAGTGCAGAAGTGCTTTGTGCATATCAGATGCCTTTATGCTTAAGATTCTAAGGTAATTCTAGGTGGATTTCTTATTTGATAGAAGATTTTATTGACTTTTTATGCCAAGGCATTAAATAAGGTGAAAAAGGATATTTCTGTCAGTATTTGAACTACTGTCGAACACTATAGACCAAGCTTGGTCAAGTAGAGAAGCAGTTTCGTTGGTGAAACTTTCTGTCATTACCTTGGACGTTTGATTTTAGACATATCACATATATTGTTCTTTTTTGGTCATCTCATTCACTAGACGCAAAAACTTCACCTCACTCTCATGCCTCACTTTGTTTTGAAGAAGCTAACTTATATCAAGCATAAATCATTCATCACAGACAAATGTACGTGCCAGTGCTCAAGCATACACACATATAATAGACATCATTGCAAGTCTAGGAGAGCACTGATAGGATTTCAGATTTCAGAATATCAAATATTTGAACTTGTTAATGTTGCAAATCACAGCTGTTAAAGAGCTTTCACTTGAAACTGTTTCAACTTTTCCAAGTAAAATTACATAATATGAATGGTTTAAGAAATTTTACCTGCCAAAAGCAGAAGAAAACAATTCCTTTGATGCAGATAAATTTCGCAAGTGGCTTGTGTGGTTCCAGCTCTTTCGCAAACACATGGTAAAATATCACCAAGGAATACAGAGCCAATGAAACCGAAATGTTGAGAATGATGGTGAATGTCCAGCTCAACCAACTAGGATACACCTCAAGAATTTGTAATGTTATCATCAAAATGGAGCATATTGGGCGGGTAATGACAAATTGCCATGTCCAGTACTTGAGGAGCTTCAAAGTATGGTGGTTCAGACGAGTAGTATGGGGCTACATTTGGCAAAAAGAAAATTTATAAGATGTACCCATAAAATGTACAACCATATTTACAAATGCACTGATCCTAGAATCATTAAATGACAATGCTGGTAAGAAATTGAAGCATATACTATCATTCCCATGAGCCATTTGAGCTGAGTGTCAAAGGAAAGGAATATCAACTGAAACTAAATGATTCTTGCTTATCCAAATTATTTGGAAGGGGAGTAGAAAGTAAAAAGCTTGAAAACTAGTTAATGTATACATAGCAGCCAATTCCTTGGGAGTTAAATATGTAGATATCAGATCTTTGCCGTGCACATTGAGTCACTATATTTTATATTTAGTTAATGTATAATTGTATACATAGCAGCCAATTGCTTGGGAGTGGGCAAAATATGTAGATATCAGATATCTGGTGTGCACAGTAAGTTACTATATCCCATAATTAAGTACAAGTTGTGGTTCAAGGACATGCCAATGAGTTGACTGTTACGATATAGGCTCAAACCCCAATTTCCTCCCGAAAAGCTAGCTATCCAAGAGGGAGAGGCTCAAACCTATATCAACCCCCACATTGATATCCCTATATCCCATACTACCGATGTGGGATCTGCCCCCATATGACAAGCTCACATTTACATCTTGATATCCAAAAGGAGAAGAAATTGATTGCTGAAAGTCCACAGAAGAGACAGCTGTGGAATGGCTTTGAATGCAAGGTAGCTATGTATACAGGTGAATAATGCGGTTTTGAAATTTACCAGGAGGTAGCTTCGTGTTGTGAGGGCTGTTATAAAGGCTGTTATGCCACTAAGAGTGGAAGTCCCTTTGGTACGATGGGGCACAAGGGTGAGCAATCTCATGCATACAACAATGGCCTTGACATTGATGTTAGACTTTTGGAGCCTATCAAGGAGCAATTCCCTATCCTCTCTTATGGTGATTTCTATCAGTTAGTTGGAGTTGTTGCTGTTGAGCTAACAGGAGGGCCTGATGTTCCATTTTCCCAAGGAAGGGTATAAAACTTCTATTCACAAGTACATCAAACATATTATTTGACCATACTCTGCATGCTTGTTTCAATGTTAAGCTTACAAAGACTTTTCTTCACGCTAACAAGGTAACCCCAACACCAGATTCTTTAAAGCTCTTTGAATGCGAATTATTGAAGAAATTGCAATGTGTGGTAGTAGGCTCTTAGTAGTGGTCTGGAATTCAACTTTATTTTGTTTAATTCAACATGTTCACATTGATTAGGGTTGGCATATATATGAGGACATGATTAATGAGCAACATGAATACATTGTTGCCATTAGACCAAAGCCACCTGATCATTTTAATGCTATGTTGGATTTAAGTGGTGTACGGTTGAATGATGTTGCATATGTCAATCATCTTGTTTTTTCTGGTTATTTTATCTCAATGTACCATTTGTACCTGATAACTTCTTCGCTGGTACTCCGAGATAAAGTCAAGATATGTGTTCTTTTTTCTTGGAATTCAACATTCTTATATGGGTTTATTCAGACTTATGAAATTCATATAATTGTGGGGTTATATTTTGGAAGTCAAAATTTAAACAATGCACTATTGTGTATGTATGTAAAGATGCTCACTAGTGACCATTGGGCAATTGGCAAGGAAACTAATTTTCTGGTTACGAGTGCATTCGTGTTGCCCCATAACCTCGGAATGAAATTAAATTCTCTACCATGTGGAATTAAAAAGTTTGGAGAAGAAATGGGACTTGTGAAGCTGACTACCAAAGTTTTTGGCTTCAATCCAACACATAATGGGCAGATGATCATTGAAAAATCATTCCTTTTGAAGCATATGTTATTAAGTTGGTTGCAACAGCATGTTGGCACAAATTGCTTAATGATGGGAATTCCATTTGTTGATAAGATATCTTCAGTTGCTCTAAGTTCTATTATAATGGGCATGGTTCCAGTTCTGAAAAAGGATGCAGAACTTGAAACACTTCTATTGCTTTTCTCTCTTCATTATATTTTCCCTGCTCAAGGGCATGTCGATCCTACAAACTTTTTCATTGTGACTAAGGGATGCTGCTATGAACACATAACACTTCATAATTTTTTAGGATTTAGTCTTGATCCAGGAGGACTTTCTTTACTCACTTTTACGGGAGAGGGCAGATACTATCTTCAAATCACCAGGATGACAAGGTGGTTGTCAACGGGTGGGGTAGAGATTATTAGAATTGTGGAAAAGAAAATTTTACTTGGTGCAACAATTGGTTACTTTGGTAGTGCTGAAAATGAGCTCAACATTAACAACTACATGAATTCAACCTACAATATGACAGATGTAATATCAAGGAGTTTTAAGGTTCAACTACAATGTGATTTCTTTCTCATCAAGAGGTCTGACTCCACTCAAATAGAAGCTTCTCAATTTAGAATTGGTTACCACTGCAGTCCATATATCAGCAGAATGGTCCCCGAGTGTGTCACCATCAGATGTACTAGGTGATTCAAGGTCTCTCAAGTTTAGCATATTATCTGGAACTTCAAAAGCCTATACCCATACCATAAGAGCAGCAGATTATGGAAAGTCTTCCTATCTTTTATGGTCAGCAGCTGAAATTCTCATGACTAATGTCCACTCATTGTCATGCTTGATTCACATGGTGCTTTCTTTAATGAAGGAAACAACTAGTGATTATGCACATGCATTTGGGAAGGACAAATTTTGGATTAATGCATAGCAGTTTGCATGTTTCCCATGTTGGTTTCTAAGAGTTCCTGGTTAGAGCATGTGTGCAATAGAGTTTAGGGTTAAGCTCAGATGACAACCTGGGGTTTAAGCGGTTTCCCACTTAACCACCTGTAGTCAGTAAACCTACATTTAAACTCTCGACTTTTTGAGTTGAAGTAAAAACGTCACATTTTCCATCCAACTTAACTGTGCGTGTATGTCAGACGCCAAAAACGCGTGAAAATGGACTTTAACGATTAAAAAAGACTGAAATACCCCCTTCTTCCTCTTCTGTTCTCCTTCTCCCTTAAACCTTCAAACCCACCGTCGCCACCAACAAACCCCATACTCAAACCCTCAACCATAAACAAAATTTTCAAAGACACCACCACCACCAAAAAGAACCCCACGGTTTCCTCTCTCCTCCGTCGTCGGTCTTTGTTTTTTGCAGGATTTCACGAGGGCAGATTCGACGATCATCAACGGCGAATCGTCGGCGAATCGTACGATGATCGAACGGTTGAAGTTGAAGATAAAGGCGGCAACGATTCAAAAGTTCCAGCCTTGATGCGTAAGATCGTCAGACCGGGAGCAAGAGAAAACCGAATTGGTGCACGAAACGAAGTCATCAACCAAAGGATGAAGAAACTAAAAGGGGAGATCGAAGCATCGGAGTCTGAGAAAGAAAAATTGAAGAGCGACACCAAGGCCTTGGACTCGATTGCCGCCAGAGCAGCCGGACTCGAAACGGAGGTTGTGAAGAATGAATTAGAAACACTTTTGAAGAAATCTGAGAGGAAGGTTAAGCAACTCCAGTTCTAGATGAAGGACAAACAAACAGTGGGAAAGTCTATAAAATGAAATTCCCCGTCTTTCTAGCCATCACACTCTTCGTGCTCTCCGCCTCATATTTTTCTCTCTCTAAACATTTTTTGATTAATTTTCTCAGATCTATTCCTCTTCTCTTTCTCCCTAATTCGGTCCATAAATGGCTTCTGTTACAGCTTCATCGATTTCCTTCACCTCTATCGCAAGCTCCCTCAAGCAAAACCAGGTGAGATTTGTATTCATTTTTAAAGATTTTTACTTTGTTAATGGTAATTGGTTTCTGATATATCTCAAAAAATGTTCTTTACTTGTTTTTGGTTTGATTTTACGTGTATGTATGTATTCATTTAGATACATATAAGTGAATTGTTTTAATGATCTTGTGAATTTGGTTGCTGTGTGATTAAGCTTTTGGGAGGGATAATTGATTTTAATTTTGTAATGCCGGTGAAATTTTGGATTTTTTGCTAGAGCTATTGATTTTGTAGTATAATTAGATTTGTAATTTGTTCCTAGTTGCTTAACAATTGAGGATCCCGACCTTCAACAGTTGGTAATTTTTGCTTTTTTTGGTCATATCTGAATTGTGTACTTCAAATTTAAAGGGAAAGGTTTGTTGACCTTGGGGAGATTGAACTTGTATGGATACCGAAATGTTGGATATCATGCTTGGCTTTCCCGATCTCTTGATTCCATTGGTGAAAACAGAGTAGTCATTTGGTAATGGTGGTACCAAAACAGAGTAGTTATTGAAACAGAGTAGCTGGGTGAAGAATTGTTTATATATAAGGAGGGTAATTAAGTCTTTATCCAACTTAAGTAACAGAGTTATGACAGAAAGCAGTTATTCACTTTAACTCAAAAAGTCGGGAGTTTAAATGTAGCTTTACTGACTACAGGTGGTTAAGTGGGAAACTGCTTAAACCCCAGGTGGTCATCTGAACTTAACCCTAGAGTTTAGAAAGAGTTTTGATGGGTCCAAATTGTCAAGCAGCTTGTATTTCCACCTTGAGGACAAGGTGGATTTTGAGGGGTTGGTAATGTAACAAATATAGCCTATATATATAAATAAATGTAGGACTGAGATTAATCTTAGACGGATGGCTAGTATTGATTGTTAAATGAAGCCAATATAATGGTAGCTATGTACTGAATTGAGTATCAAATATTAGAACAATTTCAATTTTCTCTCTCTAATTTCTGGAGTTCGATCCAAACTCGAATTGGATCGCTTGGAGTTCGTTCGGAGACTCGAAAATCCGTAACAAATGGTGCTTTCATTGAGGGATTTCCATGGTCGAATCAAATGAAAAACAATTGGAATAAGACAACAAATTCTTAGATCATTTGCAAAGATTCGAAAAATAAAAGGGGCGAGCTCTAACTGTTGCTGAAATTCAAAGGATTGAGTTGGACCACAACGAATATGTGATGAATTATTTTATGTATCAGCAACAAACCAACTCAATTGCTGATTATGAGAATTCATTCATGGAGACTAAACGCTGGGCAGAGATTTGGAGCGAAGAAAACTCAACTGAAGATTTGGGTTGTGAGTGTCTTTGTTATGGGACTACGGGAGGAAATTAGAGAGTATGTGCAGTGGTGCTCCCCAAATTCCTTGCAAAGAGCAATTGATTTGGTAAAACAACAAGAGCTCTCTCTTGCGACTAAGCTGTTTGATAAAAGTCCACAGTCAAATCAGACGACCAGTTCTAGTTTATCACCGACTGACAATCATGATGCTCCTAAAGTAATACCAGCAACAGTGAAGAAAATAATCAAAGCCTCTGATTGTGGTAAGTTTCAATGGAAGAGAATGATATTTTCTTAGTTCACAAAAAGTCTTTCAATTTATCATTTTCTATACCAACCAAATACACTATGCAAATGAATAATCAAAACAATGTACTGAAGGATAGATTGGGTTTAAATGGACATGTTGTATGGAACGATATAACAGTTCTAGATGATGGCATTTATATTGAAGATAAACTGTTTCATAAAACCAAAGCCACCAGATGATTCTGGTACACAAACTGACATGATCCCATTTGGCTTAACCATATCAGATGAAAAGTACATTGATATCCCATACTACTGATGTGGAATCTGCTCCCCATATGACAAGCTCACATTGATATTCATAACATTCGTTGTAGACGTCGGTAAGGAAGCGTGATGGAATGTTATGAATACCAATGTAAGGTTGTCATATGGGGGCAGATATCAATGTGAGATTGATATAGGTTTGAACCTCCCCTCTTGAATAGCTAGCTGAAACCTCTTGAATAGCTAGCTTTTCAGGAGGAAGTTGGGGTTTGAGCTTATGGAGCTATATGCTTGGACCTCCCCTTCTTAGATAGTTAGCTTTTCAGAAATTAAGGAACATCGACTGCCACCCCCAATTTTCTACTTGTCTTCTTAGTTCTTTGAACCATATATATTTAATATTTTAGACGAGCAGGAAAAACTAAGGATAGAAGTGAGAGAGGTCATAGATTAACTACTTCTAAAACAAATCATCTTTGCATAGATGTGATTTTGTGCTACAATTTTTTCACCAAACTCGTGTTTCAATCTTCCCACCTGGGGTTGTGGCAGGAGTAAACAAGCAAAAGGTATGAAAAAGGTCTCACATTTATATTTGACTGATTCTATCAGCAAGAGTGTTATATTTGAAGCTACACACCTGAAAAAGAGTCATTGGAAATGAATGGTGAATTTCCCTTCCTTTAATTTCATCAGGCACTATGTTTTTGCTAATGGATATGTTCAAGTAACTATACATTAGGGCGAGAAACTTAGCGATAACCTGCAATTGGGAAAACAGAAAACACACCAACGAAACCACACATAAGTTAGCTTTGATCTGCTGACGAAAGAGCAAAATATATTAGGAATAACAAAAGGTACATACCACAGCCTCGTAGCATTCCTTGATCGAGTCTAAAAACATGAAAAATGTTTTACTTCGTCGAAAATTCAACAAACCAACAAAAGAGCTAACGGCATATATGGGAGCCATAAGGATAATTATAAGTATGGCCTTTTGCTCCTTTGGATTCTTCCAGTAAAATAGATGTTGTGATAGAAGCTGTATTGTGAAGTGCATTGAAAGGAACACACAACCAGCAGATGCTAGGTTAGTAATTTCTCCACGATTCATTGTAGTTATATCCATCATGTAGTAGTGGTTCCGAACCCGCAGCTTGATCTGGGGAAAAAAGGGTTAAAAATATTTGAGTTCTTTTTAATCCGACACATTTCAAGGATATAGAATTGATGCAGAATGATGATTTTTATGAGTTTCACTATATTAAATTAACAACGTTTTCAATTAAATTTTCAGAACAGAGTTTTCTAATATCTTAGCTATAGCCTATAAGATTTGGATCTTAACAAAAATGTTTACATCAAATTGCAATACAACAAATTCCAAAAATTATACCTTTTTAGAAACAGTTAAGTATCTAGTCCCAAAAAACTAAGTAAAATTACCAAGATAAAGCAAAATAAAACATGAATTTAGAAGTTAAAGCAAACAATCAACCTTGAATTAACAATTAATAGGAAAAGAAATAACTGAACCTTAAATAATTCATTTGCTTAATTCATGAATACGAACAATTAATTGAACTGAGGTTTGTGCATATTTAGCTTAGTCAACTAGTAATTTATTTTCCCATTAACACGCAGAGAAAAAAAGCGTGCGTTTCTAATTTTCTTTTCTTTTTCCAGTAGTTTTTCCGGCGGTAAACAAAGCGCATAAACCTGATCAATTATAAGGAGTATAAACTATACAAATAATAATCTCGATTAAATTGAACTCAAAAAGCGTCAAGAGGCATAGATTATTCTTACAGTAAGAACTGAGACCGACCTATCAAACCTCTCGGTTATATGTTAAATTCTGAATCGACGATATTGAAAAATGAAAAGGCAAAAAAAAGAAAGAAAAAAAAATCGCCGCAATCTTGCACGGTTAGTCAAAGTCTAACACTCGAGTGTGAGAAGAGATCAGACAAAACAAAATTTAATTTATTTGAGAAAAAAAGAAAAATAAATTTTTATTCCCATATTTGTGATTTTTATAGGTGGAATAAATTAAAATAAAATTAATTTTAATTTTTACTTATATTATATATGAATGTATAGAATTAAAATTAAAAAAATATAATTTAACTATGCTCTAATTTCATAAAAATATTAAAAAGAAGGAATATAATTTTTATTTTATCATTTTATCGATTAATAGAATTATTATATGAATTGTAATTATAATTAAAATATTAAAAAAATATAAATAAATTAATATATAATCTAATGTTCATAAAAATGTTAAAAAGAAGGAATTCATGTGCTTTTACATCTTTCATAATTTTATAAGAAAACTAATATTTTTATATTATAACCTTCATAGTAGACTAGTAGTTAATAAAAATTATAATAAGTGGGTGTTACGTGCGTAAATATAAAAGAATAATATAAAAATATTAATTTCCTCTCATAAAAGTAATCATTACAGTTCAGCAAAATGGAAAACGAGGTTAAAAAAAATAGGGGGAATCATTTCCCGTTTAGCGCCAAAGGAGAAAATCAGAAAACTATTAAAAGCATTCCGTCGTCTGTGTCTCATATTTTGTACTCTAGCCGTTACAATATCCACAAATCCAAGCTTCGTAAACATCGTTCGGATAACTTCAAAGGTACATTCCAATAATCTCAATAACTCTATTCAGATTCTGCAGTTCGATAATAACAAATGCTCAAAAAAATCTATACCAGCCACATAAAACAATTTTACTTGTATATAATATGTATATGTATGTGTTTTTGGTTGCATATATTCACAGTTCATGCATATTCAAATTGTGCAATTGAGTTTTAGCTGAACTAGATTATGACGAGTAATAGAAGTTTAGTGCTACTTTTATTAGTCATATTAGTTTTTGAAGGATTATACTTTGAAATAGGTCTTTCGATTTCAGTGACATATGATCGTAAAGCACTGGTTATTGATGGAAAGAGGAGGATTTTGCAGTCTGGTTCTGTACATTATCCCCGAACCACGCCTGAAGTGAGCTTAATTTTGTGTATATTTATTGGTCATTGTTTTTTTGGGAAATAATGTTGTGTGTTGTGATAATTTAGACTATGGTTGTTGTGATGAAATTTAGGTGTGGCCCGAGATTATTAGGAAAGCAAAGGAAGGAGGTTTGGATGTGATTGAGTCTTTTGTTTTTGGAACTATCATGAGCCCGTGAAGGGAGAGGTATAAATTTTGGCATTATTTTATTCAAAATGTTGTGAAATATACTTGTTTTCAAAAGTTAAATTCCAAAGAATTTAATTCTATGTATCATTTCAAATATATCACTAGATACTAAATGGGTTGAGTATAGTGATTAGCGAAAGCCTAGTACACTAGCAATGCCATTGCTTACGGGGTAATTTTGAGCACTCTGCATTGGTTTTATCAGTATAGATTACTGCTTCCTCCTCATTATCATCTTCAACATTATAACAGTCTTTATTTGGTGTTTTGTAGTACAACTTCAAAGGAAGGTTTGACCTAGTAAGGTTCGTCAAGACAGTGCAGGAAGCAGGCCTTTTTGTGCATCTAAGGATTGGCCCATATGCTTGTGCTGAATGGAACTATGGGTCCGTTTCTGGTCATCTACTTTTATTTTGCACCGACTCTTCCTCTTTGATTTTATTCTTCTGTACTAAACGACAGTTGACGTGAAAGCTAGAAGTAAACCTTTAATTCCTCATGTCTGATTTTATTACTATTTACTTAACTATACTTAGTAGTCATAAGATCAATAATTCCTAATAGTTGTTGAGGGACTAACTTCACACCAATGTTCTAAGAGATATTGCGTACAATGAGTAAAATCATTATTTTACCCAATTAATATTTAGATGTGATACTCAGATGGAAAATGCTCGTGCTTGTAAATTTATTGTTAAAAAAGAAAGTAGCTAAGATATTCTTAGGACTTTAGTGAAATAAATTATATATTTTGTGGAGAATGTTCATGACTGGAATATGTACATGTAAGTTTGGCACTAAATAAAATTGTTATCTTTAACTATCAAAAATGGCAGCTTTATCTGTTTTCCGACTCATTAAACACTAAAGTAGAGATGAGATTGGTTGTTTGCTGCATTGACTACCATGCAGTTCTGTTGGAGGCCAAGTCCATAATAGCTATCCGCTCGAAAAGTTCAGAATTTGAACACATACTTGTGTTCAAATGATGGTGCATTTAAAACTTTTTTCCTTTTATTTTTTCATGGGCAGAGGATTTCCTCTTTGGTTACACTTCATCCCTGGAATCCAGTTCCGGACAACAAATGATCCTTTTAAGGTACACACTGACATCTAGATAAATTTGTCCATTTTTATTTACATTTAAATATGATATATAGTTTCTCTTATTACACTATATTTGCATGTATATATTTTCCTTCCAATTGTTGTATAGATGTTCACATTCTAAGTTACCTGTAAAACTTGTATTATTGTCAGTGCAGAAAGAAATGAAGATATTTCTTGCAAAAATTGTTAACTTAATGAAGGAGGAGAATCTTTTTGCGTCTCAAGGTGGACCAATCATACTTGCTCAGGTGGCTTATTCTTATCTTGTTGCCAGTCTTAATACGAATATATCACTTGTGAATGGATTCAGCTTGCAAAAACTCATTTATGTGTATTTTAATGTATTGACATCTGAGTTATGGGACCTACATTGTTTGACCATCATTTTCTGTCGAGAGTCTGTCAAGGCACTATTTCCCAGTAACAAAACTTATTGATGTTAAATGTTATTATAATGTATTTTATACCCTTATAAAATATCTTCTTGTCCGTTATCAGCATCTGCTCTTTTAGGCTGGATATTAGAAAGTTATAAATAGCAACGTTAAACCTGTGTCATAGATAAGTCAATGCAAATGCTGAAGGTGTGTCGATGTTTACTTTTTTATCGAATTTACATCTAATATTTCATGAGTAGGTTGAGAATGAATATGGAAATGTTGAGTATGCTTATGGAATCGGTGGAGAATTATATGTCAAATGGGCTGCAGAAACTGCTGTAAGTCTTAATACTACTGTTCCTTGGGTGATGTGTGCGCAGGAAGATGCACCTGATCCAATTGTAAGTATATATCATGTTACTGGAACACATCTGGCTGTTATTCTTTCCATTGCATTTAGTTTCTTTCATCTTCTTGGTAGTATATCATAACCATACGATGCAATGGCATCCTGTTTTTGTTTGTCCACTGTATGCAACTAAGAATGATACAAGAGGTTAGCATAAGTTCTCTTAGAACAGAGGAATGAAAATTTCATTTTTTTTCTTAAGGATGTCAACTGATTTCTGGTTACCCCAAATGCGAAGTTGTCAAATTGAAGTTTGTAGCTTTTTTGTTATGTTTTTCATGGTGAGTGGAAAGCTTAGAGAGGCATGCACAAGTGATAAATTCTGACTAGATGGTTGGTTCTGATATCTATAAAGTCGGCTAACGTTTGAAGGGTTGTGTAGGGAATGAAAAACATGAAAAGGAAACGAGCAACCATTGAGTTGGAATTTATTTTTGATATCGTTCCAACATTTTTCTGTGTTCCTGGAACAGGTTAAATTGCACTATTAGAAGCTAGTCTTGAATATTTATTCTTGCCTAATTAAAATTTTAAAATGTTTATTATGTAGATAAACACATGTAATGGGTGTTATTGTGATGACTTCACCCCAAATTCCCCTTCAAAGCCAAAGATGTGGACAGAGAACTATAGTGGATGGTAAGAATCTGTTTTGGACCTTTTGGTTAAGCCTCTTGAAATACATCTGGAACTTCTTGTGCATAGAGAATTAATGGTGGTCTGTTGGACATATTATTTGATGTTTAGGTTCCTTTCATTTGGCTACCAAGTTCCTTTTCGACCAGTTGAGGATCTGGCTTTCTCTGTTGCCCGCTTTTTTGAAAAAGGTGGAACTTTTCAAAATTATTATATGGTGAGTCTCATAAGATTTTTGGTTTACCTTAAATCTATTTGATAAAGACATATATAGACAATGTACCATCAGTTAGTTAAGATATCTCTTTTCAGTATTTTGGTGGCACCAACTTTGGACGAACAGCGGGAGGTCCTCTGATTGCAACAAGCTATGACTATGATGCCCCGATCGATGAGTATGGTAAACTCCCTGACATTTGGCTAAGACACTCATCAATATCAAAACTTTAACAAGAATTCATGCATCAACATAATTGCACTGTTCTGTATGTCCATAATGTGCTAGACGTTCAAAGTATGTGGATGGTAATATTTAAGTATTTCTTATATTCTTCCTTTAGCTTGGTCAGATATTGAAAAATTAATTTTGTTGTATCCAACATATACTTGAGGTTTGATGGTAATGCAATGCATGAAAGAGTATCCTTGAAGAGTTGGTGATTGTTATGTGTTGGGACATAAAAATATTGCCTTATTAAAAGTTGTATGTGCTTCATATGACAACTTAAGTTTGAGATTGTTGTGCCAATTACTGCCTAGTAAGAGACATTTATGCAGGTTTTACTAGGCAACCAAAGTGGGGCCACCTGCGGGACTTACACCTGGCAATAAAGCAGTGTGAAGAATATTTAGTCAATGCAGATCCGACTCACCAGCAGCTTGGTGTGAATCTAGAGGTATGTTGAAGTTTACCTTGTATAAATGTATACTATCTTTTAAACTACATATAAAAAACAAATGTGTATTTTTAAATATCAGAGTGGCAATTGAATACGAAAACTAAACTTCTTCAAAACCATTTAGATCTGATTTGATGATCTACGTATCTTAAGAAGAAACATTTTACAGATGGTACTGATACAAGATGCAGGGAAATAATTGATAGAAACAAAGATGACGATTGAACTTCTTCCAAAACAATTTTATATGGAAACAATCAAAATTATTTTCTTACAAAAGATCTCCAAACTTTGTATTCTATCTTCTGTTGCATTTTATACCACTCTGAACTATATAGCATACCCTGCTGATTACTTTTCTATTTTGACTTTTATGTTTTGTTGAAACCCTGTTCCACCACTCCAGAGGATTAAGTCATCTATGAGCATGCATCTGTTTTTTTGAACATGAACTTAGTAGGCCTACATTTTGGACGCAATCAAATTTAGATGCTTAATGTCGTCCGCGGAATATATATGCCTAATGGAGTACTTGTTTTTCTGTGGAGAATATGATAGTTTATAGTGACTACAACTTATGTAGAATGCATTTGCTCTACTTGTAACCATCTGTTTGATGCTATTGATTTCTTTATCAGGCACATGTATACTATAAAACATCCAACGACTGTGCAGCTTTTCTTGCTAACTTTGACAGTAATTCAGATGCAAATGTTAGTTTTAAAGGGAATTCTTACTTCCTGCCTGCTTGGTCTGTGAGCGTACTTCCAGATTGTAAGAATGTAATATTCAACACAGCAAAGGTACTATCATTTACATTTCCATGTCCTTCAATTCACTGCCAATGCATGCTTCGCTCATTGTAGTTATAATTTCCCCCCTGATTCCTAGGATTTATATCAACATAAAACTATGATAGTCAAAAAAAAATATTAACAGAAAACTAGGGATGCTATTTTTTGGGGGGGGGCAAACTTGCTGTTTTCAATACTTCCTCGACTTGCATTGCCATTATTTCTATTATTAGAATTACAATTTTGAACAGCTACTATATTTTTCCTACATCGGCCTACTAATATCTTACAAAAATTTGATTATTTCACTGATTACGGGTAACAGATTGTTTCACAAAGAAGTCTTGATGTTGAATTTGCTCACAACACTAGGGCGGGTGAGTTGTCATTGGAATCAATACCATGGGGTTGGTATGAAGAGAAAGTGGGTGTTGGTAGTAAAAACTCATTTAAAGCATCAAGTTTACTGGAGCAAATCAGTACAACAAAGGATACTAGTGATTTTCTGTGGTACACAACAAGGTAATTTGTCTCGACAGAGGTTTTTACTGTATCTACTGCTTAAGCTGCATAGAGGACTGCAAAATAGGAATTTAAAAGGTCAAGAATTTTGATTAGATTCTCCAACTTATGAGTTCCAGTTCATATTTCCTAAAGATGAACTTAATCAATTGAAACAAAATGTGATGTTGCTTTGCTGGAGATTCTTATTTTCTTTCATTTCTTTTCCAATAATTTCTTTCTTCATCCAGGTGTTGATATCTTAGTATCAGTCCTTATGAGACAAATTTGAACTCATATAAGTAACTAGATGGACCTGTATAGTTTATTATGTATTTCCTGTCTTCTACAATACACACACGCACGTGCTTGGACAGACTAATGGGTGCCCTAGGACCACTTGTTAAGCATTTACTTTCAGAAAAATTGCTATGGGAAGCCTCACTAATTAATTAGATAACCTACATTCAATTTATTTAACAAATTCTTATAACAACACTTTTCAATACTTTCTAAAGAAGCTTTTTAAACATCAAATTCTCCTTAACAAGTTGCCCCGGGCACTTGCAACTTGTTGGCATTATTTATATATATATATATATATATATATATATATATATATTTTTTTCCATATCAAGTGATAAGGCTTTGTTATAAATGTTACTGAAAACTTAAAGCATGGTCAAGCACTGGAAGCACTTTTAGTTATTGAGAGCTTAGGACATGCGGCTCTTGTTTTTGTGAACAAACAACCAGTTGGTAGGTACTCTATTAAATGCAAAATGATGTTTGGAAATTGTTAAATCCACAACAGAAAATATTATTTCCACAACAAAAGTTAGATCTTATAGCTTAGGACATGCGGCTCTTGTTTTGTTGTGAAAATAACAAAAAGTGTTGTGGATTTAACAATTCCCAGTGATGTTTAGCTAATCTTGCTTCTGTCTATTTTTTTTTGAAATTGGACAAGGTACTCTCAAGCATGTTTTGTACTTGTCTCATTAAATTTTTTGTTTTTATCAGAAGATGATGGCAGAAAGTCTGATTATAGGATGTATTCATGTGAAGACTTGATTGCATAACTTAGCTAAAAGCTTTAGTTTGTTAGATAATAGACCCAACAAATTATCTGATGCTTTACTACTCCCTCTCACGTGGGCCACTTGTGATGAAACTAAGTTCACAACACAATAGAAAAAACAAATGTAAGCAGGATGACTTTTACTCAAAACTTTATAATCCCAAGCTCTTATACCATATTGCTCTAAAAGCTTTAGCTCCTAGAGAATGGGCCCAATAGTTTATACCATGATTTAAAACCCCATTAATGTGTAACACCTGCTCTCAAGTGAAAGACTTGGTAAAGTCAGTTCTTTGATACCATTTCAAGTTACCACGCTCCAAAAGTGTAGGCTGTTAAAAGTGTACAAATTCAATATCTCACCAATCAATTATGAAATTGCAATTATTCCAGAGCTAGTCTGCTAGAAATTATAAAGTGTCAAACTTTTGTTAATTCATATATTGATTGGACTTTATTTGGGATTTCTTGTATTATGGTAATCATGATGATGCTAGACTTTATTTGGGATTTTATAAATTTTGCAAAGTATGCAAGTTGTTATAAAATATTAGTTGTAGGAGGATTTGGTTATGGTAATTATCATGATGATGCAAGCTTCATCATATCTCTTATATTATTGATTCAATTATTGTCACAAGATCATCCGTATAATATGTTATAGTATTAAATCAATAATATGGGGGCTCGTATGTCATCATCTAAGAGTCTCTTCGTCGATAGTATTTACCTTAAATCGATAAGTAATTACCTTCGTCGATAGTAATTACCCTTGTGAATAGTATTTACCTTCGTCGATAGTATTTACCTTCGTTAATAGTAATTACCTTTACCAGACGTCGAACCACTTGTCGTTTCACATTACTGAAAGGCCGAACCACTTGTCGTTTCACATTACGAAAGGTCAAACCGATTCGTCGAGCCACTTGCCTTTTCACCTACCTGGCAGTGCTAAAAGCTAGAAATCTTCTATAAATAGAGGCTGGGGCTTCATTATTTTTCACGAATTCATTCAAGCTATAGAGAGAAAGTATAGAGAGAATAAGAGAGAAGAAGAAGAGTATTTTATTCTTACAATCTTTGCGATATTCAATCTCCTACCAAATGTAAGGGTGTTATTCTTTCTTATTCATTGGTTTACCCTATACTTGGTGACATTCTTCTATTATTCATTGGAACATCCATGCATGTGTTTTGCCGGACCGGTTCCGTCTTTATTATTATTACATTGGAACATCCTGCATGCGTGTGTTTTACACCGGACTGGTTCCGCTCTTTATTATTCTGTTGGAACATCTTGTATGTGTTTTTTACAGGACTGGTTCCGTCTTTATTATTACATTGGAATATCCTACATGTGTTTTACACCGGATCTGTTCCATCTTTATTATTCTGTTGGAACATCACATGCGGTGTGAATTTCACGACACGGTTCCGTTATTTATTATTCCGTTGGAATAACTCATGCATGCGATTACATCGCGCATGCATGGTGATTTCTTTTGTTATTCCATTCTTTATTATACCCAGTTGGTTAAAACTTTGACTTCTATACTCCATGAAATTAGTAGAATATCCTTATTCTTGATCATTCTTGAATTTTACTCTACAAAAGTATCGTCATGTTGACAATTTGGATTAATAATTTCTCGGATAAAATAATTCTTGAACTTGTTTTATTGAATTCTTATATCATTGTCATCATCCTCATGTTTATATTTTTTTGAAAGTCATACGTGGCATGTGCGTAGATGGACTTGGTATGATTATGACGAGAGACTATTCGGTGTAATCATGGCCGTAATGTTACAAATGATGTGATAAAAATCCTCGGTGGTAGTAGTGCATTGATGGACGATTGTTGGCATGATCATGACCATTAATGAATACACAATATATTTGGCCCGTAGTGCATGAATAATTATGGTCGTGATACTAAAGAATATCCTTGGCGTAGTAGTGCGGGGGTGATTCGATGATGTGAAATATTTATTAAAGTTTGAGTCTCATTTATAAGCGATGATGAAAAACCTTTTAAAACCTAAAAGATAGTAGACTTTATTTTCTACTTGACTCTTTTAATGGATTGCATATTCATATGTCCTCACTATTCTGTAAAATAGTGTGATAATAAGCTATGATGAGGACTTTTTATTTGAGTTTGTATAATATCTAGTGAGCGATATTTGTATTTAAACTCACACCTATGTCCATTGTATACCACAGCTTATATTAATATACTTACCATGAAGTTATCACCCAAGATGGGTGATGTATACCTAATTTTGGTAGTAAAGTATGATGATTGGTATTTCACTTCTGCATGGTATTTTGACTCTTAGATTGACACCTAAACCAATCCTTTTAACATACTTGACGAACACGTGGTAGTAAATAAATTTTTGAGTTTTGAGCCTACCCCATTTTGAATCTCCAACCAATGGAATGATGGCTTGATTTCTGGGTTGTTACAGTTCACGCTTTTGCTTCATGTGCTCTGTTGAGGGCTCAGAAGGATTTTCTCTTATCCTAATATGTAGGGTGTAGCTGTGTAGGACTTATGTTTATATCCAAATGTTGTGAGATAAATAGCAACTGCTTACTGAACAGTAGCCTGTATCATTTCACCATTCTAAAACGCTATTTTCCTTATTATTTATGCATAATCAAAAAATGTAGATTCTTCGCATTATTACGTTGCACGATCTGAAAATTCATGTATTAAATTTGCTTGCTTCAAATTCCGATTGAATCTTTATTTATTTTTTGAAATGTCCTTGTCCAGAACTACGGACCATGGTTTGACATCACGGGAGCAGGACTTTTTTCTGTTATTCTTACTGGTATGGGGAATGCGAAGGAGGATCTTTCTTATAGAGAATGGACCTATCAGGTTTCAATCTCTACTTTGATTATTCAATCAATACAAGCATATTTAGGCTACATCCTTTTGACGTTAGAAATTATCAAAATATGTTGAACTTCTTTCAGTAATAATACTTGCACAGTATTGAACAAATTTAATTATTTGTTTGCACTGCATACATACATTATATATATATATATATGTATATATGTTTCTTATCTGCAACAATGATACAACATTCCTTAGTTTGAACTTTGTTAAAAGATAAGAGTTTTTTTATTGAGAATATGTGACACATTAAAATACAAGAAGTTCAAGATTTCCATAGAAAGGTCTTAGATGTAGCTTATAATGAGTGGAAACTGCCTTCATGAATTTTCCAGATCAAGTAACTGGCGGTCTCATCCACCATTATAATACAAAGAAAAAAAATCTGAAAATAACAGTAAATAATTGAGAGAAAAAAAGGATAGAACAACTTATCATATTAAAAAAAAAAAGGATAGAAGACTTGCACCAGCCTAATAATACCCTGGACGCTCCATCCCCTCATCTAAACCCAACCAACCATGTAGATGACTTGTCTCCTGCCTTATTATGAGACAGACACTGTACTTTTTTTCCTTCTTAGCTTGGACCGTAAGGTTAAATTCTGTTTCCATGGACCTACCATAAGGGAGAAATTGATACAGATTACCTGGCTTGGGGATGAAATCTGAGGGCATGGTGGAGGGGGAAGCCTTGCTATTTTCATCCAGCAAAATTGTATGTTCTTTATTTTATCTTTTATATTAGATTGTTGCCTAACCTATTTCCTTATGTTCAGGTGGGACTTGAAGGAGAATACCTTGGGTTTGATAAAATAAGTCTTGCAAATAATTCGCTTGGATCCATGGGAGTTCCTTGCCTATTAATAAGAGTTTGATATGGTACAAGGTATATATGCATTTCATGCTAGGGTTCTACTATAGAAATTAATATTGGAAAAAAGGCATTGATTTTTTTCCGGTAACTAAAAGGCATTGATATGTGACTTGGCTATATGCTTAGTATAGGATGTAACACTGCACCTGGCATATGTGAAAGTAAGACGAATGACATGAATCTTTCATTATTGTTTACATAATAATGCTCAACGCATAATTACCAGGGAAGATATTTTCTTTTCCTTTCTTTTTCAGATAATCTTTTTACCTTATTTTCTTGATAGTCAACTCATCAAACTCTAGTTTGTTAGTACGTAACAGAGGGCATGCAGTGAGGTTTGTACAAAATTATAGGTTTAGAGACCTGATGATTATATTGACCGATGTCATAATTTGATTGTCCAGCAGCGAGATCAATTTTCATCAAGTCAAAAGAATTTTTCCCCATAATATAATGTAGTAATAGTGATATGTGGTGTAAGCTCCTGTGTTTGAATACGTGGAACAACTAAAAGCATTGTGTGGAGCATGTCCAGTAACAGACAGTTCAAGTCCTGAGGAGTTAGTTGAATGATCTAACTATTAAATTATTTATCACAAAAAGTACCAACTCTAAAATCAAGCTCCTGAAGATTTTATTAGATTGACTTGTCTAAGTGGAACGTATGTTTGCTGTTTTAAATTCTTAATCAAAATCCTTGCTATTGTTTTCTGAACATGAGACGCAGTTCACATTCTGAGGGTTCTTAGTCAGAAGGCTGGATCAGTTTGAAAATTTATTCTCATCATCAGGCTACAATCCTTGCTCCTGGAGGTAAGGGTCCCTTATCCCTGGATCTTTCTAGCATGGGAAAGGGTCAAGCATGGATTAATGGACATGGCATAGGTCGATATTGGTCTGCCTATCTCTCACCTTCAACTGGCTGCTCCGAGAAATGTGATTACAGGGGAACCTATGATCCATCGAAATGTCTAAAGAAGTGTGGCCAACCTGCTCAAACATTGTAAGTAGAAATAAAGATGTTCTGTTCTGTAGTGCATGTGCATGTGCACTACTCAACATAATTGTGCACCGTTGAATAATTCATATGTTCTATACAATATGCATCACACTCACACATCACGTATTTTATCATGGATTCATCAACAACGAAAAAGGAAAGGAAATCAATTACAGTTTACAGCCTAGAATTATAAAAAGACAACTATTTTTGGAGCTCAACTAAATCTTAGTTAACCAGAGTACTGAAAATTTGGATTTTATTTTTTAATGAAAATTCAGATGGATCACTTAATTTTTCTTTTTCTTTGTTATCCTATGATCCATCTAATATCCAATTTAGACAAAATCCAGTTTCTTACCGCATATGCTAAATTTTCTTATTTTTTGATAAATGAATTACAACTAAAATGGAAGACAAATTATCCAGGTATCATATACCACGCACTTGGGTACATCCAGGTGAGAACCTACTTGTTCTCCATGAAGAGATTGGTGGAGACCCTTCAAAACTTTCTTTACTGACGCAAACTGGGCAAGATCTATGTGGACATGTGTCAGATGCTGATCCTCCATCTGCTGATTCCTGGAAACCACACTTAGATTTCAAGTCTCAAACCCCTGAAGTTCGACTAGCATGTGAGCAAGGATGGAATATTACTTCCATTCACTTTATGAGCTATGGAACTCCTGAAGGAGTTTGTGGTGCGTTCGGTCCTGGGAGTTGTCATGCCGATGTGTTATCAGTTGTTCAGCAGGTAATAAAGCTCTTACATTTCCCTATTTGTTATGAAAAATCTGTAGTTTACTCAGTCTAGACTTGCCAACTTGAGATTCATAGTTGCATTACTTGAAACTTTCTTGTTCGTATACATTTGGTGCTAATTTTACCGTTTTTTTTAATCTCCTTACTACTTAATATCACATTCCTAATGTGTTTAACGGGCACTGTAGGTTTGTATTGGGAAGCAAAAATGTTCAATTCCCGTCTCCACAGCTAACCTTGGGGACCCGTGTCCCGGAGTTCTGAAAAGCTTGGCAATTGAAGTTTCTTGTAGTGCTTAAAATTACTCCCTACTCGGTGAATGAAGACCGATAGGGTCTGAAGAATTTGTGGTAGAAGCTTTGTGATGCTCCAAAAAGTGGATTGTCCTGCTGTGCCATTTGTTGAGTATGCTTCTAATGTAATCATTCTACATGCACAGCAACTTCACTATCTTATATACTTCTCACTTTAAGTTGAATTTACAGTGTATGAAATTTCGTACTTTGTGTATTCAACGGTAAGCTAGCTACTTGATGCAATTAAAAAAAAATACCATTTCAGAATCCTTCTAGATGAACCTCAGTTTGAAGTTCACATTAATAAGCAACTTGATAGCAAGCAAATTCAAGGATATTTCTACAAACAAAACTTTGAAATCACAAATTTGAGGGCAAATTAGTTTCTTCCAATACTCAAATGGAACTTAGATATGTACATAAATCATGTACGTATATTGTATATAAAAAAAATCCAAAAACACTGTGAACAGGAAAATTGGACAAACATATTTGAATTTCATTTATTTGTGTTTTGACCTCAATGGAGAATAAAAATACAAATAGCTAAAATTCAAATATTCTCCATTCTAATTTTCCGGTCCACGTTGAAGAGCTCAAAAATATCCAAAGAGGTTAGCATGGTTATAGTAGAACATCAGGAACATAAAATTCAGTAAACAAATTTTTAGTGTTATATAATAAAAACACAGATAAAATAGCTACTACATGTTTCCGAGATGCCATAGAAAGAGTTTTAATATTAATTGACACACCCTATTTGAACGAATAACGAGATTCATCTGTGATGAAACTTCACCAATAATAACAAACAAAGTCATTTCATCCACAGTGAGATCATCCATGCCATCATGGAATAAGAAGTATCTTTCCAATATGTATGCTGCTTTCCATGAGGCGGTGAGCCTCGGCTGCATCAGATAATGGTAAATATTTATAGACCACAGGTTTCACTTGGCCTGCTATGATTGCTGGCCAAACGTTCTTCTCCACTTCACTCACAATCAGAGCTTTGTTTTCTGGGCTCCGGCTTAGCAAACCAGCAGCTGCATAAGTCATAATTTAATATAAGGGCTTATATAATTTTCCATATGAAATATAAGAAACTAAAGAATATAGGGTTAGAGATTATATATCCAAGTAATTAAACAACAGATAAACATTAGAGCTCTTCAGTTTTTTGTGAAATGAAATTGTTCTTGAAGAACAAGAAACCATCTTTCTGAAGCATTCAAAAGTAATACCGCTATTTTTCCTGAAAATAAAGTGTCTGCTACTGTGGTTTTTGCTTTGGAATTAAGTACTACTATACTTGCATGAAGTTTTACATAGATTCAGATTCGTCAATCACAGCCTCTCCATATGTTCCAGTTGTATTGTTCTAGTGTTGGGTTCAAGATAGCTTTAACTTGTAGATATACCTAATAACACTAATGTTAGGTTGCATTTACATCTGCAGACATGTTTACAAAACTAATTCTCTAATCACTAAGAACATTATTATTTTCAATTGAAAACATTATTAAATAGGATCACAAAACTAATTGGATTCACCTTTGAAGTGGATTGTATTGTACATATTTTGTAACATAAAAACAATAAAGCCATGATAAAGGGGTTTTCGTACATACCCTGCACTGTCAGGCGTTTTTCCAACAAACTAGCAAGATTTGCTTGTGTTACTGCACCACCCATAAAGCCAATAATGAAAAGTCTCCCATCAATATTTAGGCTGTCAAGGTTTCTCTGAAAGTAGGATGCGCCAATATTATCAAGTATAACATCAACACCTGTTATGAACATTATGGGTTAGATTTACTCTACCTAAATCTATGTGATATAGAGGATACATTAAATTCATGTTAGATAAATCTTTTCAGGTTGCAACAAGAGCAACAACTTTAATCAATCAAGCTCTATATAAAGTGTTATGTTCAAGAGAGTTCACCCTTCCTCCTGTTTCTTCCTTCACTGTGCAACAAAAAGTTTTCAGTCTTGTAATTGATGCAAACATCAGCCCCAAGATCCTTGCAAACTGCTATTTTTCCTCATTTCCTGATGAACAAGATTGTTTAAATAATGCGAGAACATGGAAACTAGTGTAAAGCTGACCTAAATAACTTCTCATGAGATTAAATTTTCTATTAGACCTGCAGTGACGAATACTTTAACTCCTAGGTGCTTAGCAATTTGAATTGCAAATGTACCAATTCCACTAGAGCCTCCATGTACCTGAAATTTAGAAGTACTAAGGTGAAGCCTCCATTAGTGGATTGACAACAAAATGATACCAGTGGAAAGACAAAACCATATACAACCAGGAAGATAAGGTTCCCAGTTTAGAAAATCTAAATTGTTACATCACCTCACAACTATCAGTGTCGACAATCTAAAAATTTAACATGATTATCTTGTTCTACAGTTTTCTTCCATAATGCAACTTTTAAAAGTGGAAGATGACTAATTGTGATCCAAATACTTAACGTGAGAGGCAGGAATGTTTTAACTCCTTGAGCAAGATCTTACCCATTTCACATGACTTTTATAAATTCAAAAACAACTAAAGAGAAAAATCTTTAAAAGTTATGTGCGCTTTTATATCAGAAAGATTGCAGTTGGCTTTGCTAAGATTATATAACACATGCAAATTTTTTGTCAAATATCAGCATTGGCATTAGTAGCTTGCAAAATTGGGTAGCTTTAAATATTTCTCCAATGCAATTAACAAAATAACATCAGAAAGGGGCCTAAGTTACCAGGAATGTCTCCCCTGAAGATAGCTTGCTCATCATAAACACAGTTGACCAAACAGTGCAAGCTACCTCAGGAAAACTTGCAGCATCTTTCAAAGAAACACCATGTGGAACAGGAAGAATTTGTCCAGCTGGTACAGCTACTTTTTCGGCATACCCTCCTCCACTAAGAAGAGCACATACCTGATTAACAGAATTTTCATAATTACTCAGCCTTTTACAAAAAATAAAAAAGAAAAAAGGTCTGTTTAGTACCCTATTGAAATGGAAGAACGAAAAACTGGAAGTACTATGTTTCAGCAGATTAGGTGCTACAAACATCATAAGAATGATAAGGAATAAAGCATAAGATCCACTTTTCATTATCTTTTAACTTCTCCTCCACTTCCCAGCATCCAGGACAAAGTAAAAAACCACTAGCACGATAAATTCCAATACAACAGCTGAATACTTATTCTCTCATTAAGTTGGTTTGAAAACACTATGTTTTCAACTGAACTATTTTTTAGAAACACAAGAAAAAAATTAGTCTCCTTTCCATCCCTCTACTTTCTTAGAGAGTTACTATTTCAAACTAGGTGCAGCTTCACTTCAACAGTTTATAGTAAGAAGAAACTATCATCTATATTTAGTTACATTCAACTCAAACTTTGCTTAAAAACTTTAACTTTCACAAGTGGACTCTCATTTTGGGACAAATGGAGTAAGATAATTCAAATACTGACCATCTAAACTAAACTCCATCATGAACATGCAATAGTACACTACTATAACTGAAAGCTTGACATTCAGATGGGTATTTTACTATTTTCTTTAAGGAACTATAGGAGTAAATTCAAGAAATAATATACTAAAACAATCAAACAAATTTTCTCAGCTTCCCAAAACAAACTAAAACAACAAAACCCATCAAATATAATGTTCCCAATTTGCAGTTCTTGAAAGAAACTGATAATTTGCTCAGGAATTCATAATCTACAAAGACTGAACTGAAAATTCTCTAAATTACCTGGTCGCCAATTTTCCAGCGGGTGACGTTTTGGCCAACGGATTCAATAGTCCCAGAACACTCCAGACCCAGATAGGGACTGGCACCCTTTGGAGGTGCGTAAGCCCCTTTCCGCTGAAGGGTATCTGCTCCGTTGATAGCAGTGGCTTCAACTTTGATCAGAACTTCATTTTCTCCGATCTGGGGGTCTTCCACTTCCAGCAATTTCAACACTTCCGCCTCCCCTGGACTTGTGATTACAATTGCCTTCATATTTCTGTCTGTCTCAGTTCCAGTCTCCAGAGAAGGAGTGAGAAATGATCCTTTTATCATTTGTCTTTTGAGCTAATATCCCATATTAATTAAAATCATTTCCGATAAATTTTTTTAAAACTACAATTTTAGTTTTTATAAACAGCACATCTCTAATATTAAATAAAAATAGGATGTAACTAGTGATAATATCTAAAACAATGATTCTTTTAAGAATTCTTTGTATTTATCTTGTTGAAGATTCAAATCTATGCTTAAGTGTCTTGGTCTTGGTCTTGGTCTTGGTCTACGGACTCAAACATCATGACCTGCACTCTCAATAGTTTATACCATGATTTAAAACCCCATTAATGTGTAACACCCGCTCTCAAGTGAAAGACTTGGTAAAGTCTGTTCTCTGATACCATTTCAAGTCACGAGGCTCCAAAAGTGTAGGCTATTAAAAGTGTACAAATTCAATATCTCACAAATCAATTATGAATTTGCAATTATTCCAGAGCTAGTCTGCTAGAAATTATGAAGTGTCTTAAATTTTATTATTTCATATATTGACTGGACTTTATTTGGGATTTCTTGTAGGATTTGGTTATGGTAATCATGATGATGCAAGCTTCATACTGAGTGAGAAATTAGTCTCAACTATGGAAGTAACACACTAGACATTCTGAGTATGATGATTGGTATACAGGTAAGAGAGTTCTTCACTTCTGCATGGTATTTTGACTATTAAATTAACACCTAAACCAATCCTTTTAACATACTTGACGAACACGTGGTAGTAAATACATTTTTGAGTTTTGAGCCTTCCCCATTTTGAATCTCCATCCAATGAAATGATGGCTTGATTTCTGGGTTGTTACAGTTCACGCTTTTGCTTCATGTGCTCTGGCGAGGGCTCAAAAGGATTTTCTCTTATCCTAGTATGTAGGGTGTAGATGTGTAGGACTTATGTTTAGATAAATAGCAACTGCTTACTGAACAATAGCATAATTATGTATCATTTCACCATTTTAAAACGCTATTTTCCTTATTATTTATGCATAACCAAAAAATGTAGATTTTTTGCTTTATTACGCTGCACGATCTGAAAATTCATGTATTAAATTTGCTTGCTTCAAATTCCGATTGAATCTTTATTTATTTTTGAAATGTCCTTGTCCAGAACTACGAACCATGGTTTGACATCGCGGGAGCATGACTTTTTTGTTATTCTTATTGGTATGGGGAATTGCAAGGAAGATCTTTCTTCTAGAGAATGGACCTATCAGGTTTCAATCTCTACTTTGATTATTCAATCAATACAAGCATATTTAGGTCACATCCTTTTGACTTTAAAATTATCAAAATATGTTGAACTTCTTTCACTAATAATACTTGCACAGTGTTGCATGCATGCATGCATACATATATATATATATATATATATATATATATATATATATATATATATATATGTTTCTTATCTGCAACAATGATACAACATTCCTTAGTTATGACGAGATATTCATTCAGGACTTTCATGAAATATCATTTATGAAAGTGGTGTTTGAACTTTATTTTCCTAAAATCCAAATTAATCGCTTTCATTTGAATTTTTTAAATCAAATCGACTATTTTTAAATTAATAATTAAGCGTATATAATTATATTTTTAAAATTATAAAATTAGGATTAGTAATAAATTGTATACTTTCTTTTTGGTTATAATCTCTTCACTTATATTTTAGCAAAAATAGTAAAAAAATTAGTTTTAAAATGGTCAATTTGACTTTAAAAATCAAATCGAAGAATTAATTTGAGACGGAGGAGTAAAAATACTACCTCCGTCCCCACAATAAGTGTTTTTTTAGGTTTAATATTTTTTTCCAAAATAAGTGATGTGTTAGAATTCCAATACAATTTTTATAATATTTTCTCATATATATGCTTTATCGTTCAATGGTATTTATTGCATCTTTCAATCACTACTGATTAAATGACACTCATTAACTCTTCAACTTCAAAGAAAATATATTAAGATTATTTTGTCGTTTTAACTTTGTATATTCGGTATGTGTGATTTAAAATTAAAAAAGGGACGGAGGTAGTAGAGTTTTTTTTATCGAGAATATGTGACACATTAAAATACAAGTTTAAGATTTCCATAGAAAGGTCATAGATGTAGTTTATAATGAGTGGAAACTGCCTTCATGAATTTTCCAGATCAAGTAACTGGCGGTCTCATCCACCATTATAATACAAAGAAAAAAAAATCTGAAAATAACAGTAAATAATAGAGAGAAAAAAGGATAGAACAACTTATCATATTAAAAAAAAAGGATAGAAGAAAAGAAAGTAAAATAGACTTCTCTTGCACCCGCCTAATAATACCCTGGACGTACGCTCCATCCCCTCATCTAAACCCAACCAACCATGTAGATGACTTGTCTCCTGCCTTGTTATGAGACAGACATTGTACTTTTTTCCTTCTTAGCTTGGACCGTAAGGTTAAATTCTGTTTCCATAGACCAACCATAAGGGAGAAATTAATACAGATTACCTGGCTTGGGGATGAAATCTGAAGGCATGGTGGAGGGGGATGCCTTACTATTTTCATCAAGCAAAATAATATGTTCTTTATTTTATTTTTTATATTAGATTGTTGCCTAACCTATTTCCTTATGTTCAGGTGAGACTTGAAGGAGAATACCTTGGACTTGATCAAATAAGTCTTGCAAATAATTTGCTATGGATCCATGGGAGTTCCTTGCTTATTAATAAGAGTTTGATAGTACAAGGTATATATGCATTTCATGTTAGGGTTCTACTACAGAAATTATTACTGGAAAAAAGGCATTGATTTTTTTCCGATAACTAAAAGGCATTGATATGTGACTTGGCTATATGCTTAGTATAAGATGTAACACTGCACCTGGCATATGTGAAAGTAAGACGAATGACATGATCTTTCATTATTATTTACATAATGGTACTCAACGCATAATTACCAGGAAGATTTTTTTTTTTTTTTTTTTTCAGATAATCTTTTTATCATATTTTCTTGATAGTCAACTTATCAAACTCTAGTTTGTTAGTACGTAACAGAGGGCCTGCAGTTCTGGTAGTGATCAACTTCTATTTTCAGATATATATTAAACTTTTATCCTGCTAACTTGAGTGAGGTTTGTACAAAATTATAGGTATAGAGACCTAATGATTATATTGATCGATGTCATAATTTGATTGTCCAGCAGCGTGATCAATTTTCATTAAGTCAAAAGAATTTTACCCCATAATATAATGTAGTAATAGTGACATGTGGCCTTACAGCTCCTGCGTATGAATGAATACATGGAACAACTAAAAACATTGTGTGGAGCATGTCCAGTAACAGACAGTTCAAGTCTTGAGGAGTTAGTTGAATGATCTAACTATTAAATTATTTATCACAAAAAAGTACCAACTCTAAAATCAAGCTCCTGAAGATTTTAGATATTAGACTTGGTCTAAGTGGAACGTATGTTTGCTGTTTTAAATTCTTAATCAAAATCCTTGCTATTGTTTTCTGAACATGAGACTCAGTTCACATTCTGAGGGTTCTTAGTCAGAATGCTGGATCAGTTTGAAAATTTATGCTCATCATCAGGCTACAATCCTCGCTCCTGGAGGTAAGGGTCCCTTATCCCTGGATCTTTCTAGCATGGGAAAGGGTCAAGCATGGATTAATGGACATGGCATAGGTCGATATTGGTCTGCCTATTTCTCACCTTCAACTGGCTGCTCTGAGAAATGTGATTACAGGGGAACCTATGATCAATCGAAATGTCTAAACAAGTGTGGCCAACCTGCTCAAACATTGTAAGTAGAAATAAAGATGTTCTGTTCTGTAGTGCATGTGCATGTGCATGTGCATGTGCATGTGCATGTGCACTACTCAACATAATTGTGCACCGTTGAATAATTCATATGTTCTATACAATATGCATCACACTCGCACAAGTCATATTTTATCATGGATTCATCAACAAAGGAAAAGGATAGGAAATCAATTACAGTTTACAGCCTAGAATTATAAAAAGACAACTTTTTTTGGAGCTCAACTAAATCTTAGTCAACCAGAGTACTGAAAATTCAGATGGATCACTTAATTTTTCTTTTTCTTTTTCTTTTTCTTTTTCTTTTTCTTTGATCCATCTAATATCCAATTGAATTTACAGTGTATGAAATTTCGCACTTTGTGAATTCAATGGTAAGCTAGCTACTTGATGCAATTAAAAAAAAAATACCATTTCAGAATCCTTCTAGATGACCCTCAGTTTGAAGTTCACATTTATAAACAACTTGATAGCAAGCAAATTCAAGAATATTTCTACAAACAAAACATTGAAATCACAAATTTGAGGGCAAATTAGTTTCTTCCAACACTAAAATGGGACTTAGATATGTACATAAATCATGTACGTATATTGTATATAAAAAAAATCCAAAAACACTGCAGACAGAAAAATTGGATATGAATGTATTTAAATTTCACTTATTTGTGTTTTGACCTCAATGGAAGGTAAAAATACAAATAGGTAAAATTCAAATACACTTCTGTCTAATTTTCCAGTCCACGTTGAAGAGCTCAAAAATATCCAAAGAGGTTAGCATGGTTATAGTAGAACATCAGAAACATAAAATTCAGTAAACAAATTTTTATTGTTATATAATAAAAACACAGATAAAATAGCTACTACATGTTTCCGAGATGCCATAGAAAGAGTTTTAATATTAATTGACACACCCTATTTAAACGAATATCGAGATTCATCTGTGATGAAACTTCACCAATAATAACAAACAAAGTCATTTCATCCACAGTGAGATCATCCATGCCATCATGGAATAAGAAGTATCTTTCCAATATGTATGCTGCTTTCCATGAGGCGGTGAGCCTCGGCTGCATCAGATAATGGTAAATATTTATAGACCACAGGTTTCACTTGGCCTGCTATGATTGCTGGCCAAACGTTCTTCTCCACTTCACTCACAATCAGAGCTTTGTTTTCTAGGCTTCGGCTTCCCAAACCAGCAGCTGCATAAGTCATAATTTAATATAAGAGCTTATATAATTTTCCATATGAAATATAAGAAACTAAAGAATATAGAGATAGAGATTATATATCCAAGTAATTAAACAACAGATAAACATTAGAGCTCTTCAGTTTTTTGTGAAATGAAATTGTTCTTGAAGAACAAGAAACCATCTTTCTGAAGAATTCAAAAGTAATACCGCTATTTTTTCCTGAAAATAAAGTGTCTGCTACTGTGGTTTTTTGCTTTGGAATTAAGTACTACTATACTTGCATGAAGTTTTACACAGATTCAGATTCGTCAATCACAGCCTCTCCGTATGTTCCAGTTGTATTGTTCTAGTGTTGGGTTCAAGATAGCTTTAATTTGTAGATATACCTAACGCTAATGTTAGGTTGCATTTACATCTGCAGATATGTTTACAAAACTAATTCTCTAATCACTAAGAACATTATTATTTTCAACTGAAAACATTATTAAATAGGATCACAAAACTAATTGGATTCACCTTTGAAGTGGATTGTATTGTACATATTTTGTAACTTAAAAACAATAAAGCCATGATAAACAAAGGGTTTTTGTACATACCCTGCACTGTCAGGCGTTTTACCAACAAACTAGCAAGATTTGCTTGTGTTACTGCACCACCCATAAAGCCAATAATGAAAAGTCTCCCATCAATATTTAGGCTGTCAAGGTTTCTCTGAAAGTAGGATGCGCCAATATTATCTAATATAACATCAACACCTGTTATGAACATTATGGGTTAGATTTACTCTACCTAAAATGTGATATAGATAATACATTAAATTCCTGTTAGATAAATCTTTTTCAGGTTGCAACAAGAGCAACAACTTTAATCAATCAAGCTCTATATAAAGTGTTATGTTCAAGAAAGTTCACCCTTCCCTCCTGTTTCTTCCTTCACTCGTGCAACAAAGTCTTCAGTCTTGTAATTGATGCAAACATCAGCCCCAAGATCCTTGCAAACTGCTAATTTTTCCTCATTTCCTGATGAACAAGATTGTTTAAATAATGTGAGAACATGGAAACTAGTGTAAAGCTGACCTAAATAACTTCTCATGAGAGTAAATTTTCTATTAGACCTGCAGTGACGAATACTTTAACTCCTAGGTGCTTAGCAATTTGAATTGCAAATGTACCAATTCCACTAGAGCCTCCATGTACCTGAAATTTAGAAGTATTCAGGTGAAGCCTCCATTAGTGTATTGACAACAAAATGATACCAGCTGAGAGACAAAACCATATACAACCAGGAAGATAAGGTTCCCAGTTTAGAAAATCTAAATTGTTACATCACCTCACAACTATCAGTGTCACCAATCTAAAAATTTAACATGATTATCTCGTTCTACAGTTTTCTTCCCTAATGCAACTTTTAAATGTGGAAGATGACTAACTGTGATCCAAATACTTAACGTGAGAGGCAGGAATGTTTTAACTCCTTGAGCAAGATCTTACCCATTTCACATGACTTTTATAAATTCAAAAACAACTAAAGAGAAAAATCTTTAAAAGTTATGTGTGCTTTTATATCAGAAAGATTGCAGTTGGCTTTGCTAAGATTATATAACACATGTAAATTTTTTGCCAAATATCAGCATTGGCATTAGTAGCTTGCAAAATTGGGTAGCTTTAAATATTTCTCCAATGCAATTAACAAAATAACATCAGAAAGGGGCCTAAGTTACCAGGAATGTCTCCCCTGAAGATAGCTTGCTCATCATAAACACAGTTGACCAAACAGTGCAAGCTACCTCAGGAAAACTTGCAGCATCTTTCAAAGAAACACCATGTGGAACAGGAAGAATTTGTCCAGCTGGTACAGCTACCTTTTCGGCATACCCTCCTCCACTAAGAAGAGCACATACCTGATTAACAGAATTTTCATAATTACTCGGCCTTTTACAAAAAAAAAAAAAGAAAAAAGGTTTGTTTAGTACCCTATTGAAATGGAAGAACGAAAAACTGGAAGTACTATGTTTCAGCAGATTAGGTGCTACAAACATCATAAGAATGATAAGGAATAAAGCATAAGATCCACTTTTCATTATCTTTTAACTTCTCCTCCACTTCCCAGCATCCAGGACAAAGTAAAAAACCACTAGCACGATAAATTCCAATACAACAGCTGAATACTTATTCTCTCATTAAGTTGGTTTGAAAACACTATGTTTTCAACTGAACTATTTTTTAGAAACACAAGAAAAAAATTAGTCTCCTTTCCATCCCTCTACTTTCTTAGAGAGTTACTATTTCAAACTTGGTGCAGTTTCACTTCAACAGTTTATAGTAAGAAGAAACTATCATCTATATTTAGTTGCATTCAACTCAAACTTTGCTTAAAAACTTTAACTTTCACAAGTGGACTCTCATAAGAGTATGATAATTCAAATACTGACCATCTAAACTAAACTCCATCATGAACATGCAATAGTACACTACTATAACTGAAAGCTTGACATTCAGATGGGTATTTTACTATTTTCTTTAAGGAACTATAGGAGTATATTCAAGAAATAATAAACTAAAACAATCAAACAAATTTTCTCAGATTCCCAAAACAAATTAAAACAACAAAACCCATCAAATATAATGTTCCCAATTTGCAGTTCTTGAAAGAAACTGATAATTTGCTCAGGAATCCATAATCTACAAAGACTGAACTGAAAATTCTCTAAATTACCTGGTCGCCAATTTTCCAGCGGGTGACGTTTTGGCCAACGGCTTCAACAGTCCCAGAACACTCCAGACCCAGATAGGGACTGGCATCCTTTGGAGGTGGGTGAGCCCCTTTCCGCTGAAGGGTATCTCTCTGTTGATAGCAGTGGCTTCAACTTTGATCAGAACTTCATTTTCTCCGATCTGGGGGTCCTCCACTTCCTGCAATTTCAACCCTTCCGCCTCCCCTGGACTTGTGATTACAATTGCCTTCATCTTTCTGTCCGTCTCAGTTCCAGTCTCCAGAGAAGGAGTGAGAAAATGATCCTTTTACTTGATCATTTTGTCTTTTTGAGCTAATATCGCATATTAATTAAATTCATTTCCGATAAATTTTTAAAACTACAATTTTAGTTTTTTATAAACAGCACATCTCTAAAGTATTAACTAAAAATAGGATATAATTAGTGATAATATCTAAAACAATGATTCTTTTAAGAATTTTTTTGTCTTTAAATAGGCAATAATAATTTAGGATTTATGTCTAATATTAATTGAAAATTTAAGATTTGGACCCTATGTGTGCCAATAGTTAGAGCTTTGGATCCTTATGGAAAAGGTTTAGGACCCCAAAGGACAATGGGTTTGGGCTTCTTTGTATTTTACTTAGGGTCCTTTACATAAGTATCTGATATTAGAAAGATATTACTGATAATAGTGCTGTGAATTAATTAATTATATTAATAATGCAATAATATAAATTAATACCAATAGTAGTAATCCACGTCATATAAACCAAATCAACTAAAATACAAACACCTTAATTTAAGGAGAAAAGCTACTCCACTATTCACGCGTCGATTCATACTAAAAAACACACCAAAATCAGCGGAAAAAAACGAATACTTCTACTTTCGGACCAAATCAAAATTTCTGAGATAATCATCATCTTCAACTAATTGATCATCTTGAAGATAAGATCAATTGATAAAAAACGAACATAAAATTGATCGAGAGTTTCAAGAAAAAGCGGAAAAACAGTGTCGAAATCGGCGTACGCACAAAACCAGATCGGAAGTTTCCAAAGCGAAAGAAGATATATAAACAAATATTGAAAACCGAATCTGGATATTGAATACAAAGTGCGAATCGGTTAATATATATAAATTGAAATCATGTTTTGTTACCTACGAATTCAACTTCAGGAAATATTTATAACAAAAAATATTTGTTGTTCACTTGATTTTGATCTGGCATACAAAGTTTTGGGGACATTCATATGAAGATTTGTTTACCTTGTTTTAAGTGTTCAAAATATACGACATTATAATTTGTGTTTTTGATACGGAAGCAATGAAAACATTAATTTAAAGTAAAAAAGATACCAATATCTTATAGTTTAGTTCTTTGAATAATGTTAGTTTAGGTAACCAATTAAATAGTTTTTTTAATTTCGTTGGCCAAATACTATTGGTTATAAATGCCAATTTTGAAAACATTTATATAAAACTTTGGAAACATTATTATAAATATTTGGATTCCTTGTTTTAGTGTTTAATATTTAATATTTCATTTTGAGGGACATTATAATTTGTGTTTTTTTGCATGGAAGTAATTAAAACATTAATTTACAATAACAAAAAATACCAATAACTTATAATTTGGTTACTTAATAATGTTAAATTGGTAACAAAGTAGATAACTTTTGTAATATCGTTATACAAATACTATTGGTTACATTACGCCAATTTTGGAGTCGGTTGTATAACAATTTGGCCACATTTATATAAAAATATTTAGATTCCTTGTTTTTAGTGATTAATATTTGGTATTTCATTTTTCAAGGACATTATAATTTGTGTTTTGGATATGGAAGCAATGAAAACATTACTTTACATTACAAAAGAAATCGATAAGTTATATTTTGATTCTTGAATAATGTTAGTTTGGTGACCAATTAAATAGTTTTTTTTAATTTCAGTAGCCAAAAACTATTGGTTACAAATGCCAATTTTGGAGTCATTTGTATTACAATTTGGCCACATTCATATAAAAATATTTAGATTCCTTGTTTTTAGTGTTTAATATTTGGTATTTCATTTTCAGGCACATTATAATTTGTGTTTTGGATATGGAAACAATGAAAAGATTACTTCTGATTTACAAATATACTAATAACCTATATTTTGAGTTCTTGAATAATGTTAAATTAGTAGCAAGAGTTAATAACTTTTGTAATTTCAATTGTGCTAAATACTATTGGTTACAAATGCCAATTTTGAAGTCATTTATACAACAATTTGGCCACAATCATATAAAAATGCTTGGATTTTTTGTTTTAGTGTTTAATATTTGGTATTACATTTTCGGGGACATTATAATTTGTGTTTTGGATATGGAATGAATAAAAAACATTACTTCACAATATGAGACATACAAAAAACGTATCTCTTGATTCTTGAATAATGTTAATTTGGTAACTTGATAAAATAGTTTTTTTAATTTCGATAATCGAATAATATTTATTACAAATGCATAATTTGTAAGCATTTATATCAAAATTTGGCAACCTTCATATAAATATTTGGATTATTTTTTTAGTGTTTAATATATAGTATTTCATTTTAAGGGCATTTTAAATTGTGATTTGTTTATAAACAAAGCGAGAAGCGATCGATGCATAATAATTGATACTAAATCGCTCTACTTTGGTTACTTAATAAAGTTGCTTTAGTATCTTAATAGTGTATATATATTATATAAGTTACAAAATAGTTTGAAAGCAATAACATTCATAATTCATTACGATACAAATATTTGGAAACATTCATATAAAGATTTGGATACTAATTACCTTATTGTATGAATGTTCTTGTTTGATATTCGGACCATGGAAATGGTTCCAATTGTAGTTTACTTCAACTAACGTGAATGAAGCGATGCTAATATACAAATTTCGAAGTTACTGAACTCTAGCACCTTCAAACCTGTTCATTCACGAAATGCACAACATGATATGTCTTGCATTAAATGGAATACAACACAACTGGAATTGGCAATCAAATTTGATTAAAAGAAACATTCCTCCAATCAAGGTGACAAATGAAGTAACCTTAAGATTCTATATGGAAGTCTCAGTAGAAGATCGGATGATCATGTCAAATTTCCACTAATTATAGATTATGAACAAATCATTGGAGGACTACAAGCTTACGTAACGTGATAAATGAAGAAGAATATATAGTGCAAGCGAAACGCCTGATGAGATTGACACGGTTGAATTATGAATCACAATATGTTGAAAGTTTGCAATTGAAGTAATTGACAAAGAAACAATCGAAAGCGAACATATCAAACACTACAAGACTGATGTGATGAGGTCATTTCAGATCCAAATAAGTTTGAAGTCAAATACATCAAACTTACATAAACAAGAAAATCCTTTCACAAGACAATAAGGTTACATTCCATAAAAGTAAAGCAGACTGACCTGAGGTTGAAAGAACAAGTGGTCGAGATTTTGTTACGGTATGCCTAGACAATGGAAATTGCAAGTGAAAACTAAGAGCATCAAAGTTTGGGAAACAACTATGTTCAAGGTAAGAGAATTTAATGATGTACACACTTGTTAAATCAAACATATTGCTTGGAGATCACGAACAAAGCAAGCAATGAGATGGTTAGTGAGTCATTAAGCATAAACTAACTAACTTCAAGAAAATTTACACACCAATGCGGACATTGTGGAAGACATGATGACCGAATTATAACGTGTCCATCTCCCTACCAAAAAGCATGGAGATCGAAAGGAAAAACAATGCAAAAAGTAAGAGGAAATCCACACGACTACACTCGATCCCTTCTTGGTTGCACATATTTGCAAAAAACTAATCCAGTAGCAATTGCAAACTATTTATTAAATGTTTCAACTATTTTGGTTACTCAAAGTAAGAAGTTTAGACAACTTACAAAAACATATATAGCTACTACCTATTTTTAATTGAATAAAACTAAATCGATTTTTGCGAGAAAACAAATATATAAATGAATTGAAACTATTAAACATCATTTTAGATACCATCTAAACACTATAAAGACAAAAATATAAGTTATATAATGCAAAAGTAATACACATAGTAATCATATCTACAAATCCGACAATAATTATTGTATATAATTACATTAACCTTACTTTAAAATTCATTTCGTGATCCATCACATCATTGGAGTTGGAAAAAAAATGGTCGCCGAATATCTATTCTTCGATAGGAGCACCCATCGAAGCATGGCAACATTGTTTCCCAATCATTGTAGTTGATGGGACATTCATCTGATCAAACTACGGGGTACACTTTTCACTCATAAAGAAAGCACGCTTGAAGATCTGACAGAACATCATCTGGAATTGCTTTTGCGATTGTTGACAAAGTGAAAATGAATCATCATGGAGATGGTTTTCATCAATTTGAGAAGTGCTTGTGGTGTTAGAGAAGGACGATTACATCGTTTGAAGACGGGCGTGAAGCAATTATCAAGGACTTAAGCATGTGTTCCCCGATGTCATCACGCAGTTCATGACTACCATATTCTCAAAAATATTAAAAAGCAGATTCAAAAGAAAGGAGAAGATATAAAAAAGCATACAACGCAACTTGTAGGGGCTTACACTATAGAAGAATTCAACATACATATACGGTTGAACTTGATGCAATTGATAATAGAATAAGAACATATCTGGAGGAAGAAGTTAAGCTTTAGAAAAGTGCACGAGGTCGCATGGAGTATATGGCGGTATTCAACAATGACTTCAAACACCACTGAGTCTATTAACCATGCAATCAAGGGAATTAGAGATTTTCCAGTTGCGTCGATGATTGAATGCCTACGTTGTATGGTTCAAAGGTGGTATTTCACAAACAAACAGTCAGCAATATCAACATTCACAAATCTATCCGCTACAGCTGAGAGAAGATTACAAGATAATATCAACGAGTTAAAGAAACTTAAGGTCAGCCATAAAGCCTATAAATTGTTACTGCACATTTTTGGAAAAAAAATATCATTAACAATTATATGAAACCACGATATGAATTATTGGTTACCAAAATAAACCGTAAAAGTTACTAACAATACATATAACTTTAATTATTCTATATATTTTTAAAAAAATAAATAAATTATTATACATACTAACTAAACTATTAAAATTTGTTGTAGGTTGAGACATCAGACCTAGTGATTTTTACTGTTTATGATGTCACCAAGCAATTTATCGTGGATATGGGAAAAAAGACATGCACATGCCGTAAATTTCAGTACCATGAAATGCCTTTGCTCACCTTGCCTTCTTCTTTGTTATTAGCAAACGGAATATGAGTCATTATGATTTTTGCTGCTCAAAATACTATTCAAAAAAACTTTGATGGACACATATTCAACTTACATCATGCCATTTGGATGACAAAGAGAATTGGAATGTTCGAGACGAGATTAAAACATATGTGTCAAACCACCAAATACAAGAAGACAAGTTTGGGCGACCAAAGATTGGAAGGTACAAACATGTATCCGAAAATACCATTCGAATAAATCACGAATTATCTGCAAACAAAAAGGACACAACAAAAAAAACATGCAATAATCCACAAATTTTGGAGCCGAACACGTTGTAATATATTTCATTTTTAACCAAAAAAATTTATAATGAGACTCATTGATGATTAATTGAGGTTGCTTTCAATATACATTCATATTGTAATCATTTTATTGATTAAATAAATAAAATTTATATTGCACAATATTGAAATATGTTTATTTTTCATTAATTTCTTTTTTGACAATAAGTAATTATATCTTCAAATCAACAAATGTATAATATATTTATTGATGTATATTTTTTTACTACCTAAAACTACAACTGTTTACTGTAAATGCAATTTTGTATACCAAGTGTAAAATGAAAAAAATTTGCAAAGTACCAACAATTAAATTAATAGATTAATTTTAATTAATATAACTATTTGGTAAACCAAAAAAAACTGTTTATTATAATAGATACACAGAAATTAAATTATGGCTACTATCGTACCATGTTAAAAAACTATAAAAGTACTATTTGGTTACTATCTAAAACTAAAATAAATACATGTAAATGAAATTTTGGATCTAACTGCAGTACCGTGTTAAAAACTATAAAATTACTAAAATTAATTAATAGAGTATTTTTAAATTAATATAAATGTTTCATAAACCTCAAATCTTCGCTTTATTATAAACAATATATGTTGTTAGTGAACCATCACTACCATAACAAATGAAAAAAAAACATAAAATAGTGTGTAAAATGTGATATAGTTTCACATTATGACTGATTACCCTTTTAAAATGTTTTTATTCTAATTAATATCTTTAAAAAAACAAGTAGTTCTAATTACAAATAAAATAAAATGTTACCGACATATTTATGTATATTTTGGTTATTATTTAAAACTAAAATAGTTACACCTGTAAATGAAATGTTGGCTACCAACTGTCTTATGTTAAAAAAATAAAATTACATAAAATAATTATCCATACTAATTCCTAAACATTTTCGGTTGACACATATTCAATTCTACTCATTTTTAGGTTGTTGGGGAAGTAGAAGCGACTTAGGTCTCTGCTTTCTTATTCAAGTCTGTAAGTGAAACATTGATTAGGTTTCATTTAGCTTTTCCTCCACTTCCACATTGTTGTCATTTACTTGTTTGGTTTTGAACCCACCTAACCTTTGTACAAATGATTACGATAAATGGAAACTCTCTTTACACAGTTTAGAGCCAACTTTGCCACGATTAAATGTTGTTTTTTTGCAAAGAAAAATCACTTTATAAAACATTAGAAATGCTAACAAAAAATAAATTAAATGGGTCAATGGCTATATCTCATTGTCATTGGTTTGAATACATTACATATACAACATTATTAATGTTTTTAATGTTTTTTTACAATATATTATCCATACTAATTGGATACCAATACCAATTCAAATAGATAACATCATATCAAATTTTAGAAACCAACTGTACGATAAAAAAAATGTTAACAGTAATAAGTACAAAAATTAAATAAAAAACAAAAAACAACAATGTGAACCAACAAAACATACTCATACTTCCACTAGTAAACATTAATACATCGTTCAACCATCATAATAATTACAAAATATTCCACAACAAATAACCACGTCAAATCAGAATAATTACAACGAATTTCCACAACCAATATCCATATCAAGATTCATAATCATACTAGTCTTCAGTAGCTAATCTTCCTGGATATTCTGAGTCAGATTCATATCCAACTAAATGTTTGTTCCTTGCATGATTAAACAAGTTGACACATAGCTTCCTACGGTATTGAAGTATCGGAAATGGTTTTGGCATTTCAGATATCATCTGATGAATGAAATGTGCCGCAAAACAAATGGTAAACATTCATGATCATTGAAAAAAACAATAAATATATAACACAAATCAAAATGACTTCATTATATATACAAAATCGAACAAATATAAATAATTGAAACTTACCCTTCAATTTGTTTGAATACCCTCTGCAAATTCTAGCTCAATGATATCATGTTCTCCTTTGTTGCGGTATGGAACACTATTGAAATCAATATCATTACATTCTTCCAAAACCCGCACTAGACAAAATTATGGGGAGAATAAAGATATCGGCCAAGCACATCCATAATATTTGTCGCATAACATTCCTATCTGTTGAAGAGAATTATAAACCACAAATACTCTGCGATACACGTCAAGCACAAGCGAGAACCAATGACCGGAAGGCGACATATGAATGGGAAACATAACAAAATCGACGTTAACCCGTGGGTGTGTTGACTTCCATAAGATACCCATGAATGTACTCACTATATCACCGAGTCCAACAACGATTCTTATCACAATTTCTATTACAATATTTCTCAAATAAATTGGTCAACTTGATATGGAACCAACAATCGGTTGTTGTAACCCTTATTTGAATTTGGTTCGAGTGTTAACCACTTTTAATAATGTAATACAAGCATATGTTAATGTGCTGAACAAAAATTAAAAACAAAATAACAATCAGAGTTAAACAAAGAAAAATAAAAATAATAATGTAACATAATAGTTTCCAATAAATATTCAAATAGTTACCAATATAATTCAATAAGGTGACCAAAACTAACAAACATGTATTCAAAGGTAAAAAAAACTCACATCATCATCAAGCCACTGGCCTGGGGTCTTAAGCTTGTAAAACCACATTTTTGAAGCTATTGACACAGACCCAAATCTGAATGAAGGCTCAATTTTGTCATTGTTACCCGAAAACTTTTCAATCCTTCAAAACAATAACACAATGCAAAAACCAAGGAAATTATTTTATATCCTACTAAAAAACATAATGAAAATATATTATACTCCAATATACATACCTTTTCCGGTTATTTAATCCAATCTTAAACCACTGCTCAAAAAGAACATCTTCATCTTTTGAAGGAATACACATACAGATATCTGGAAATCTTTGATAGAGCTGTGGGGTAATTGAAACATCCACATCCCGAAGAGGTAGAACCAATGAACCAAACTTTGAAGTAAAAGGACTCTTCAAAAGCAAGACTCTTCGCGAAACCGCATGAATGGGCACCCAATTGGTCTTGCAAAGAATTTTTCAACTTCAAAACATTGAATTAAATCTGAGTTTGTAAACACCAAATTTCATCAAGTATAGATATGTCTCGATCCTTCGAATTTATTACCCTGTAATGTTTTACAATACATGACACAAAAAACAAGGTCAATATCAATTTAAAAAAACAAAAATTTTGATCAATACAAACATAAACACTATAGCAAACTAACTAATACAACAAATTTATTAAATTGCTGATAAAAAATAATAACAAACCTCAATGGGGGTAAAAACAACAATTTTCTTTCCACTAGATTGACTTAAAATATCAAAGCTAGGAACATCATCCATCTTCTCAGCCTATTAAAAAAAACAGTTTATAAATATAACAGGTTAAAAAAAAATAACATTTTAAAAAAAATGATTAACCTTTTCATAAATCGACATGAATTTTAACCCCTCTAGAGTATAAACAACTATCTCTTTCCCGTAAGAATTTAAACCAACATTATTGCTTTGAATCATTAATAAAAAAAACAAAAAGAAGTAAGCATTTACTTAATAAGCATGAAAAATAAAATAAAAAACTAAAATAAATGTAAACCTGTGCATCCTCTTCCTCAGACTGATTTTCAACAACAACTCTAACAGGAGGATCAACAATCCCTTTAATATTACCAACATCAACGTTCTCACCCAACTCATCATCATCGTGTCGTTGACAGGAAGAACCATCGAAGATCATCAACATCATCATTATCGGCCAACACCATCATCATCACCACCATCATCATCATCATCACCATCACCAACATCATCATCACAATCATCATCATCATCATCATCATCATCATCATCATCATCATCATCATCATCATCATCATCATCATCATCTTCAACAAAAGAAACATTTTTATGTTTGCTATAACTAGACTGACCATTGACCAACTTTAATCATCTTTTTATATCCATGCAAATCAGCATTTGAAACACTTGCGGTTGGTCTTTTAACTCAACACCCAATTCTCAATATCTTTTTCATCTCCATCATCTTACCTTCTAAAGGTTTTACCCGCTTATCAATAACTTCTTCCACATCGAAATAGAAAACCCAATATCATTAAACTTCCTTGATGAGTCAACTTTAACATAAGAAATTTTGCACTGAATATCATTTCCATTAAAAAATGGAAATCCCCAACCCCAACCGAATCTTTTCATCAACCGTAGGAACAATATTACGAACGATCAACTGAAAAATAATAATAACAACAAATATACCATGTCAAAAAGATTAAATATAAAACATAAGCAAAACAATACAAAAAAAATTTAACAAAAACCAATATTAAATATAAATGGAAACCAAATATAAAGCAACTGGAAACCAACATACCTGACCAGATCCAAAAATAAGGTCATTCAATTTCTCATTTTTGGGAGGCTTTCCTAACTCCCTCCATCTAAATAATCTTAACTCTGCAGCATGGTCATCAACACAAAATCGTCTGACTTTCAAATTAGGTATTGTTTCAAACAAAAAAACTTGAAACACATAAGGCAATCCATTAAGTTTGTAAGATTTAAAATGACCATCCCTATAAAATTGTAAATCACCCATACCGTCTTTACCCTTCCTTACATGACCTTTGGTATCATAATGGATAAAGAATTCTTTACTGTTGAAATGCAAATTTACCCCATGGATAACTTTCAATATCCCCATAAGACAAAAAGTTGAACAAAGTTTGATCAAGATAATTGTTTAAAGCGGAAGCTAGAATGAAATTAAAAACCAATAAAATAATAGACATCCTAACCGCCTCATCATCATCATCAAAAACAACGCTCTATATATCTTGCCCGATAGTAGAATCGGGTGACAACCTCATCACCAAAAACTTCTCCACCAACGGATTTTGAATCCCTTAAAACCATCAATATTTTCATTTCTAGCCAATTCGAGCGTAAATCAAAGAAAATTCGGGCAATCCAAACCTTGCCGTCTCTCACCAAATAAAAACTACTCTCCCATTATCCCTTTGATAAACTTCCTTAATCAAAGCTCGATGAATAATCTGTGAAAACATTTGTAGGCGCCCCAAACTCTAAAAATTTTCCAAAACATGTCAACTAAACTTATTCAATTGTACCTCGAGACAATTTGTTCTTGATAATATTAGGAACATCCATATCACACCAATAAATTACTTTTCTTTGAAAAATTTCGGTTATTCTCCTCCGTATGAATAGATCCCAAATCAAAATGCAAAACTTACATTAAAAACACATTTACCAAATTAAAAACTACATTAAAACTTTAAACCAAAAACTTTTAAATGAACAATATCAATGATAACCAAAACAATTTCAAATGATTGATCATAACTAAAATTAATTATAATTTTTAAATAAAAATCATCAACAATCATCGATCTCCTGATACATTGGAATAAAATACATGTTAACAAGAATGATATTAGCAATTTCCAATCATTTGCATGTAGGTAACAACAAATAAAATAACAAGTTACATACGTAATATAAATCTAAATAATAACAATAATCTAAAGTATTTACCAAAAATAAATCTAATAATAATCGATACTCAAATAGAATGAAACAATGATTTAAACAATAACATTTTGAAAATTCCTTAAAACAACACAAAATCTAATGAAATATTATACATTTTAACAACTATTACAAAAATCAGTTTCCAAACATATAAAGGAAGGTAACCAAATAACAATTAGCAGGTTACTTCTACTGAAACAAAATACATATTAACAATTATAGTATCGTTAGCTTCAAATCATTTCAATATTGGTAACAAAAATAAAATATCAAGTTACCAAAGATATTATAAATCTAAATAATAACAAAAATGTAATGTAGTAACCAAAAAAAAATCTAATAGTATCTGAGACTCAAATAGAATGAAAATAGTGATTTAAACAAGAACAATTTGAACAATCCTTAAAATAACACAAACTCTAATGAAATATTATACAATTTAACAACTATTACAAAAATCAGTTTCCAAACATACAAAGGAAGGTAACCAGATAACAATTATTATGTTACTTCTATTGCAACAAAATGCATGTTAACAAGTATAGTATCATCAATTTCCAATCATTTCAATATTGGTAACAAAAAATAAAATAGCAAAGTTACCAAAGATATTATAAATCTAAATAATAACAAAAATGTAATGTAGTAACCAAAAATAAATCTAATAGTATCTGATACTAAAATAAAATAAAAACAGTGATTTAATCAATAACAATTTGAACAATCCTTAAAACAACACAAACTCTAATGAAATATGATACATTTTCACAACTATTACAAAAATCAGTTTCCAAACATATAAAGGAAGGTAACCAAATAACAATTAACAGGTAACTACAACAAATAACAACCTGTATGATCACAAAAAAGAAACTTTAAGGACCAACCAAAAATATACTTGTATCAGACACTAAAATATGAATGAAAACAAAAATTTTAACAACAACAAATTGAACAAAACTTAAAACATAATATAATGTGTTTCAAAAAATAAACTCGAATGGAAACAATGATTTTATCAAACAACAAATTCAACATCCATAATACTACTGAACAACAAAAAAAACAACAATACAAACCAAAACACCACCATGCATAAAATAAAAACACAAAAAACCAAAAACAACTAAAAAATATAATTTTAAAAATTAACAAACCTTCAAATGTTTCTCATTGGTGGAACCATTTTCCCATTTATATGAGCCTCAACTTTATCTTCTTTGACAACTTTTTCAGTGAGAACCTTCAAAATCGTAATCAATATACACCGTTGATTTCGCTTCTTCTTCCTCAAATGTCTCCCAATATTCTTATCATCAACATCTGATTTCAACAATAACCTCTTCCCTGCTTAGAAGACTTTGGACTACTATCCTTCACCATTACGAGATAACTTCAATCCTCCAAATAATTATCTTCGAAACTCTTTTCCTCTTCCTATCGATTTCTTAACCCCCATTCCGGTCCATGCTTTCTTCCTCGTGGAGACCATCACGAAAAAAAAGAGAAAATAAGTCGAAAAATTTGATACCAGATAAATAGAACCGCGACGCCCCAAAATAGATCCATTCCATCCAACCCATTCTCGAGTCGCCAAATACATGGTATGAAATAACTACAACTTTATTATTACAACATATAAATTGTGAGTTTAAATACGAGATATTGCCATCTGAGACAATATCCACATACGCAAATAAATCCCGATCATAATTATTGATACATTATTTTACAAAAATGGTGAGGACTACTAAACAACTCTATCTAGAACCTTCATTCCATACCCCCACTAGTACTTTCGCTACATTCTCGCCTCACGAGAAAAAAATGGAACAACAAGGAAAAGAGTGAGCTCAACTAGCCCGATAAAAGAATATTATGACTAAGATAATATACAACAAATTATCGTTAGTCTCCAACGGGAAAAATCTAATAGAATACAATAGACAACAAATTTTAAATCAATAATTGCGGTGAAAACAACAATTCATTAGAAGAGTTAAGTAGAGAATGCAAACTACTATCTTACATATATGAATTTAAAAGTTCATCGTCGATATTTTATCCTGTAACATCAATCAATATATATACGGAATCAAATATTCATCTTTGCACTAAAGGCGAAAGATATTCATCGATTAGTCATGTTCATCTAAACACTGTTCATCTTTGCACTACGGGCCAAAGATATTCTTCGAAAATCATTCATCTTTGCACTACAGCCAAAGATATTCCATAATATCATCATTTAAGGCGAAGATGATGAAAAATATTTTTAAAAAACGAATCCAAAGTGAAACAAAATGACAAGGATTAAGGATTAAGGATTCGTACTTTGTTTTATCCACGTCCACAAATACCTCAAAAATAATCATAGGGGTGTAAAATTCAAGAATGATCAAAACATGGATCTGATCAAAGCTAGTATCCGAATAGATATTTTAGACGAAAAGAAAAATTTTCATTTTTCTAGGAATGAATAGTCGATATTAAATGAATAATGTCGATATCGTGAATAGTCTTGAGTATCACGTGAATAGTAACTCTCACACACCAAAAGATAGAAATTCCACAAAAAAACATCTTCACGCTTACTTGAATAGTACTTCGTGAATAGTAACTAACTGTGAATAGTAACTCGTGAATAGTAACTTCGTGAATAGTAACTCATGAATAATAGAACTCCAAGCGTGAAAAGTTCCAAATTTGATAAAAAGTTCCAACCAATATTTGACATAATGATATTGAAGAAATAATATCATTTGAGAAGAAAATAACATCCTTTACCTCGAAAGATCGAGTCTTACAGTTGAAACAGGATATAATCTATGACTTGAACTTGCATAGTATAGCAATATTCAAAGTATACTCAAAATACTCACAAGAATACGCTCGATAATATAGAGAAAACTTGATTTTAATTGTGATTTTCAATTCTAACCTAAGCACCTATTTATAGGAAATTGCTTAGAACACCAAAAAGCGAAAAAATTGAATATAATAATATTATATATAAACAAAATTCATACGCCCACATCTTGAATCTGAATTCAGCCACCATGCACATGTTAAATATGCCCACAACATATAAAAAAAACGTTTTATTAATAAAAATAAATAAAACTTCCAAAAATCAATTATTTGAACTTGAACTTCAATAATTCATAATAAATAGCCATTTTATCAAAAAATTCGAATCTCGCAATTTTTATAGGAAATTCAATTCTCTACAACTTTGCGAAGAAAGTTTTTCCAAATTCCAAATGAAATTGATAAAATCCACATACGCAGACAATTTTATAAAGCTATAATCAAATTTTAGTCAAGAAATGGGGTCCACCAACATGTTTAACATGTTTTAAACATTTATTGCAACAAAAATACTCTTCCTCCTCGTATACTCATATATCTCACATTCGTTGTAAAAATATCACCAGTTAATATATTATTAAAATAATATATTTAAATGAATTATTTTATCGAGAAAAAGATAAAATATTAATTTTCAACAATTGTCATTTTAAAATTTTCTCCATCTATATCCACATAAAATCAATATTTTCCTCATCATATAAATCAATAATTAATTATTCACAAATAATATTACGAAATCACATTATTGACAACGAGGTGGGTTCTAGGAAGAGGGGCTTTCGATAAGAATTTCTCCTTCTTGGCGCATGATTAGAATAGGTATACATCACCCATTACGAGTTGTCGATACATGATGCGAAACAACTACAACTTTATTATTACAACGATAAAAAAGCGTGAGTTTAAATACAAATATTATCTTACAGACAATATCTATACTCAAAATAAATCCTCATCACATTTATTGATACATTATTTTACAAAAATGGTGAGGACTACTAAACAATCCTTTCTAAAACCTTCATTCCATACCCCAGAGCTAAATACTTTCATTATATTCTAGCCTCACGAGAAGAATGGAACAAAAAGGAAAAGGGTGAGCTCATTAGCTCGATAAAGAATATTATGACTAAGATAATATCTGACAAATTATCGTTAGTCTTGACGAGGAAAAATCTAATAGAATCTGATAGACAACAAATTTTAAATCAATATTACGTGAAATAATAATTCATTAGAAGAGTTAAGTAGAGAATGCAAACTACTATCTTACATGTATGAATTTAAAAGTTCATCGTCTATCTTTTATCCTGTAACATCAATCCATAAACATCTACGGAATCAAATATTCATCTTTGCTTTCTGGGCGAAGATATTCATCGATTAGTCGTATTCATTTAAACACACATTCATCTTTGCACTCTGAGGCGAAGATATTAATCGATCGATGTCGTATTCATCTCGACACTTTTCATCTTTTTTGCTACTGGGCCAAAGATATTCTTGAAAATCATTCATCTTTTGCTTCTGGGCCGAAGATATTCAATAATATCATCATTTAAGGCGAGGATGATGAAAAATATATTTTTTAAAAAAGCGAATCGATGAAAACAAAATGACAAGGATTAAGGATTAAGGATTAGTACTTTGTTTTATCCATGTTCAAAAATACCTCAAAAATAATCGTAGTGGTGTAAAATTCGAGAATGATCAAAACATGGATCTGATCAAAGCTAGTATCCGAAATAGATATTTTGACGAAAAGAAGAAATTTTATTTTTAGATGAATAGTCTTAGTATCGTGAATAGTCTTGAGTATCGTGAATAGTCTTAGTATCGTGAATAGTAACTCAAACACGAAAAGATAGAAATTCCACAAAAAAAACATTTTCACGCTTACATGAATAGTACTTGTGAATAGTAACTTCGTGAATAGTAACTTCATGAATAGTAACTTCGTGAATAGTAACTCATGAATAGTAACCCAGACATGAAAAAGTTCCAAATTTGATAAAAAGTTCAATCGATATTTGACGTAATGATATTGAAGAAATAATATCATTTGAGAAAAAAAATATCCACTTACCTCGAAAGAATCGATTACTTGGAAGGAAAGATCGGAAGTGATCTTTGAATGAAACTTATCTTGAGCAATGACTCTCAAAGTATCTAAATACTCACAAAATCGCTCGATAATATAGAGAGAGAGAGAAAACTTTGTTTACGGTGTGATTTTCAATTCTAACAGCCCTCTATTTATAGGAAAATGTTAGCCGTAGAAGCGGACTTGACTGTTTACACGATGGCTTTACTATTCTACTATTGCCACCCACCACATTTGAAATAAAATTCAGCACATTTTTTCACCAACCACAAGTGGGGCCCCACTCAATTCTAGAATTTTCCACCAAAATCAATTATAACCCTACTTTCCAGAATCAAACACCTCTTAAAATTTATAACAAATCATTAGTTCATTTTAACGGTTCAAAATTTGTGACATATACTCAACTTATATATGTATAACATATCCAAAAATCATAGCGATCAGCGGTCGGTTAAAAATTATAACTCACATGATATATATATAAAAATCTTGATTTGATTTTAATACCTCCATTCAAACAAAATCTCTTGATAAAACACCTCAACATTAAATCCTTGATTATAACCACATATAATAAATAAATCCATCATTTATATCCATATCAAATAAATATTTTCTTATCATATAAATCAATAATTAATTATTCCCAAATAATATTACGAAATCACATTATTATAATGACGAGGCGGTTCGAGAAAGAGGGCTTTTCGATAAGGATCTCTCACTTCTTGGCGTAGCGATTAGGTGACCAAACCTCTCCTTGAAGCAGAACTTTCTAGACATTGCCAATAATGTTATCTAATAATATTATTCAAATAATATGAATTATTGATCGATAATGGAAATCTTGTGCGCGGTGACAATTATTGAAACAATGATAATATAAAAATACCAATATGACAATTATTGAATCGATAAAATAAAATCTTGAGCGATAATTCTTTGTAACAATTATTGAGTAGTGCCTTCTTACGTAAGGATCGATAATTGATGCAATCTGAGTGTCTTCTTTTCTTTTTGTTGACAATGCGTATTAGTGTGTTTTAACCATAGGGTATTCAACAATGATATTACTTGGTAACAATTCTGTAGCGATTATTTTAAACAACTTATATTTGTCGTTTTCCTCATCCAATCGCTTTTCCGTTATGGGGCCCACACATGGTGCTGCGTGTCGTGCGAATATTCCCAAAGCGATCTGAATATTCCACGACCAAACGAATATTCCCAAACAATGATGAATATTTTATAACCACTTGCTTATTTTGAAATATTTGCGTATTTAACCCTAATATCCACATTAATCAAATCAACCCTTACTATTTCAAAATAATAAATAAAGGAAATTCCTTTTTATTTAAAAAATTGAGGTCTTCTGACCTCCCTCCTTATGAAATTTAGTCCTCGAAATTGGCGTCGTCGTACTGGTGTTTGAAAAGGTGAGGATACCTCGCTTTCATTTAGTTTCAATTCCCGGTCATTTCCTCTATAGCATGATTCCTCCACAAAACTTTAACTTGTGGTATGACCTTTCTTGGCGTGGGACATGCTCCTTCTATCCAAAATCTTGGCGGTACCTCCTCATACGTTAAGTCTTGGTATCTCGTCAGGTTCTAACTTCTATAACGTGGTTGGGTCTTTCACATATTCTGAAATCGGATATATGAAACACATTATGAACACGAGACATACTTGGAGAATAACTTGATGTCATAGGCTACATTTCTACTCGGTCGAGAATTTGAAATGGACCCGATAAATGCGTGGATTGAGCTTTCCTCTCTTCCCAAATCTTGTAACTCCCTTCCATGGAAGCAACTCATGATAATCATGATCCCCACATTAAATTCCCGTCCTTTCGATGAAGATCCGCATAACTCTTTTGTCGATCTTGTCTTGGTTTGTATCGTTGTCGAATCATTTGGATCTTTTCGGTGAGTCATACGTCTTAACTTTCGGGTCCCAACAATGTTGCTTCACCCACCTCATCCCAACATATTGGAGAACGACATTTTAAATCCATATAATGCTTGAATGGAGCCACACTATATACTTGCACGATAAGCTTTGTTGTTGTAGGAGAATTCCACCATGGTAAATACTTATCCCAAGCGCCCTTGAAGTCTAGGACCACGAGTCTTAATAAATCTTGAGAGTTTGAATAGTCCTCTCGATTGTCCGTCCGGTTTGGGATGGTGGTATCTTAGAACTAAATCGCAAATCCGTGCCCATAGCTTTTTGCAAAGCTAACCCAAAATCTTGAAGTGAATCTTGGGTCGCGATCCGAAACTATGGATCTGAGGCATGCCATGCAACCTCACAATCTCATTTACGTCACATCTAGCAAGGCGTTCGAGGAATAAGTCTCCGTGTCGGCAAAAAATGAAGCGAGACTTGGTTAATCTATCAACAATAACCCAAATAGCATTGATGCCTTGAAAAAGCCGTAGGAAGACCCGTAACGAAATCCATGGTAATGTGTCCCCACTTCCATTCAGGAATCTCAGTGGTTCTGACGGACCCTTAGGTACTAGATGCTCGCCTTTACTGCGTTGACAAGTTAAACACATTGAGATAAACTTTGCAATCTCTCTCTTCGTATTGTTCCACCAAAATGTATGTGAAGATCACGATACATTTAGTACTTCGAGGATGGATTGCAAATGGTGTATTGTGTGCCTCCATCGTAATCTTGTACTTCAAATCAGTCGTTAGGAACCTGAAAGTCTAGAGTGGACTCGAAGTATTCCTTCTTCATCAATTCTAAACTTAGGAATAGCTCCTTCTTGTACTTTCTTCTTCATATGCATCATTTCTCACGGGTTGGGTGGCTTGAAAGCGACCTTAACTTTTTCTATTAAAGTTGGCTCTGTCGTATACTTGACATCATCGCTTTCGTTCCGCATATGATCTTCTACTTTCGATCGTCGGCTTTCCACGTTAAACTTTTACGGGATGGTATTGAATAGTGTGGTCGTAGTCTTTTTCAATAGTTAGAACCAGCGTCATTGCTGCGCGTGTTGAGTTCTTTTTTGAGTGAAGAAATATTTAAGGCTTTTATGGTGCGAATATATCTCCACTTTCTCCCCGTATAGATAGTGCCTCCATATCTTTAAGCGCAAAACATTGCTTGCTGCTTGACTCTAGATCATGAGTAGGATAATTCCTCTCATACTCTTTAAGTTGTCGCGAGGCATAGGCTATGACTTTCCCACGTTGCATGAGAACACATCCTAACCCTTTGCACGAAGCATCGGCGTTTGTAGATAACAAATCCATCCGAACGGGATGGTATTGTTAGAGCAGTCTTAGAAATAAGTCTCTCTTAAGCTCTTGGAAACTTTTCTCGCGTTCTTCGCTCGAAGCGAATTTTGTATCCTTAGGAGTTAAATTTGAGTTAATGGAGTAGCGATTAGAAAACCCTTCCACGAATCTCAGATAATAACCGGTAAGCCCAAAAAGCTACGTCTTGATCCATGGACTTGGTTGCTCCCACTTTGTATTGCTTGATCTTGGCCGGATCAGCGGATACTCCATGTTTTGACACCACATGCCCAAAAATGCTACTTCCTCGAAGCGAACTTCGCATTTCTTCAATTTGGCATATAGTTGGTTTTCACGAAGCCTTTGGAGTACCGACTTCAAATGGTGCTCATGATCTTCCGACTTTTGGAATATATAAGGATGTCATCAATAAAAACAACAACAAAGCCCGATCGAAATATTCCTTGAATACTCGGTTCATCATATCCATGAAAGCCATGAGGAGCATTAGTTAGTCAGAAAGACATGACTAAAATTCATAATGCCCATCTGGGGAGAGTTACGAAGCGGTCTTTGGAATATCCTCGATTCTAATCTTGGTGATGATATCGAGCGAAGATCGATTTTGAAAAATTTGTGCCCCTTACTGGTGGTCGAAACAAGTCATCAATCTGAGGTGAGGGATACCTATTCTTGATGGTGACATGGTTCGATTCCAGATAGTCGATCTGAAATCGCATACTCCGTCTTTCTTCTTTTTCTGAATAAAGCAGGGAGCACCCCGAGGAGATGTCTTGGGGCCAGAATGAAGCCGATGTCCAACAATTCACGTAGTTGGACCTTTAACTCTGAAGTTCAATAGGAGCCATTCGATATGGGGTTTTAGAAATGGGCTTTGTGCGGGTTCGAATCGATAAAATTGACTTCACGTTACGGGGTGAGGCCAGGAAGTTCTTGAAATCGTCGGAAAAGTCGATAACAACGGGAATATTATTCAAATTTGGCGTGTCTTTATTCAAATCCATAACATGGGCTAAGAAAGCTTGACATCCGTTTTTCGATAAGCGAATAGCTTTATGATTAGATATGATAGTGATTGATTTTAATGGTTTAGTTGCTTGAATTAAATGCAACGGGTTGGTTAGGAATATGAAAACTAACACACTTACGAAAACAATCAATTTTGGCATGATGAGTAGTTAACCATCAATCCTAAAATCACATCAAAAGCAAGTATCTTTAAAGAGATAAGGTCAGCGGGTAAGGTGATGGTGCCACTTGAATCAAACAAGATTTATAAGCGATGGATGTGATGAAAGTTTCTCTAGCGGAGTTTCCACGAGATAGGTCAAAGTCTAATTTCTCGGTCGAGTTTAAGCGTTGAGCACATGCGGGAGAGATAAATGAATGGGTATACCACCGTATCAAGTAAGGTATAAACTTAGCGAGAATTTATAAATAGCTTACCGTGATCACCTCGTTTGGGTTCTCGCATTATGACCGATCACAACAAACGCTCTTCCGGAATCGTTGACTTTGACTTTTACGGGACGATCTTTTGAGTCACCGTCCCCATTGAACTAGGTTTATTCTTCTGCGTCATCTGATCTCGGCGATATGTCCTTCCTTTCCACAACTATAGCATACCTTGAGCTGTTGTGGGCGGTTTGGTGATATGTCCCTCTTTTCGCATTTGTAGCATATAATGGGTGGTCGTTCTCCTCCACTTAGAACCGATTCTTTTTGCCGTGCCTTTGTCGTCTTCACATAGTCGTTGTTAAATCTCCTCTTTTAAAATCTCCTCTGACTTCGCTTCTTACATTTTCATGACCATGATTACCACCCGGAGTGGTTACCATTTTGTCCGTCTGTTTCTTTCTCATGAGGTTATCATTATTACATTGGCTATTTATCTATCTACGATGCGATCTGGTTTGTGGTCCCTCGGTTGGCCGTACTTTCGTTATCTCGCTCTAATAATTGAGCCACATTTACAACATCTGAATAAGAGAAAGTTTATGAGAAATGAGATCTTGGCGTATCTTGGGGTTTCAAACCTCTAAGAAACATCCGCGTCATCGTTCCTCATTCTCCACCAAATGAGGTCTGAACACGGATAACTCTGCAAACTTTGCCTCGTCTTTGAGACAAATCGTCGTTGTTGTTTTGCTCTAATCGATGAACTCCACTTCCTTCGTATAGCGAACACTTTCGGGAAAGTATTTGTCATTAAATAGTCTCTGAAAGCGTCTCCCAGACATCTTTGAGTGCGGTTGGATGGAGTGCAACTTCCTGAGACTCCCACCGATGAATCTGCCTTTCGCCACGGAACATAAAGGTGGCGAATGGAACCTCTGTTCCTCAGGTGCATCCCAGACATCGAATATCTTGGTAATTTGCTTGACCCGTGTTTCATGGCGTGATCGGATCGGCTTTCCCTTAAATTACGGTGGTCCCGACTCTTTGAAGCTGCTTGGTTGTGACAACCCGGTGAATTCTTATCATTTCCTCTGTATATTTTGAACACGAGTCTCCTAAATGCGATTTTGCATGAGCTGCAAAAAAGCTTCTAAACATCCCTCGTTCATCATCGCTTTCGATGGTGTTGTTCGCGGGAGGAACATTGCCCGACTGTTGCCGCGTTCTCTCTCGTTGGTGAGTCTGAGCGTCTCCACGGTCTCATTTCCATTGTTAATATTCTCGATCGACATTCTCAAATCTTGTCATAAAACAAGGGTTAATTAAGAAATCAATATATCACATAATATCCTATATCTTGACCACGACTAACAAATAAGCTTAGGTAGGACACCTTTAGCGAAGGATTTACTCGTCTCTCCCCTCTGGTTACATTCCCGATCTCATGGAGATCGTATCCTAAGCTACGATACCAAGCTGTGGCGCCCCAAAAAATAGGTATACATCACCCATTACGAGTTGTCGATACGTGATGCGAAACAACTACTGACTTTATTATTACAACGATAAAAGCGTGAGTTTAAATACAAATATTATCTTACAGGCAATATCTATACTCAAATAAATCCTCATCACATTTATTGATACATTATTTTACAAAAATGGTGAGGACTACTAAACAATCCTTTCTAAAACCTTCATTCCATTTCCCAGGCTAAATACTTTCTATTATATATTACTCGCCTCACGAGAAAAAATGGAACAAAAAGGAAAAGGGTGAGCTCAACTAGCTTCGATAAAGAATATTATGACTAAGATAATATCTGACAAATTATCGTTAGTCTTGACGGGAAAAATCTAATAGAATCTGATAGGCAACAAATTTTAAATCAATATTACGCGGTGAAATAATAATTCATTAGAAGAGTTAAGTAGAGAATGCAAACTACTATCTTACATGTATGAATTTAAAAGTTCATCGTCTATCTTTTATCCTGTAACAACATCATCCATAAACATCTGGAATCAAATATTCATCTTTGCACTCTGGGCGAAGATATTCATCGATTAATTAAGTATTCATTTAAACACACATTTCATCTTTGCTTTCACTAGGGCGAAGATATTAATCGATCGATCGTATTCATTTTCATCTGACACTGTTCATCTTTTGCTTTCTGGGCCCGAAGATATTCTTGAAAATCATTCATCTTTTTTGCTTTCTGGGCGAAGATATTCAATAATATCATCATTTAAGGCGAGGATGATGAAAATATTTTTTTAAAAAAGCGAATCCGATGAAACAAAATGACAAGGATTAAGGATTAAGGATTAGTACTTTGTTTTATCCATGTCAAAAATACCTCAAAAATAATCGTAGTGGTGTAAAATTGAGAATGATCAAAACATGGATCTGATCAAAGCTAGTATCCGAGAATAGATATTTTGAGACGAAAAAGAAAATTTTATTTTTAGATGAATAGTCGTGTATCGTGAATAGTGAATAGTATATCGTGAATAGTCTTGATATCGTGAATAGTAACTCAGACACCAAAAGATAGAAATTCCACAAAAAAAAAACATTTTCACGCTTCATGAATAGTACTTGTGAATAGTAACTTCGTGAATAGTAACTTGAATAGAATAGTAACTTCGTGAATAGTAACTCATGAATAGTAACCCCAAGCGCATGAAAAAGTTCCAAATTTGATAAAAAGTTCGAATCGATATTTGACGTAATGATATTGAAGAAATAATATCATTTGAAAAAAATAACATCCACTTACCTCGAAGAATCGATTACTTGGAAGGAAAGATCGAAGTGATCTTTGAATGAAACTTATCTTGAAACAATGACTCTCAAAGTATCTAAATACTCACAAAATCGCTCGATAATATAGAGAGAGAAGAAAAACTTTGTTTACGGTGTGATTTTCAATTAAACTTAGCCCTCTATTTATAGGAAAATGTTAGCCGTAGAAGCGGACTTGACTGCTTACTGACGATGGCTTTACTACTTCTCTATTGCCACCCACCACATTTGAAATAAAATTCAGCACATTTTTTCACCAACCACAAGTGGGGCCCACTCAATTCTAAATTTTCCACCAAAATCAATTATAACCCTACTTTAAGAATCAAACACCTCTTAAAATTTATAACAAATCATTAGATTCATTTTTAACGGTTCAAAATTTGTAGACATATACTCGACTTATATATGTATAACATATCCAAAAATCACATAGCGATCAAGCGGTCGGATTAAAAAAAATTATAACTCACATGATATATCGTAAAAATCTTGATTTGATTTTTAATACCTCCATTCAAAAAAAAAATCTTGATAAAACACCTCAACATTAAATCCTTGATTATAACCACATATAATAAATAAATCCATCATTTATATCCATATCAAATAAATATTTTCTTATCATATAAATCAATAATTAATTATTCCCAAATAATATTACGAAATCCTGATTTATAATGACGAGGCGGTTCGGGAAAGGGGCTTTCGATAAGGATCTCTCTTCTTGGCGCAATTAGGTGACCAAACCTCTCCTTAGAAGCGAACTTTCTAGACATTGCCAATAATGTTATCTAATAATATTATTCAAATAATATGAATTATTGATGCGATAATGGGAAATCTTGTGCGTTGACAATTATTGAAGCAATGATAATATAAAATACCAATAGCGACAATTATTGAATCGATAAAATAAAATCTTGAGCGATAATTCTTTGTAACAATTATTGAGTAGTGCCTTCTTACGTAAGGATCGATAATTGATGCAATCTGGATCTGTCTTCTTGTTCTTTGTTGACGTATTATTTAGTGTGTTTTAACCATAGGGTATTCAAACGATATTAGCGGTAACAATTCTGTAGTTATTTTTAAACAACTTATATTTGTCGTTTTCCTCATCCATCGATCGCTTTCGTTATGGGGCCCACACATGGGCTGCATTTCGCTTAGGTCGTCGCGAATATTCCCAAGCGATCTGAATATTCCACGACGAAAACGAATATTCCCAAATATTTTATAATCACGCTTATTTTGAAATATTTGCGATTTAACCCTAACTATCCACATTAATCAAATCAACCCAATGAATATTTTATAACCCACTTTTATCAACCCTTTTATTTCAAATAAATAAAAAAATTTAACCTTTTATTTATAAATTTGGGGTTTATGACCCTCCTTATGAAATTTCGTCCTCAATTAATCGTTAAATGTTTGAAAAAGATGAAATACCTATTTCCGTTTCCAACTCCCGGTCATTTCCTCGATAATATGGTTTCTCCACAAAACTTTAACTTAAAAAAACGAGAATTTCAAATGGATTAATAAATCGAAGGTTTGAGCTTTCTTCCCTCCAGATTCTTGCTTTTGAAATAACAACTTCTTGCACCTCCTTCTTCAAATTCATCGACTCGGTTGTGTAGCTTGAATAACTTTAACTTTATCGATTAAAATCGATTATACTCGTATATCATCACGTTGGTACCTAGAGTTTTCATCTCCATCTCTATTATTTGTAAATTATCTGAAATGAGTCTTTGACAATATCGTACTTTCGTCTTGTATCGATCTTCTACTCAACACGTCGGCTACCACGTTCGAAGCTTTTCCGGATGGCATGGTGAACATGTCTTTGAAATGAGTCTCTCTTGAGTTCTTGAAGCTCTTCCCACATTCCTTGCTCCATTCGAATTTTGTATCTCTCTGAGTCAATTGCGTTAATGGAATAGCGATTCGAGAATATCCTTGACGAATCTCAGATAATAACCAACTAAGCCTGAAAGCTACGTATTTTGATTCTGAAAGCTTAGGTTGTTCTCAAGCGTGACTCGTATCCCACCTTGGATATGCGTTACAATGACACTGTCGGTTCTTATCGCTTGCGAATATGGTGTCCCCTACGGATGCGGCTTGGTGTATTCCTGAAAGAAGTCACCGGATAAAGGCTCGGTGCCAAATTCTATAGTTGAATTTTCAACTCACGAAGTTCAATAGGAGCCATTCGATATGAGATTTTAGAAATGAGTTTTGTCTGGGGGTTCAAAGTCGATACAAAATTTAATATCGAGCTTTGGGAGTAAGCGAAAATTCTTGAGGAATTAAGTCGGGAAAAATCAATAACAACGGAATATTATTCAAATCGGCGTGTCTTTATTCAAATCCATAACATGGACTAAGAAAACTTGACATCCGTAATAAGCGAATGACTTCATGGCTTGATATGAAAATGTTTGACTTCTGATGGTTTGATTGCTTGAATTGAATAACGAGTTGCTTAGGAATATGAAAACTATGACCTTACGAAAAGTAATCAATTTGGCGTGATGAGTAGTTAACCTTAAAATCACATCAAAAGCAAATATCTCTATAGAAATAAGGTTAACGGTAATGTGATAGTGCCACTGAATCAAGCAAGATTTCTAAACAACGGATGTAATGAAAGTTTCTCTAGCAGGAGTCTCCATAAATAGGTCAAAGTCTAATTTCTCGTAGTCGAGTTCAAGCGTTGGCGCAAGCAAGAGATAAAAGAATGGGTAGAACCAGGTTATCTAGTAAGGTATAAACTTAAAAATTTATAATTAACTAACCGTGCTAACCGTTCGGGTTCTCGCGCATTTTATGGAAGTCACGACAAACGCTCTTCCGAGAAATCGTTGACTTTGACTTTTACGGGACATCCTTTTGAGTCACCATTCCGCTTGGTGGGTTTCGATCTCGTCTGATCTCGGCGATATGTCCTTCTTTTCCACAATTATAGCATACCTTAAAGCTGTTGTGGGCGGTTTGGGTGATATGTCCCTCTTTCCGCATTTGTAACATCTCTGAGGTGGTCTTTCTCTCTCCTTGGAACCGATTCTTCTTGGCGTTGAACTCTTCACATGGTGGTTGTTGAATCTCCTCTTTTTAAAATCTCCTCCAGACTCTCTTCTTCTTATTTTCATGGCCACGATTACCACCGGAGTGGTTCTGCCTTTGTCAGTATTCTTCTTTCTCCGTTGGTTATCGTTATTACGATGGCTATCTTATCTTGATATGATCCACGGTTATGGTCCCTCGGTTGAGCGTACTCGTTATCTCGCTCTAACAATTGAGCCACATTGACAACATCTCGAATAGAGAAAATTTATGAGAAATGAGATCTTGGCGTATCTGGGGTTTCAAACCTCTCGAAACATCCGCGTCATCGTTCCTCATTCTCCACCAAATGAGGTCTGAAACACGGATAACTCCGCGAACTTCGCCTCGTCTTTGGGACACCGTCGTCGTTATTATTACTCTCGATCTAATAAACTCCACTTCCTTCGTATATAGCCGAATACTTTCGGGGAAGTACTTGTCATTGAAGCTGTTTCTGAAATGTCTCCCGTGACATCTTTGAGTGCGGTTTGGATGGAGTGCGCTTTCTGATTCCCCCGATGAGTCTGCCTTTCGCCACTGAACATAAAAGTAGCGAATGGAACTTTACATTCCTCAGTGCATCCCAAGACATCGAATATCTTGGTAATTTGTTTGACCCGTCTCGCCTTTAATCGGATCCGGCTTTCCCAGAAATTACGGTGGTCCCACTCTTTGAAGCTTTGCATTTGTGACCACCCATGAATTCTTATCATTTCCTCTGTATTTTGAACACGAGTCTCCTCAAATGCGATTTTGCATGAGCTGCAAAAAGTTTCTAAACATCCCTTCGTTCATCATCTGCTTTCGGTGGTGGTGTTGTTCACGGGAGGAACATTGCCCGACTGTTGCCGTTTCTCCTCGTTGGTGAGTCTGAGGCGTCTCCACGGTCTCATTTCTCCATTGTTAATATTCTCGATCGACATTCTCAAATCTTATCATAAAACAAGGGTTAATTAAGGAAATCAATATATCACATAATATCCTATATCTTGACCAACTAACAAATAAGCTTAGGTAGGACACACTTAGCGAAGGATTTATTCATCTCTCCTCTGATTCTATTCCCGATCTCATGCCAGAGATCATATCCTAAGCTACGATACCAAGTGTGGCGCCCCCAAAATAGGTCCATTCCATCGAACCCATTACGAGTCGCCAAATACATGATGCGAAATAACTACAACTTTATTATTACAACATATAAATCGTGAGTTTAAATACGAGATATTGCCATCTAGACAATATCCACACTGCAAATAAATCCTCATCATAATTATTGATACATTATTTTACAAAAATGGTGAGGACTACTAAACAACTCTCTACTAAACCTTCATTCCATTACCCAGACTAGTACTACTTTAATTCTACGCCTCCACGAGAAGAAAAATGGAACAACAAGGAAAAGGTGAGCTCAACTAGCCCGATAAAGAATATTATGACTAAGATAATATCAACAATTTATCGTTAGTCTTCACGAGGAAAAATCTAATAGAATCTGATAGGCAACAAGTTTTAAATCAATAATTGCGGTGGAAACAACAATTCATTAGAAGAGTTAAGTAGAGAATGCAAACTACTATCTTCATATATGAATTTAAAAGTTCATCGTCGATATTTTATCCTGTAACATCAATCGATATATATCTGGAATCAAATATTCATCTTTGCACTAAAGGCCAAAGATATTCATCGATTAGTCGTATTCATCTAAACACTGTTCATCTTTGCACTCACGGATATTAATCGAAAGATATTCTTCGAAAATCATTCATCTTTTGCTATTCGAGCCGAAGATATTCCATAATATCATCATTTAAGGTGAGATGATGAAAAATATTTTTAAAGCGAATCGATCCGGTGAAACAAAATGACAAGAAGGATTAAGGATTAAGGATTAGTACTTTGTTTTATCCACGTCCACAAAAATACCTCAAAAATAATCATAGGGGTGTAAAATTCAAGAATGATCAAAACATGGATCTGATCAAAGCTAGTATCCGAATATATTTTTAGACGAAAAAGAAAAATTTTCATTTTTAGGTGAATAGTCTAGTGTATACAGAATAGTCTTGAGTATCGTGAATAGTCTTAGTATCGTGAATAGTAACTCAAACACCAAAAGATAGAAATTCCATAAAAAAAATCTTCACGCTTACATGAATAGTACTAAATGAATAGTAACTTCGTGAATAGTAACTTCGTGAATAGTAACTTCGTGAATAGTAACTCATGAATAAGTAACCCGACATGAAAAAATTCCAAATTTGATAAAAAGTTCCAACCAATATTTGACATAATGATATTGAAGAAATAATATCATTTGAGAAGAAAATAACATCCACTTACCTCGAAAGGCAGTCTTACAGTTGAAACAGGATATAGGCTATGACTTGAACTTGCAGTATAGCAATACTCAAAGTATACTCAAAATACTCACAAGAATACGCTCGATAATATAGAGAGAAAAACTTGATTTACGGTGTGATTTTCAATTCTAACCTAAGCACCTATTTATAGGAAATTGCTTAGAACACCAAAGCGAAAAATTGAATATAATAATATTATATATAAACAAAATTCATACGCCCACATCTTGAAACTGAATTCAGCCACCATGCACATATTAAATATGCCCACAACATATAAAAAAACATTTTTATTAATAAAAATAAATAAAACTTCAAAAATCAATTATTTAAGAACTTTGAACTTCATAATTCATAATAAATAGCCATTTTATCAGAAAATTCGAATCTCGCGATTTTTATAGGAAATTCAATTCTCTACAACTTTGCGAGAAGAAAGTTTTTCCAAATTCCAAATGTAAATTGGCCAAAATCCACATACGGACAATTTTACAATTATAATCAAATTTCGATCGAAAATGGGGTCCACCAACATGTTTAACATATTTTAAACATTTATTGCAACAAAAATACTCTTCCTCCTCATATACTCATATATCCCACATTCGTTGTAAAAATATCACCGTTAATATATTATTAAAATAATATATTTAAATGAATTATTTTATCGAGAAAAGATAAAATATTAATTTTCAACAATTGTCATTTTAAAATTTTCTCCATCTATATCCACATAAAATCAATATTTTCCTCATCATATAAATCAATAATTAATTATTCACAAATAATATTACGAGAATCACATTATTAATGACCGGGCGGTTCAGGAAAGAGGGGCTTTCGATAAGAATTTCTCACTTCTTGGCGATGCGATTAGGTGACCAAACCTCTCCTTAGACGAACTTTCTAGACATTGCCAATAATGTTATCTAATAATATTATTAGGATAATATGAATTATTGCTTCGATAATAAAAAATCTTGTGTGTAATGACAATTATTGAAACAACGATAATATAAAATATCAATATGACAATTATTGAATCAATAAAATAAAATATCTTTGAGCGATTAATTCGTAACAATTATTGAGTAGTTGCCTTCTTACGTAAGAATCGATAATTGGTGCAATCTTTGAAATAGGTATACACAACACCCATTCTGAGTGCTTGAATACATGGTAAAAGAAGCAAACTACAACTTATAATGAGTAGTGTGAAATACTACTTATATCTTGTGAGTTTAAATACGTATTATCTTCTAGACAATATTTATACTCAAATAAATCCTCATCACATTTATTGATACATTATTTTTACAATAATGGTGAGGACTACTAAACAACTCTCTCTAACCTTCATTCCATACCCCATTTGATACTAAGCTACATTCTCGCCTCCGAGAAGAAAAATGGAACAACAAGGAAAAGGGTGAGCTCAACTAGCCCAAGAAGAATGTTATGACTAAGATAATATACAACAAATTATCGTTAGTCTCCAACAGGAAAAATCGATAGAATACAATAGACAACAAGTTTTGAGATCAATATTCGCGGAAATAATAATTCATAGAAAGAGTTACGTAGAGAATGAAATCTACTATAATCTATGAATTTAACGTCCATCATCAATATTTTATCCCACGTAACATCAATCAATATTCATCTCAAATCAAATATTCATCTTTGCACTACAGAGCCAAAGATATTCATCGATCGGTCATGTTCATCTCAACACACATTCATCTTTTCACTAAAAGGCCAAAGATATTCATCACCATGTTCATTTAAACACTGCTCATCTTTGCACTAAAGGCCAAAGATATTCATCAATCGGTCGTATTCATCTCAACACTGTTCATCTTTGCACTAAAGGCTAAAGATATTCATCGATCGATTATATTCATTTAAACACTGTTCATCTTTGCACTAAAGGGCCAAAGATATTCTTGAGAAATCATTCATCTTTGCACTACAAAGCCAAAGATATTCTTCGAAATCATTCATCTTTGCCAAAGATGTTCAATACTATCATCATTTAAGGTGAGGATGATGAAAATACTTTTAAAGAACGAATCCGGTGAAACAAAATGACAAATATTAAGGATTAGTACTTTAAACAATCCGAGTTCAAAAATACTTCATAAATAATCATAGTGAAGTAAAATTCAAGAATGATCAAAACATGGATACAATCAAAGCTAGTATCCGAATAGATATTTTGAGCGAAAAGAAAAATTTTAATTTTTATTGAATAATCTTAAATATTAAGTGAATAGTCTTGATATCGTGAATAGTCTTGAGTATCGTGAATAAGTAACTCAGACACCAAAAGATAGAAATTCCACAAAAAAACATTTTCACGCTTCATGAATAGTACTTTCGTGAATAGTAACTCGTGAATAGTAACTCATGAATAGTAACTTCGTGAATAGTAACTCATGAATAAGTAACCCGACATGAAAAAGTTCCAAATTTGATAAAAAGTTCTAACCAATATTTCAAAGATAATGATATTGAAGAAATAATATCATTTGAGAAGAAAATAACATCCCTTACCTCAAAGAATCGATTGCTTGGAAGGAAAGGTCGGAAGTGATCTTGAATGAAACTTGTCTTGAACAATGACTCTCAAAGTATCTAAATACTCACAAAATACGCTCGATAATATAGAGAGAAAGAGAAAAACTTTGTTTACGGTGTGATTTTCAATTCTAACTTAGCCCTCTATTTATAGAAAATGTTAGCCCGCAAAGCGAGACTTGACTGCTTACTTGATGGCTTTACTACTACTTATTGCCACCCACCACATTTGAAATAAAATTCAGCACATTTTTCACCAACCACAAGTGGGGCCCACTCAATTCTAGAATTTTCCACCAAAATCAATTATAAACCTAATTTCAAATCAACACCTCTTAAAATTCACAACAAATCATTCGTGCATTTTTAACGGTTCAAAATTTGTTGACATATACTCAACTTATGTATGTATAACATACCCAAAAATTACCACAATCCAACGGTCGGATTAATAATTATAACCCCATGATATATCTCAAAACCCCGATTTAATTTTTAATACCTCCAATCCGATAAAAAAATCTGATAAAACACCTCAACATTAATTCCTTCATTAATAACCACATAAATAAATCCATCATTTATATTCATATAAAATAAATATTTCCTTATCATATGAATCAATAATTAATTATTCACAAATAATATTACGAATCACAATTATGATGACCAAAGTAGTTCCCTCAGGAAAGAGGGGCTTTCCAATAAGGATCTCTCTCTATCTTGGCGCGCAATTAGGTGACCAAACCTCTCCTTAGACGAACTTTCTAGACATTGCCAATAATGTTATCTAATAATATTATTCAAATAATATGAATTATTGATCCGATAATGGGAAATCTTGTGCGTTGACAATTATTGAAACAATAATAATATAAAAATATCAACGCAACAATTATTGAATCAATAAAATAAAATATTGAACGAAGAACTCATCGTGAAAATTATTGAGTAGTGCCTTCTTCACGTAAGGATCAATAATTCAACAATCTTTGTGCAATCTGGTAATAACGCTTTCATGCGACGACCATGCGTATTCAGTATTTTAACCACCGGTATTCAACGGTCTTAATTGGTAATAATTACTGGCAGTTATTTATAACCACCCAAACTTTGTGCGTTTCCTCATCCAATCGCTTTTCCGTTATGGGGCCCACGTGGCTTTTGCAAGCCGTCAATGCGAATATTCTACGACGATCACGAATATTCCACGACCAAACGAATATTCCCCGAAAGTTATTCCACGACCAAACGAATATTCCCCGACAAAAATGAATATTTTATAACCACTTGCTTATTTTGAAATATTTGCGTATTTAACCCTTAACTATCCACATTAATCAAATCAACCCTTACTATTTCAAAATAATAAATAAAGGAAATTCCTTTTTATTTAAAAAAATTTCGGGGTCTTACATCAATAATTAATTATTCCCAAATAATATTACAGAATCACAATTATGACAACCAGGCGGTTCGAGAAAGAGGGGCTTTCCAATAAGGATCTCTCATTACTGGCCAAGTGATTAGGTGACCAAACCTCTCCTTGAGATGAGAACTTTCTAGACATTGCTAATAATGTTATCTAATAATATTATTCAAATAATATGAATTATTGATCGATAATGGAAATATCATGTGCGGTGACAATTATTGAAATAAAGAATAATATAAAATACCAACGCAAAGAATTATTGAATCGATAAAATAAAATCTTGAGCGATAATTACCGTAACAATTATTGAGTAGTGCCTTCTTACGTAAGAATCAATAATTGATGCAATACTGGTGTCTTCTTTTGTTCAACAACGCATATTAGTGTGTTTTAACCACCGGTATTCCAACAAGATAATAACAATAATAATTACTGTAGTTATTTTTAAACAACTTATATTTGTCGTTTTCTCATCCAATCGCTTTCTTTCTTATGGGGCCCACACATGGTGCGCTAACGTCAATATTTAATATTCCCAGAAAGAATAATTTCCATTCCACGACCAAACGAATATTCCCAAACAAAAATGAATATTTTATAACCACTTTACTTATTTTGAAATATTTGCGTATTTAACCCTTAACTATCCACATTAATCAAATCAACCCTTACTATTTCAAAATAATAAATAAAGGAAATTCCTTTTTATTTAAAAAAATTCGAGGTCTTACTGATAATGATATTGAAGAAATAATATCATTTTCGAATAAAATAACATCCCTTACCTCGAAAGACATTACTTCTAGTTGAAACAGGATATAAAGGCTATGACTTGAACTTGCACCGTATAGCAATACTCAAAGTATACTCAAAATACTCACAAGAATACGCTCGATAATATAGAGAAAAACTTGATTTACGGTGTTTTTCAATTCTAACCCAAGCACCTATTTATAGGAAAATCTTTAGAACACCAAAGCGAAAAATTGAATATAATAATATTATATATAAACAAAATTCATACGCCACATCTTGAATCTGAATTCAGCCACTATGCACATGTTAAATATGCCCACAACATATAAAAAACATTTTATTAATAAAAATAAATAAAACTTCCAAAATCAATTATTTGAACTTGAACTTTAATAATTCATAATAAATAGCCATTTTATCAAAAAATTCGAATCTCGCAATTTTTATAGAAAATTCAATTCTCTACAACTTTGCGTAAGAAAGTTTTTCCAAATTCCAAATGAAATTGAAGAAATCCACATACGGACAATTTTACGAGGCCATAATCAAATTTCATCAAGAAATGGGGTCCACAAACATGTTTAACATGTTTTAAACATTTATTGCAACAAAAATACTCTTCCTCCTCGTATACTCATATATCCCACATTCGTTGTAAAAAATATCACCGTTAATATATTATTAAAATAATATATTTAAATGAATTATTTTATCGAAAAAAGATAAAATATTAATTTTCAACAATTGTCATTTTAAAAATTTCTCCATCTATATCCACATAAAATCAATATTTTCCTCATCATATAAATCAATAATTAATTATTCACAAATAATATTACGTAATCACATTATTGACAACCAGTGCGCTTTCGGAAAGAGAGGCTTTCCAATAAGGATCTCTCCTCATCTTGGCGCGCAATTAGGTGACCAAACCTCTCCTTAGAGCGAACTTTATAGACATTGCCAATAATTTTATCTAATAATATTATTCGATAATATGAATTATTGCTTCGATAATGAAAAATCTTGTGTAATGACAATTATTAAAACAACAAACAATATAAAATATAAACGCGAAGAATTATTAAATCAATAAAATCTTGAACAATAATTACTTTAAATAATTATTGAGTAGTGCCTTCTTACGTAAGAATCAATAATTGGAGCAATACTGGTGTCTTCTTGTTCAACAATGCGTATTAGTGTGTTTTAACCACCGGGTATTCCAACAAGATAATAAAGAATAACTACGTCGTTATTTATAAACAACTTATATTTGTCGTTTTCTTCATCCAATCGCTTTTTAGTTATGGGGCCCACAAAAGATCAAGTATCGTCTGCGAATATTCCCCGACGATCTGAATATTCCACGACCAAACGAATATTCCCCAAACGATAATGAATATTTTATAACCACTTACTTATTCGAAATATTTATGATTTTACCCATAACTATCCACATTAATCAAATCGACCCTTACTAATTCAAAATAATAAATAGAGGAAAATAAATTTCATTTATTAATAATTTGGGGTCTTACAATAAGTTTCTCGTATCGGTAAGAAATGAGCAGACTTGGTCAATCTATCAACAATGACCCAAATCGCATCAATGCCTTGAGAAACCTTAGGAAGATTGGTAACGAAATCCATGGTAATGTGCTCCCACTTCCATTCTGGAATTTCAAGTGGTTGCAATGGACCTTTTGGTACTTGAAGCTCCGTTTTAACTCGTTGACAAGTTAGACACCTTGAGATAAATAAATATTTATCTCTCTTCATATTGCTCCACCAAAATGTATGGCGAATATCATGATACATTTGGTACTCCCGTGATGGATTACAAATGGTGTGTTGTCTGCGCCTCCATCATGATATTATACTTTAAATCAGGGTCGTTAGGAACACAAAGTCTGGAGTTGACTCGAAGTATTCCTTCTTCATCGATTCTTGCTTCCGGCATAACACCCTCTTGCACTTTCTTCCTCATATGCATCAGCTCCAGGTCTGTAGCTTGAGCAGCTTTAACTTTATCGATTAAAGTCGGTTCTACTCGTATACTCGCTATCATCACATGCGTCCCTGGAGTCTTTAACTCTATCTCCATCCTTTGCAAGTCACACAAAATGGGCCTTTGCGTTGACAATAACGCACTCGTACTTGCATATGATCTTCTATTCAATCGCGGCTACCACGTTCGCTTTTCCAGGATGGTATTGGATGGTATGATCATAATCTTTCAATAGTTCAAGCCAACGTCGTTGTCGCATGTTGAGTTCCTTTTGAGTGAAGAAATATTTGAGGCTTTTATAATCCGTAAAGATCTCCACTTTCTCCCCATACAAGTAATGCCTCCAAATTTTAAGTGCAAAGACAACAACTGCCAACTCTAGATCATGAGTAGGATAATTCCTCTCATATTCTTTGAGTTGTCGCGAGGCATAGGCTATAACTTTTCCATGTTGCATGAGAACACATCCCAACCCTTTGCCCGAAGCATCACTGCAGATGACAAATCCCTCCGAGCTAGATGGTATTGTTAGAACAGGTGCTGAAATAAGTCTCCTCTTGAGTTCTTGAAAACTCTCCTCACATTCTTCGCTCCAACCAAACTTTGTATCTTCCGAAATTCACCGAGTCGATGGAGTAGCGATTCGAGAAAATCCTTCCACGAATCTCCGATAATAACCAAATAAACCGAGAAAGCTACGTCTTGGTCATCGATTTAGGTTGTTCCCGACTTTGAATAGCTTCAATCTTTCTTTGGGTCAACAGATATTCCATGACTTGATACCACGTGCCCAAGGAATGCTACTTCTTCAAGCCGAACTCGCATTTCTTCAACTTAGCATAAAGCTTATATTCACGAAGCTTTTGGAGTGTCGACCTCAAGTGTTGCTTTCATGATCTTCACGGCTTTTGGAATAAATAAGGATGTCATCAATAAAGACGACCACAAAGTGATCTAAATATTCCTTGAATACTCGGTTCATCATATCCATGAAGGCGGCGGGAGCATTAGTCAATCCAAAGGACATGACTAGGAATTCATAATGCCCGTCTCAGTTCGAAAGTCGTCTTTGGAATATCGGTGGTTCTAATCTTCAATTGGTGATATCCTAACGAAGATCAATCTTTGAAAAGAATTTGGCTCCTTGCTGTTCGGGTCAAACAGTCATCAATACGTGGCAATGGATACCTATTTTGATGGTGACATGATTCAACTCCCGATAATCAATACAAAGTCGCATACTCCCATCTTTCTTCTTCACGAATAGAACAGGGCACCCCAAGGAGAAGTACTAGGGGCGAATAAAGCCAATGTCTAACAATTCCTGCAGTTGGGTCTTTAACTCCTGAAGTTCAATAGAGCCATTCGATATGGGGCTTTGGAAATAGGTTTTGTATCGGGTTCAAGGTCGATACAAAATTCAATTTCACGCTCTGGGTAGGCGGGGAAGTTCTTCTTGAGGAATACGTCAGAAATTTATTAATGATAGAAATATCATTCAAAATCGCTACTCTTATCCAAGACTTGGATAGTACATTACATTGATACCAATCAGCACGTCACAATGACACCTTACATAAAGGTATAGTCAAAACCTGCTTTAGAAATTAGAAGCTTTGGGAAGTGCTCAAGAAACCTTCGTATATGGGAGGCCATGCTTTTAGGTTATGGTAGATATCATATGGCCACATAATTATCCTTGGTTGACCCAATAGACCCCTAAAAAAAAAATGAGAAGATTACTTATCATATTCTTCCCAATGGTGAGTCTTCTTTGACATATCATTATCTACACTGTCTCTAATTGGGTATTATACTCCAAACAAACACCAAGATTATATATGTAGTGCTTGTAAATATACTCATCAAGTGGATGAGCACAACCATGTCTTATGATAACACGAGTTTGTAATTCTAAGTTTTGATCATAAACTTCTTCTAACCAATTCTCCTCCGGTTCCTCTTCTTCCTCTTCTTCCTCACTCTCAGCTACTACCTCTGCAACTAGCTTGGGTGCAACAATTAGTTCTTCATTCACTACGTGGATATCTCTAATTTGTTCTTCGTCCGACTTTGCATTAACTCGATTAGTGATTAAAGGTGTCACAACGGTCACATTCACTCCATTGTGAATATTTTCATTTGCCATTTCAAAACACCACAACAACACAGGGTTAATTAATATATCAAATATTATCCCTATACTACGTGAGCCAATTAAATAACAAATAAACTTAGGTAGGTCATACTTAGCGAAGGAATTCCCGCCTCTCCTTCCTAGTTCTTATCTCACATCTTAGCCGGGATCATATCCCTAAGCTCGATACCAACCGTGGCGCCCCAAAAATTAGGTATTCATCACCCATTCGAAATGTAGCCGGATACGTGGTACAAAATACAAATACAAACTTAATTATACATCCGTCAGGTGTAACATACGACAATACATAAACTAAGAGTTCTATTAGGAATATTGTCATTTAGACAATATCCATACTCAAGAGTCCTAATTAAATTTATTGTCACACTATTTAATGTAATAGTGAGGACTACTAATGCTATCTTCGGGACCATCACTCTTTTCCCAGGCTCGTCCCGGTATATTCTCATTTCACAGAATAAACGGTGAAAGAAAGGGTGAGCTCAACTAGCCCGGTGAAATATTATAACTAAGATAATGCGAGAATAAATTATCAATAGTCTTCAACAATGTTAAACCGATAAAATACACTAGACAACCAGTTTAATGCGATGAATATCAATCCATTAAAAGAGTCAAGTAGAAAATAAAGTCTACTATCTTTTAGGTTTTAAAAGGTTTTCATCAATTTTTATCACTAAGACTCGGTTTAATGAATAAACCACAATATCTAATCATCCTCCCATTACCACGGCCAAGGATTTTCATCAAATCATCAATGGTCATGACTATATTTACCTAGAATCACCCCGGTCATAATCATACCAAAAACTAACCATCACCGTGCATTACAGCCGCCACCGAGGACTTTTATCACATCATTTATAACAAGCCGTGATTATTATACCGAATGATCCTAATCATAATCATACTAAGTTCATCTATGCACGTAAGCCAAAGATAACATAATATAACATGAGGATGATGACAATGACATAATAATTCAATAAAACAAGTTCACGAATTAATTTATTCAGAACTAATAACGTCCCAAATTGTCAACATGATCTTTGCTTTGTAGAGTAAAATTCAAGAATATTTGAGAAGAATATTTCCATGAAAGGATATTGGATGAAGCCTTGAATATCGAGGATATTCCACTAATTTCATGGAGTATAGAAGTCAAAGTTTTAACCAACTGGGTATAATAAAGAATGGAATAACAAAAGAAATCACCATGCATGCGATAGGCATCAAGGCGAGTTATTCCAATGTAATAATAAATAACGGAACCAGGTCCCACAAAAACGCATGCAGACGAGGATATTCCAACGAATAATAAAGAATGGAACTAGGTCCGGCGTAAAACACACGAACGTGATATTCAGCGAGAATAATAATAATAAAGACGGAACCAGTCCGTTGTAAAACACACAAACAGGATGTTCCAATGAAATAATAATAAAGATTTTAACCGTGTCCTGTGTAAAACACACGTACAAGATGTTCCAACGAATAATAATAAAGAGCGGAACCGGTCCAGGTGTAAAACACATGATGTGAGGATGTTCCAATGTAATAATAGAAGAATGTCACCAAAGTATAGGGTAAACCACGTATCAAAAGTTATTCCAATGAGAATAATAAGCAATGGAATAACAACGATTCTCTTCATGAATAAGAAAAATAACACCCCTTTACGAGTCTGAACAAATAATATTCCCTACCTTAGAAGAATCTGAATATTGGAAAAGTGAAGTAGCGAGAATACTTTTCTTCTTTCTTTCATAGTTTCTCTCTGAGTTTCAAAGAATTAAGTAAGAAATAATGAAGAAATGAGCTTTCTATTTATAGAAAAAGCGAGGGTGGCTCTTGGTCTTAACGAAGGGGTCAAAATGACTCTTGGTAATATCAAGAGAAGACAACTACTATTTCATGAAAAGGTAATTAACCCTTGGAACACCAAGAAGCGATTAACTCTTGGTAATATTGAAGGGACAACTACTATCGACGAAGGTAATTACTATTCACAAAGGTAATTACTATTGACGAAGAGACTCTTAGATGATGACATATGGCCCCCATAAAATAATCAAACTTACCACAAACGCCTCATATAATGACTCTTTATATACATCAAGGATTGAATAAATATTACCACAAATCATTTTATTTTTAATCAACACATATTTAATCTTTCAACAATTATTAATCATTTATAACTTGTCGTCTCGATTAATAATATAACATATTATACGAGATGATCTTGTGACAATAATTGAATCAATAATATAAGAGATATAATGCGTGAATTCTTGTAGTGATAATTGAGTATAGCTAAGTGACTTCTCACGTAAGATCAATAATCAATCTGAGTGTGCTCTTATACGCAACCACGCGACATCTTGTACTTTTTACCAACGGTAGTTCAACAGCTTTAACAGTAACACCTCCGTAGTTATTTTTATAGAAAGATAATTTTGTCGCTTTCTAACTACGACAATACTTTCGTTAATAGGGTCCACAAAAGATTGAGCCGTCAGTCTTAATATTCCCCCGACAAAAAAGAATATTTCCACCAAACGAATATTTTATAACAACTTGCTTACTTTGCAAAATTTATAAATATTACCCACAACTATAACATTATATCAAATTTATTCCATAATATTCAAAATAATATTTATAGAAAATTCATCTTTATTTATAAAAGTTTGGGTCTTCTGGAATATAACTGTAATTTCAAAAACTTACAAAATGGTCATTCGTTCGATTTTTCGTCCAAAAAGCAGACGGAATCTTAATGATCAAGTGCAAATTAAAACATTTTTCCGCTTACGTGGACTTCAAAATTAGAATTTTTTGCTTAAATTAGAATCTTGCTTAAGTTGACTCCAAAACTAATAATAATAATAATAATAATAATAATAATAATAATAATAATAATAATAATAATAATAATAATAATAATAATAATAATAATAATAATAATAATAATAATTTCATAATAATAATAATAATAAAATACAATTTAAAATTAAGGTTTTTAAAAAGAAATTATGTTAAAAAATTATGTTTTTAAAATTCTATTTTTTAAAAAGTCTGCTTTTTATAAAAAAATTTGTTTTTTAAAAAATGCTTTTTTAAAAAAAAGTAACATTTTTAAAAAAACTAACATTTTAAAATTCTTTTTAAAACGACTTTTTTGAAAATCAAATTTTTAATTTCTTTTTAAATACGTAATTTAAAATCTTGAATTTTAATTTCTTTTTTATATATCTGAATTTTGATTTCTTTTTAAAATCTGAATTTTTAATTTCTTTTTTAAATCTGAAATTTTTAAAATACTGAAATTTAAATATGTAATGTAAAGTGCGCCCCCAAAATAGGTATACACCACACCCATTCTCGAGTCGCCAAATACATGGTACGTAAACAACTACAACTTTATTATTACAACAATAAAGCGTGAGTTTAAATACAAATATTATCTTCTGAACAATATTTATACTCAAATAAATCCTCATCACATTTATTGATACATTATTTTACAATAATGGTGAGGACTACTAAACAACTCTCTCTAGAACCTTCATTCCATTTTCACTAGTACTATTTACATTCTCGCCTCCACGAGAAGAAAAATGGAACAACAAGGAAAAGGGTGAGCTCAACTAGCCCGATAAAAAGAATGTTATGACTAAGATAATATACAACAAATTATCGTTAGTCTCCAACGAGGAAAAATCGATAGAATACAATAGGCAACAAGTTTGGATCAATATTACGCGTGAAATAATAATTCATAGAAGAGTTACGTAGAGAATGAAATCTACTATAATCTATGAATTTAACGATCCATCATCAATATTTTATCCTGTAACATCAATCGATATTCATCTCAAATCAAATATTCATCTTTTACTTTACTGAGGCCAAGATATTCATCAATCGGTCGTATTCATCATCTCAACACTGTTCATCTTTGCACTAAAGGCCAAAGATATTCATCGATCGGTCGTATTCATTTAAACACTGCTCATCTTTTCATCTTTGCACTTCTGAAGCGAAGATATTCTTGAAATCATTCATCTTTGCACTACGGGCCAAAGATATTCAATAATATCATCATTTAAGGCGAGGATGATGAAAATATTTTTAAAAAAGCGAATCCGGTGAAACAAAATGACAAATATTATGGATTAAGTACTTTAAACAATCCAAGTTCAAAATACTTCATAAATAATCATAGTGAAGTAAAATTCAAGAATGATCAAAACATGGATACAATCAAAGCTAGTATCCGAATAGATATTTTAGACGAAAAGAAAAATTTTCATTTTTAGATTGAATAGTCTTGATGATAAGTGAATAGTCTTAGTATCGTGAATAGTCTTCGATATCGTGAATAATAACTCAGACACCCAAAGATAGAAATTCCACAAAAAACATCTTCACGCTTACATGAATAGTACTAAGTGAATAGTAACTTTCGTGAATAGTAACTCATGAATAGTAACTCGTGAATAGTAACTCATGAATAAGTAACCCCAACATGAAAAAGTTCCAAATTTGATAAAAAGTACCAACCAATATTTGAAGCGTATAATGATATTGAAGAATTAATATCATTTGAGAAGAAAATAACATCCCTTACCTCAAAGAATCGATTACTTGGAAGGAAAGGTCGGAAGTGATCTTTGAATGAAACTTGTCTTGAGCAATGACTCTCAAAAGTATCTAAATACTCACAAAATCGCTTCGATAATATAGAGAGAAAGAGAAAACTTTGTTTACGGTGTGATTTTCAATTCTAACTTAGCCCTCTATTTATAGGAAAATGTTAGCCGTAGAAAGCGGACTTGACACTGCTTTTCACGATGGCTTTACACTACTATTGCCACCCACCACATTTGAAATAAAATTCAGCACATTTTTCACCAACCACAAGTGGGGCCCACTCAATTCTAGAATTTTCCACCAAAATCAATTATAAACCTAATTTAGAATCAGACACCTCTTAAAATTCACAACAAATCATTCGTGCATTTTTAACGTTTCAAAATTTGTGGACATATACTCAACTTATATATGTATAACATATCCAAAAATTACAACGATCAACGGTCGGATTAAAAATTATAACCCATGATATATCTCAAACCCACGATTTGATTTTTAATACCTCGATCCCGATAAAATCTTGATAAAACACCTCAACATTAATTCCTTCATTAATAACCACATAAATAAATCCATCATTTATATTCATATAAAATAAATATTTCCTTATCATATGAATCAATAATTAATTATTCACAAATAATATTACGAGAATCACATTTATAATGACCGAAAGCCTCCCGGGGAAGAGGGGCTTTCGATAAGGATCTCTCCTTCTTGGCGGCGCAATTTAGGTGACCAAACCTCTCCTTGAAGCGTAACTTTCTAGACATTGCCAATAATGTTATCTAATAATATTATTCAAATAATATGAATTATTGATCGATAATGGGAAATCTTCGTGCGATGACAATTATTGAAGCAATAATAATATAAAATATCAATATGACAATTATTGAATCAATAAAATAAAATATTGAGCAGTAATTCTTGTGAAAATTATTGAGTAGTGCCTTCTTACGTAAGGATCAATAATTCAACAATCTTTGTGCGTCTGGTGTCTTCTTTGTGCGACCAATATTCTTGTATTTTAACCACCGGGTGTTCAATGATCTTAACGGTAACAATTACTGTGGTTATTTTTAACCAACTTATATTTGTCGTTTTCTTCGTCCAATCGCTTTCCGTTATGGGGCCCACACATGGCTGCTAGTTGTGTCGTCGAATATTCCCAAAGCGATCTGAATATTCCACGACCAAACGAATATTCACAAACAACAATGAATATTTTATAACCACTTGCTTATTTTGAAATATTTGCGTATTTAACCCTTAACTATCCACATTAATCAAATCAACCCTTACTATTTCAAAATAATAAATAAAGGAAATTCCTTTTTATTTAAAAAATTTAGAAGGTCTTCTGACCTCCCTCCTTATGAAATTTAAATCCTCGAAATTGGCGTCACGATACTGGTGTTTGAAAAGGTAAAGATACCTCGCTTTCATTTTCGTTTCCAACTCCCGTGTCATTTCCTCAATAGCATGGTTTCTCCACAAAACTTTAACTTATGGTATAACCTCGATACATAGGTCATGTTCTTTCCTCTACAAAATCTTGGCGGTACCTCCTCAAATGCGTTAAGTCTTGGTATCTCGTCCGGTTCTCAACTTCGATGGCGTGTTTGAATTAGTCCACATATTTACGTAACATCGATATGTGAAAAGCGTTATGAACAGCGTCATACTTGGTGGTAAAAGCGAGTCTATAGGCCACGATTCTGATCGATCGAGAATTTCAAATGGATTAATAAATCGAAGGTTTGAGCTTTCCTCCCTCACCGATTCTCACTTTTGAAATAACAACTTCTTGCACCTCCTTCTTCAAATTCATCACTCGGGTGTGTAGCTTGAACAACTTTAACTTTATCGATTAAAATCGATTATACTCGTATATCATCACGTACTTTCGTATATCATCACGTGGGTACCTAGAGTTTTCATCTCCATCTCTATTATTTGTAAATTATCTGAAATTAGTCTTTGTGATATCGTACTCGTACTTGTATCGATCTTCTACTCAACACGTCGGCTACCACGTTAAACTTTTCGAGGATGGCATGGTGAACATGTCTTTGAAATGAGTCTCCTCTTGAGTTCTTGAAGCTCTTCCCACATTCCTTGCTCCATTCGAATTTTGTATCTCTACGAGTCATTGCGATAATGGAATAGCGATTCGAGAATATCCTTGAACGAATCTCAGATAATAACCAACTAAGCCTGAAAACTACGTATTTAGATTCTGACTTAGGTTGCTCTCAATGTGACTCATATCCCAACCTTGGATAACGTCACAATGACACCTATCGATTTCTTATCGCATGCGAATATGGCGTCCCTACGAGAGAGTCGGCTTAGGTGATTCCTGAAAAAGGAAGTCACAAGATAAAGGCTCGGTACCAAATTCTATAGTTGAATTTTAACTCACGAAGTTCAATAGGAGCCATTCGATATGAGATTTTAGAAATGAGTTTTGTCTGGGGTTCAAAGTCGATACAAAATTTAATATCGAGGCTTTGGGAGTAAGCGAAAAATTCTTGAAAAATACGTCGGGAAAATCAATAACAACAGAATATTATTCAAATCGGCGTGTCTTTATTCAAATCCATAACATGGACTAAGAAAACTTGACATCCGTAATAAGCGAATGACTTCATGGCGATATGAAAATGTTTGACTCTGATGGTTTGATTGCTTGAATTCGAATAACGGGTTGCTTAGGAATATGAAAACTATGACCTTACAAAGCAATCAATTTGGCGTGATGAGTAGTTAACCTTAAAATCACATCAAAAGCAAATATCTCTATAGAAATAAGGTTAACGGTAATGTGATAGTGCCAACTTTGAATCAAGCAAGATTTTTAAACAACGGATGTAATGAAAGTTTCTCTAATGGAGTCTCCATAAATATAAGTCAAAGTTTAATTTCTCCGTAGTCGAGTTCAAGCGTTGGCGCAAAGTAAGAGATAAAAGAATGGGTAGAACCAATATCTAGTAAGGTATATACTTAGCAAGAATTTATAATTAACTAACCCGTGCTAACCGTTCGGGTTCTCGCATTTTGATGGTCGCGACAAACGCTCTTCGAAATCGTTGACTTTGACTTTTACGGGACATCCTTTTGAGTCACCATTCCATTGGGTTTGGGTTTCGATATCGTCTGATCTCGGCGATATGTCCTTCTTTTCCACAACTAAAACATACCTTGGAAGGTTTTGAACAGTTTGACCTTATATGTCCTCCTCTCTCGCATCTGTAGCATCTAGCTGGCGATCGTTCTCTTCCCTAGAATTTGTTGATGGTCTTTGATCTTCTTCTGTAAACGTCTTCCGTCATCGTTAAATCTTCTCTTTTTAGATTGGACATCTCTTTCCATAATATCAACGCGTCGATGCGGCTTTTACCCATGCATCACTCATTCTCACTCGTTCGATTTATTTCTTCTTTCATTTCGATTCGACTTTATCATCTTATACTACGCGAAAAGTGCTTCATTCAAGCATCACATATCGGGTAACCTGAAGCTTGAATCGTTGCATCCTTTTGCTCCACATTTTCTGCAATTCTTGAACATGCTCTTCTAACTCATGAATACGATTTTGCAATTCTACATTTTGATCATAAAATACCTCTAATAAACTCTCTTGGTACCTCTTCTTCCTCTTCTTCCTCACTCTCAATTTGTTACCTCTGCGATTATCTAAAGGTGCAACTATCAATTCTTCACTCACCACATGGATATCTCTAATTTCTTCTTCACTTTGACATCACATTATCACGGTTGGCGATTAGAGGTGTCTCCACGATCTCATTCACTCCATTGTTAACGTTCTCGTTGACCGTTCTTAAAAACTATCATAAAAACAAGGGTTAATTAAATAAATTAACAAATCACATAATACCCTATATTATGACCAACCAACAAATAAGCTTAGGTAGGACACACTTAGCGAAGGATTTACGTCTCTCCCTCCTAGTTCTATTCCCAGATCTCCGCTTGGAGATCATATCCTAAGCTCGATACCAACGTGGCGCCCCCAAAATAGGTATACACCACACCCATTACGAGTCGCCAAATACATGGTGCGAAACAACTACAACTTTATTATTACAACAATAAAAAATCTTGAGTTTAAATACAAATATTATCTTACAGACAATATTTATACTCAAATAAATCCTCATCACATTTATTGATACATTATTTTACAATAATGGTGAGGACTACTAAACAACTCTCTCTAGAACCTTCATTCCATACCCAGAAGCTAGTACTTTCATTGCATTCTGCCTCCACGAGAAGAAAAATGGAACAACAAGGAAAAGGGTGAGCTCAACTAGCCCGATAAAGAATGTTATGACTAAGATAATATACAACAAATTATCGTTAGTCTCCAACGAGGAAAAATCGATAGAATACAATAGGCAAACAAGTTTCGGATCAATATTACGCGGCGAAATAATAATTCATAAAAGAGTTACGTAGAGAATGAAATCTACTATAATCTATGAATTTAACGATCCATCATCAATATTTTATCCTGTAACATCAATCAATATTCATCTCAAATCAAATATTCATCTTTTTCATCACCTTCTGCCAAAGATATTCATCAATCGATCGTGTTCATCTCAACACTGTTCATCTTTGCACTAAAGGCCAAAGATATTCATCGATCGGTCGTGTTCATTTAAACACACATTCATCTTGCTACTGGGCCAAAGATATTCTTGAAAATCATTCATCTTTTGCAATTCTGGCCAAAGATATTCAATAATATCATCATTTAAGGCGAGGATGATGAAAAATATTTTTAAAGAAACGAATCCGATGAAACAAAATGACAAATATTATGGATTAAGTTAGGTACTTTAAACAATCCGAGTTCAAAAATACTTCATAAATAATCATAGTGAAGTAAAATTCAAGAATGATCAAAACATGGATCTGAATCAAAGCTAGTATCCGAATAGATATTTTAGACGAAAAGAAAAATTTTCATTTTTAATTGAATAGTCTTAGTGATTCGTGAATAATGTCGATATCGTGAATAGTCTTAGATATCGTGAATAGTAACTCAAACACCCAAAGATAGAAATTCCACAAAAAACATCTTCACGCTTCATGAATAGTACTTTCGTGAATAGTAACTCGTGAATAATAACTCATGAATAGTAACTTCGTGAATAGTAACTCATGAATAAGTAACCCCAACATGAAAAAGTTCCAAATTTGATAAAAGTACCAACCAATATTTGACAAAGATAATGATATTGAAGAATTAATATCATTTGAGAAGAAAATAACATCCACTTACCTCGAAGAATCGAGTACTTGGAAGGAAAGGTCGGAAGTGATCTTTGAATGAAACTTGTCTTGAGCAATGAACTCTCAAAGTATCTAAATACTCACAAAATACGCTCGATAATATAGAGAGAGAAAGAGAAAACTTTGTTTACGGTGTGATTTTCAATTCTAACTTAGCCCTCTATTTATAGGAAAATGTTAGCCAAGTAGAAGCGAGACTTGACACTACTACTGATGGCTTTACACCTACTTATTGCCACCCACCACATTTGAAATAAAATTCAGCACATTTTTTTTCACCAACCACAAGTGGGGCCCACTCAATTCTAAATTTTCCACCAAAATCAATTATAAACCTAATTTAGAATCAAGCACCTCTTAAAATTCACAACAAATCATTAAATGCATTTTAACGGTTCAAAATTTGTGGACATATACTCAACTTATATATGTATAACATATCCAAAATTACAACGATCCAACGGTCGGATTAAATATTATAACCCCATTATATATCTCAAAACCCCACGATTTGATTTTTAATACCTCCATCCCGATAAAATCTTGATAAAACACCTCAACATTAATTCCTTCATTAATAACCACATAAATAAATCCATCATTTATATTCATATAAAATAAATATTTCCTTATCATATGAATCAATAATTAATTATTCACAAATAATATTACGAGAATCACATTTATAATAACGAGTGTTTTCAGGAAGGGGCTTTCGATAAGGATCTCTCCTTCTTGGCAGCGCAATTAGGTGACCAAACCTCTCCTTGACGAACTTTCTAGACATTGCCAATAATGTTATCTAATAATATTATTCAAATAATATGAATTATTGATGCGATAATGGGAAATACTTATGCGATGACAATTATTGAAACAATAATAATATAAAATATCAACGCAACAATTATTGAATCAATAAAATAAAATATTGAGCGATAATTCTGTGAAAATTATTGAGTAGTGCCTTCTTCGTAAGGATCAATAATTCAACAATCTTGTGCGCAATGTCTGGTAATACTTCTTTGTGCGACCACGCGTATTCACGTATTTTAACCACCGGGTATTCCAATGATCTTAACGGTAACAATTACGTAGTTATTTTAACCAACTTATATTTATCGTTTTCTTCATCCAATCGCTTTTTAGTTATGGGGCCCATATGCGTCATTTGCTGGGCATTTACGAATATTCTAAACAAAGATCTGAATATTCCACGACCAAACGAATATTCCCAAACAACAATGAATATTTTATAACCACTTGCTTATTTTGAAATATTTGCGTATTTAACTTTAACTATCCACATTAATCAAATCAACCCTTACTATTTCAAAATAATAAATAAAGGAAATTCCTTTTTTTTAAAAAATTTCTGGGTCTTACATGTAATTTTAATTTCTTTTTAAATACTGAAATTTTTAATTTCTTTTTTAAATCTTGAATTTTAAATTACTGTAATTTAAATACGAATTTTAATTTCTTTTTTAAATACGTAAATTTTTAATTTCTTTTAAATAAATTTTTAATTTTAAATTACCGAATTTAAATACGTAATTTTTAATTTCTTTTTAAATACGTAAAATTTTAATTTCTTTTTTTAAAAAATAGAATTTTTTTAAAAAATGACTTTTATAAAAATACTGAAATTTTAAAATGAAAAAAGCTAATTTTTTTTAAAATTTATATTTAAAAATCAATTTTTTTAAAAAGCATTTTTTAAAAAATAGAATTTTAAAAAATTTATTTTTTAACATAATTTCTTTTTTAAAAACGTTAATTTTAAATACATAATTATTATTATTATTTTAAAAAACGTTATTTGACAAATTATTTTAAAAAACGTTATTTTATTAATTTAAATTATTTTAGTAAGGGTAAATTTGACAAATCATTTTTATTCTCCATTAAAATAAAAAACAAATTATTATTATTATTTAAAATTATTATTATTATTATTTTGAAATTATTATTATTAGTATTTTATTATTATTTTGAAATTATTATTATTATTAGTATTTTATTATTATTTTGAAATTATTATTATTATTATTATTAGTTTTGAAATTATTATTATTATTAGTTTTGGAATTATTATTATTATTATCAAGACAATCATCATCGTCATTTCACGATTTCATCAATTTTTGAATTTTAAAGAAAAATTAATATTTATTTTGTAATACGCGAGAAAGATGAATTGATCAGAATAAAAAAAGTTTCAATTATCAAAATAAAACCTAATTCTCAAATAAAATGAATTCAAAATATTATTTATCCCCAATATAAACCATCAAAACTACAAACATAATAAATTTTCGTTAATATTACACAGAAGTGGCTACAAAAATACTCTTCAAGACTTCATTTTATAAAATTGTTTTACTGACTTATTACAGGTGAGTCGGTGGCCAATTATTCAATTCCAAAAAAGACCTAAAGAGTCGGCAAATTGACCACCTTGCCCAATTGTGTGTCCGCCCTACCTAGTACGGAGTATTCTATAAGCATTCAATATTCATAGTTGGATCAACGGACAGCAGTCAGCAGCCACCCACCACAATTTTCGTGATCCTCAAGTCCTTGTAGAAATAGTAGTGCTATATAATATAGTATCTGAATTAAGCTATTAATTTTTTTAAAACTGTTCTTCCTGAAATCCCGGGCATGTGCATTGTTCAAGCTCAGCACTAGTACTCTTCCTTCTTCCCACTTCAAAGGGACCCAAAAACAAATAAGTAAATGTTCTTCCTTGTTTTTTTTCCTGCCTTTGATGCATTTACGTCTAAATATTCTTGCTTGCTTATAAATGATCATCTTTAACTAAGGCCGGAAAATGAGCAGACTCGATTTGTACTTTGAGTAAAGTTGGATAAGTTACTCGAACCTTCTCAAATTATAAGTTTTTATCTGTGTATGGTATTTATTGAAAAAGTAGAAGGGTTCGATTCGGAATCGTGATCGAGTAGGTAGCTAAATGAACTTTATTCAAACTTTATTTTATACTCTATAAATTTTGTGAACCAGAGCAATTCAATACTCGGATCGACTCGATTCGTTTACACCTTATTTTTAAAGTAGATATTATTGTTATTTTCTTGGGTTTTCTATCTGGGTTTGCTTTAATTACTGCTTAGTAATTTCTGATGCATTGTAAAGACATATATATATATATATCTACAAATCAGAAGCATTCATTTAATTAATCATTCACATGTTTGGTTGGTGTTTTTGTCTCAGCTGGGTTTATTGATGAAAAGAACTAAAATTTAAGCTTTGGTTAAATGGTTTGATTTCTCTGTGCTGAATTATTTGGAAATTTCATGGAGGTTCTGTTATCTTTCATGGAATTAAGCTTGGCCTTTGTAATTTTGATTTTTCCTCGTCAGTTTACATATTCGTTTAATATTTATTTATTCTTTTTATACTATCAAATGCTACATTTTTGATAGCTTGCTGATTTATAGAATATAGTAATCAAATGGTCTCTGTAATTTACAAAATAACTCATAAAATAATGCCATAGATGTTTTTTGTTTTGTGAGCTAATCTTGACAACTAGGGTTCTTCATTCGGTCATATAGACAATAAAAAATCATACAAGTATATTATTTTGTGGGAAACCAATACTACTTTGTGTTTCCTGATAGTTTTATTGCCATTACTGGGTAAATTCTGCTTTCTACTTTATTTTGCTCATTTACTGAAATAGACTTTCAGTATTTTGGCAAAATAAAAAATTTAAAAACTTTTGACTGTTTGTTCTAACTTCTATGATTAAAAAAACCTGACTTCCTGGGGTAAGATTGTTTATTTTTTGGTTCTGTTGGAGAAAAAACTTGTGACCTTTTAAACCGCTTTTTTCTCTAGATTCAGGTAACTCATGTAGATTGCATTCACGAATGCTGATTTTCTAGTTTTAAACTCCAATTTTCTTTGTGACAACATGTGAAGGGCCCAGTTCTTTAGAGTCACTTCATTTAGATGCCTGCTATATTAATAAGCTGATTAGACTCTTAAGAATATGCCAGATTTGCCTGCTTTACATAAGTTGCGGTTTTGAGTTCGTAGCCTAAAATCTGTTTTCATTTTCTTGCATTCTTTTCTATACTGTCCAATGTAAATACAATTGAAATTAAGTTGTAGGATTTCAGTAAGATAATTGGACAATCAATTGGAAAGCTGACAGCATGCCCTATAATTTGTCCCAGGTCTCCTTTATTTATTTATTAAATTTTTTTCTCTAGCACTTATTGCGGTGAGATTGTATTAGATGCTTCAGCAACTATATATTCATTTAGTAATGCAAAAAGACAATTTTTGTGTTTCTATTTCATGTTCAGAATTTCACAAAGAAATTTCTCTTTGGGGCTGCCATCATTTGATGAGCAAAGCTAAGTTCAATTTGTCTTCTGTCACTTGGTCTTTAAAACAAGCGTTGTCTTGCTTTAGTTAACCTGATCATGCTCTTTTGGACTAGAGCTCCAGATGTTTTAACTGTTGTCTTTACCTTTGAATTCTTTTGGAGAAACTTATGGGCTTATTCCTATATAAGACTGCATAGCACATTTTACATGCATTAAGAACTCATATAGCTCATTTCAACATTTTCCTCTTTCAGTTAAACTTCAGGTAAATCCACCAGCTAAATTTTCTTCAAATTAGAGGTTCCAAGGGTCAGGTCTTTCTCTAAGATCTTACTCACGATATGGCATTGGCAAGGATTGCAAGGAGTGGCTTGAGACGATCAGGTGCCACTGGAAGTTATGCAAGTCAAAAGGATATGCCCTATGAGGGTGTATCAACTCGCAAGTATTCCTTACCATCCGTTGAAAATGATAAATCATGTGGCAGTCTGTCATACCTATCGAACATCAAGAGGGCAGATCATGTAAGTTTTGGGAGCAGAGGAATAAAGGTGACCCCACAGTATCAGTTTGCTCAAGCAGAGAGGGTTGTGGAGGAATCTGATTCAGAGTATGAAAACCAGAAGTATCCCAGTCTGGAAGCAACCAAGCCAGGTGAAAAGCCTAGGGTGGTTGTCCTTGGGACTGGATGGGCAGCATGTAGATTCCTTAAGGGGCTTGACACCAAAATATATGATGTTGTTTGCATATCTCCAAGGAACCACATGGTTTTCACTCCTCTGCTTGCCTCAACTTGTGTTGGAACCCTGGAGTTTCGATCTGTGGCTGAGCCAGTTAGTCGGATACAATCTGCTTTGGCCCAGGATCCCAATTCCTACTTTTATCTGGCTACTTGCACAGATGTAGACACTGACAAACATGAAGTGAGTAGCTCTAACAGCTCTGTTTCTCAACATGGCTATTCTGCAAGAACACACATACATATATATTAATGCATTGCCATAGTTTATGCCTACACTTATGTCCAATCCGTAATTATTATAAGCTCGGAGATATAGTGTGCTGAAAATAATTAGCAAATACTGTACTGCCTTCAATATATACATAAAAATTTGTTAAAAACATTTCAGATTTAGTTTGAGCCACAAAGAAAATCACATTATACCACTCAACTATGAAAATGCTCACTGATTTATGAATAAGATCATAGACATACAAAGAGATGGTCAACTATGAATATGTGCAACTTTCTATTACTGCATTCATTTTTGTTAGAATTCTTATTGCTTCATTGAATCAGGTGTACTGTGAGACAGTTGGCGATGCTGGACTCCCTCATGAGCATTATCGGTTTAAAGTTGCATATGACAAGCTTGTCATCGCTGCTGGGTCTGAGCCCTTGACCTTTGGTATAAAGGGAGTGAAGGAACATGCGTATTTCCTTCGTGAAGTATATCATGCACAAGAAATTAGGAAGAAGCTTCTGTTAAACCTGATGCTCTCACAAAATCCAGGTACTGAATATGATTTTTTGTTCTTGAATTGATTTCTTGCTCTTGAAGTGTTAAGAATATTCCCTAGGTGTGCAACTATATTTGTATTTAGTCAATCATAAGGCTATGATTGCTGGCATAAATTTATGGGTTTTTGGCTAAGAGATAGACATAGATGAAAGGAACTAAAGCAGAAATTTTGCAGTTCACTGCAACATTCTACACTACTTTATTAATGGCATTAGTAAATATTTTTACTGAAGTATTACTGCTTTTGTGAATTGTAGCCATCATGTGATTTTGAATAAGCAAGCAATTTTCATTTTTCATTTTGATCAAAGGGAGTGTGTCTTGTATGATAATGAACTGAAGTATTAAAGGAATGCTGAATAGCAGAAGAGTTGTGTATTGTATGATTGGTTTTCGAAATGAGATTGGGATTGATATGTGCAACATGATTGTTCCTCCAAGTTTTCCTTCTACAAAAGTCAGGTGTCTGGCTTTCATCATACCGCTGCCTTCATAAATCAGCATTTTATTTTGTCCAGTTACATCTTATCTACCCAGTTATTATCTCTTTAGATCCCTTAAACGCATGAAGAAAGCTCTTTTTCAGGATTTACAAATCTTTCATCATGGATTCTCTGGTCCCTGACTAACTAGTCTAAGAAAAATTATTTGCGGACAACAAAAAATTAAACTGCACCATCAGTTGGTGATTATAGTTTCTAGGAAAAAGAGTTTGGTTATTATATTTTCGGCCGTTGTCCAGTTAGTTTAAATGGCTCCCTAGGCTTATTAGATCTATTAAAATGATTATAACGCTAAATTTCTAGTTCTTTTTACTATCATTATTTATAATTGATTGATATGGGCTTTTGACGAAAAAGTTTGTTTTTTGGGCTGAGAACAAAGTTCTGTTTTCACTTTTGTCCATCTTCATTATTTTATAATATGTTCGAGTTTGATGCAAGTTGAAACATGATTCATAATTGCAGGCATATCAGAAGAAGAAAAGGAGCGATTGTTGCACTGTGTAGTTATTGGAGGTGGCCCTACTGGGGTAGAGTTTAGTGGTGAATTGAGTGATTTTATTATGAGAGATGTCCGTCAGCGGTATACTCATGTTAAAAACTACATCAGGGTCACTCTCATAGAGGTATAAAAAATTTGTCCTTTATATATTAGTAAGGTGTCATGCAAATGTGATCAAGGACATAGTTACTTACTGTCATAAATTTGTTCCAAGAACAGGCAAATGAGATTTTGTCATCATTTGATGTTGGACTGCGGCAGTATGCTACAAAACACTTAACCAAGGTAATTTCAGTTATTTTCCTGAATATTGGAGGATGTTGCTTTTGTAGTTTTTTGGATTTTGGAATTATTGGTGACATTTAAAAATCTTTTCAGTATGGAGTCCGCCTTGTCCGAGGTGTTGTTAAAGAGGTGCACCCCAAAAAAATAGTTCTGAGTGATGGGAGTGATGTTCCTTATGGGCTTTTGGTCTGGTCTACTGGGGTTGGTCCTTCTGAGTTTGTTAAATCACTGGATCTACCGAAGTCCCAAGGTGGAAGGTATAATTTTCCACCCTTGATTTAGGTTACCTTTCTGTTCCTTGATTCATTCCTTTATGATAATGTGACATTAATTTTGTTTGGTGGTATAGAATTGGTGTTAATGAATGGCTACGTGTCCCTTCCGTGGAAGATGTATTTGCACTTGGAGATTGTGCTGGTTTTCTTGAACAGACAGGGAGGCAGGTGCTTCCAGCTTTGGCCCAGGTTTGATTCCTCAAGTCCTTTGTGTTTTTTTGGTTTGTACTTGTATAATAATAATGTATTGTAATTAGAGCATTCACAACAGTTTCTTTATCTTTATCCCTACTCTGCAGTGATATTCTTCAAAATAGAGATTCAAATTTTTCACTATGTACCCAACATGTTCCTTATATTGATTCCTTAAAGGGATAAATAACGTTTTGGTCATCATTTATCTTTGAGAATCTAGTTTTTATTACTGTTACTGATTTTTTTTTGTTACAATTGAATAACTGTACTCTCATATGTTACAAAATGGTCATTATTTTCAATTTCCGTCCGAAAAAACGGACGGAAAAGCTGATTAGGCATAAATGGGTTAGTTTTGCTGATGTGGACGACTTTTTTGACCTTTGACCCATATCTATTATTCTTTCCATTTTCAGTTTTCACATACAATAATAATAATTGAATACGAAAAATAAATACTTTATAATTTTATTTATTTATAATAATACTTTATTATTTATAATTATTCATATAAAAATATTTTTATAATTTATATAATTTTTTAAAAAATTAAATTTTAAAATTATTATAATTAGTAGTATTTTATTTATTATTATTAAATAACGTTTAGTTAACGCTTTTTTAAAAAATTAGTTCAGTTTAAAAAAATATTAGTTCAGTTTAAAAAAATTAACGCTTTTTAAAAATTAAAAAATTCTGTTTTTATAAAAAGTAGCGTTTTTAAAATTAAAAAATTCTGTTATTTTGTTTTTGTTATTTTAAATTATTATTACAAAATAATAATAATAATTTCACAATAAAACAGACTTTTTTAAAAATAGAATTTTAAAAATATAAAATTTTAAACATAATTTCTTTTTAAAAATTAGTTCAGTTTAAAAAAAATTAGTTAACGTTTTATAAAAAATTAGTTCAGTTTAAAAAAATTCTTAAACTAATTAGTTCAGTTTAAGAAATATGTAATTAATTTCTTTAATAATTTCTTAAAAACGTTAACTATTTTTTAAGAAAACGTTAACTAATTTCTTAAAAAAGCGTTAACTAATTTCTTAAAAACGTTAACTAATTTCTTAAAAAATTTCTTAAGAAAACATATTTGTTTTCACATACATATTTGTTTTCTTAAAAACGTTAACTAATTTCTTAAAAAAATTCTTAAACTAATTAGTTCAGTTTAAGAAATATGTAATTAATTTCTTTAATAATTTCTTAAAAAACGTTAACTAATTTTTTAAGAAAACGTTAACTAATTTTTTTTTTAAACTGAACTAATTTTTAAAAAGAAATTATGTTAAAAATTTTATGTTTTTAAAATTCTATTTTTTAAAAAAGTCTGTTTTATTGTGAAATTATTATTATTATTTTGTAATAATAATTTAAAATAACAAAACATAATAACAGAATTTTTAATTTTAAAAACGTTATTTTTTAAAAAACGTTAATTTTAAAAAAACGCTACTTTTTTATAAAAACAGAATTTTTTAATTTTTAATTTTTTAAAAAACGTTAATTTTTTTTAAACCTAACTAATATTTTTTTTAAATGAACTAAATTTTTAAAAACGTTAACTAAACGTTATTTAATAATAATAAATAAAATACTACTACTACTAATAATAAATTTAAATTTTAAATTTTTTTAAAAATTTTATAAATTATAAAAATATTTTTATATGAATAATTATAAATAATAAAGTATTATTATAAATAAATAAAATTATAAAGTATTTATTTTTCGTATTCAATTATTATTATTGTATGTGAAAACTGAAAATGGAAAGAATGATAGATATGGGTCAAAGGTCAAAGAAAGCCGTTCACATCAGCAAAACTAACCCATTTATGCCTAGTCAGCTTTTCCGTTCGTTTTTTCGGACGGAAATTGAAAATAATGACCATTTTGTAATATATGAGAGTACAGTTATTCAATTGTAACAAAAAAAATTTCGGTAACCAGAATGAAAACCGGATCCCAGTACAGTGACCAAAACGTTATTTATCCCATTCCTTAAATAATGAAATTTAAAAGTTAAAATTTTCAATAGTCAAAATATCAAATTAATAATAATCTTATAATTTATTAAAGAGAGAGTATAATTTATCAATTATATTTCACTGTAAAATAATTTTTATTTTATTTTAAATTTTAAGTAAGTTATGAAGTGATTATTGAATGGATTGTAGTTGCAAATGTACATAAGATTAATATTAACTTTTAAAAGTTAATTTGTGATATTTTAAATTTAAATTTAATATGATTCATTTAAAATTTATAAATAATAAAATTTATAATTATTATTACTTTTATAATATTTATAATTATATTGACATAAATTAAATAAATTTATATAAGTTTAAAATTTGAATATGTTTGAAATTAATTTTTAAAATATAAGTCAATATTAAGTTTATACTTTGAAAATGAAACTAAAAAAATGTCAAGATGTGTATGATGGATGAGTTGTCCACTTAAATGAGGGTGTAAAATGACATTTTGTATATATAGAGAACAGTCTTTTGACTCCCTCACACTGGGGAGTAAAATCCTATATAGAGAATCAAATAAAGATAAGAAAACTGTTGGATAATGATTTGTTGATGTATTATTTAAAATTGGGGATAGAGAGTTGATTAGGAAAACTGTTGTTAATGCTCTAAGATTAGAATGTCAGTTTCTCGAACTGAAGCATAACATACCAACGAGGCAATGAGCTCTAGCTCAAGTACGTAGTATCGGTTCCTTGCATGAGAGTGGTCAGGGGATCAAATTCTCAATCCAGACATTATTTGATCAGAAGATTATCTTATAGCCATTATTGTTATCTGTAATATATAGTATTATTTAATAATGCATATAAATATAATAATAATAAATTATGCAAAACAGAAACAATGTGTAAAATGAAAAATATAAATCCGAGTCCTTTGAATTCACAGTCTCCTTAAAGCAAATTTATTCCACTCACAAATGCTAAGGGTTAATTGAATAATTGCTTCCCAAGATAAAACGAATTTCAATTCTTAATTAGTAGCATTACAAAATTAAGAATTCATCGAACGCAAATTCTATGTTCTGTACTCGAATTATACTATTAATAATAATGATGCATGAAAATAGAAATAGAAATTATTTCTATAGTAATGATGCATGTACTTCAATGAAAATGAAGAACACGCTCTTTTTTCAACACAAAGAATGGAACGGAAAGCGAGAATCGGAACGGGATTTTGCGAGCAATCTGAACGGAATATACTTAAGAACGGGCGAGAATTTCTTCGCAGAATCTTAACGGATGAAATTTTCGTAATCAGGAGGGAAAATTTGTTATCTCCGAAATGCTTTCCCACACCGCTTTTATTTATAGGAAAATTAATGATGTAACCGTCGTCAAAACGACGTAGTTTTGTGATGATAAAAATATATATCACGAACCCACCTGAATTCACCTACCACGACGGGCAGGCAGAAGTCAATTTTCTCATTCAAATCCCACTTCCAACAATCCCCATGAATGTAAATTGACTTTACAATATGCAAAAATATGATATGAATATCACGGAACACTAGTTCGAGTACATAAGAAAAGATATTTCATCAAAGTTAAGTAGCCTAGTGGCTTTGAACTTTCCCTAGTAAAATCTATCTGATTTATTTGGCTAATCAAGAGACTTGATGTCTTTGAATCACGACTTTTGTGTAAACCAAGACAATAGAATTCACGAAATATCTCTTCGAGACATAATTGGTTCTCACGTTTGTGTTCATTTTGGCCTCAAACACCTCTTGGTTCCGTAAGTATATTAGAGAATTCACCTTTTCAAAATTCTAATGTATGGCCCCTTCTTACTCACGTAGGTGACTTCTATCAAGAGTATCCTGCAATACCCCACTTGAACATATTTCAAGATATAAAATCATTAAAAGCCTATCTTATCCACGATTCTCGCGACGGATGTGCCTTTGTCTCATTTTAGGAATGGTTAGGAGTAAATATCTCCTCGCTTGCTTTCTTGAGTACTACATAGTTCGGTTTGCCCATTGAACCTAGATCTTGGGATCTCCAATCACCTAGGTTGGGTTGCCACTACGATGGCGACTCTTATTTAAACAAAGAGAGCTTTAAACCCATTCCCTCGATGATTTTTCCACTTGCTCTCTTGTTAAACCTTTTGTAAGCGGATCCAATATTATCTTTTGACTTTACATAGTCAATTGAGATAATTCCATTTGAGAGCAATTGTCTAATCGGTATTATGTCTTCGTCAGATATATGGCGTGACTTCACAGTTATATAAATGACTTTGTGTTCTTCCAATTCATTGATTGGCTATCACACAGTGTATACATATTCTTTGTACGTGTCTTGACCAATTTGGAATATCCTCTAAGAAATTACGAAGCCACTCACTTCTTCTCCAATTATATCTAACGCAATGAATTACGATTCCATTGTAGACCTAGCAATACACGCTTTGTTTGAGGATTTCCAAGATACCGCCGCCTTTACCAAGTGTAAATACATATCCATTTGTGGATTTTGAATCTTTAGTATCAGATATCCAATTAGCATCAGTATATCCTTCCAATACTACTGGATATCTTGTATAGTGCAGTCCATAGTTTTGAGTATGTTTTAAATATCCCAAAACTCTCAAAATAGCTTTCCAGTGATCTTTACCTGGATTACTCGTATACCTACTTAGCTTACTTACTGAATAAGCTATATCCGGTCTAGTACAGTTCATGACATACATTAAACTGCCTATTATACGAGAATTTTTAGTTGAGATATGCTATCACCTTCATTTTTAGCTAGATGAAGATTTATATCAACTGGGGTCTTATTTAGAATTATATTATACTTGTTAAAATTTTCAAGTATTTTCTCAATGTAATGAGATTGAGATAATATAATTCCATCAGAGGTTCTAGAAATCTTGATTCCTAAAATTATATCAACAACCCCCAAGTCTTTCATATCAAACCTATTTGACAACATACGTTTTGTTGAGTTGATAACTTCATTGTTGCTACCCATGATTAACATATCATCCGCATAAAGACAAACAATGACATATTCCTTTTGAGTGCTTTTGACATAAATACATTTGTCAAACTCATTAATTTTAAATCCATTTGATAACATAGCATTATCAAATTTCTCATGCCATTGTTTTGGTGCTTGTTTTAATCCATACAAGGATTTAACAAGTCTGCATACTTTCCTCTCTTGTCTGTGAGCGAGAAACCTTCAGTTGTTCCATATATATTTCTTCATCTAATTCACCATTTAAGAATGCCGTCTTTACATCCATTTGATGTATTTCAAGTTTATTTAAAGATGTTATTGCTATTAGCATTCGAATAGATGTAATTCTTGTAACAGGTGAATAAGTGTCGAAATAATCAAATCCTTCCTTTTGTCTATAGCCTTTAACAACAAGCCTTGCTTTATATTTATCAATTGAGCCATCAGCTTTCATCTTCTCTTTGAAGATCCATTTATACCCTAAGGGTTTGGAACCAAGTGGAAGGTCCACCAATTCCCATGTATGATTTTGCATAATGGACTCAATTTCGCTATTTATCGCTTCTTTCCAATGAGAAGCATCCGGAGAGATATTGCTTCCTCAGACGTTTCGAGGATCGCTTTTCTAACAAAAATGTTAGAAAATCCGGACCAAAAGACGTTGAAGTCCTTGCCCTTTTGCTACATCTAGGTTCATCCAATACAGACTCTTTGTCTATATTTTCAGGATTATTACTAGTAGCATCCAATGGTCTTTTGTTTGAATTTGAATATTTATTTCCATTATATGGAAAAATATTCTCAAAGAATGATGCATCTCTTGATTCAATAAATGTATTAACATGAATATCATTAATTTCAGATTTATGAACAAGAAAGCGATAAGCACTGCTGTTATTTGCATAACCAATGAAAACACAGTCAATTATTTTTGGTCCTATCTTAACCTTTTTAGGTTTAGGAACCATCACTTTTGCTAGACACCCCCACACTCTTAAGTATTTATTGTAAGACCCCGAATTTTATGAAATAAAAGTATTCAATTTTTCTTATAATTACTATTCAGTAAATGGTTAAATTGATAAAAGTTAAAGTTTAGGGTGATATATAATTTTTTTTTCAAAATACACAAGTGGTTATAAATTATTCATTGTTGTTGGGAATATTCGTTTGGTCGTGGAATATTATTTACGCTTGGGAATATTCGTATAACCAAGCAGACCATTTGTGGGCCCCATAATGTAATAAACTGTCGGATGAAGAAAACGACAAAATTAAGTTTTTATAAATAATCTACAGTAATCGTTACTCAATTAACACTCGTTGGAATACCCGGTGGTTAAAATACGATGAATACGCGTGTTTGCGAAGCATACACGGTTTTCACAAATTTTTGAATTATTGATCCTTACATAAGAAGGCACTACTCAATAATTGTTACAGATAATTACTTGCTCAATATTTTATTTTATTGATTCAATAATTGCTTTGCGTTGATATTTTATATTATTGTTGTTTCAATAATTATCACTGCACAATATTTCTCATTATCAGATCAATAATTCATATTATTTGAATAATATTATTAGATAACATTATTGGCAATGTCTAGAAAGTTCTGCATCGAGGAGGGTTTGTCACCTAATTTAATTGCTACCAAGAAGGAGAAATTCTTATTGAAAGCCCTCTCTTCTCAGGAACTACACCGTTGTCAAAATTGTGATTCTGTAATATTATTTGTGAATAATTAATTATTGATTTATATGATAAGGAAATATTTATTTGATGTGGATATAAATGATGGATTTATTTATGTGGTTATAAATGAAGGAATTAATTTTGAGGTATTTTATCAGTATTTTTGTCGGGATGAAGGTATTAAAAATTAAACTAGTGTTTTTGAGATATATTGCGTTAGTTATAATTTTTAATCCGACCGTTGGATCGTTGTAAGTTTTGGATATGTTATACATATATAAGTTGAGTATATGTCCACAAATTTTGAACCGTTAAAAATGAACGTATGATTTGTTATGAATTTTAAGAGGTGACTGATTCGAAAATTAGGTTATAAATGATTTTGGTGGAAAATTCTAGAATTGGTGGGCCCCACTTTTGGTTGGTGAGAAATGTGCTCAATTGAATTTTCAAATGTGGTGGGTGGGAATAGTAGCAGGTAAAGCCATCAGGTTGCAGGTCAAGTCTGCTAAAATTTTCCTATAAATAGAGGGCTAAGTTAGAATTGAAAATCACACCAGAATTCATAAGTTTTCTCTCTTTTTCTCTCTAGATTATCGAGTGTATTTTGTGAGTATTTAGATACTTGGTGAGTTGCTATTCATCAGTGCAAGTTTTCTTCAGCGTCATATCTGATATCCAGTCAAAAGTGCTTCTCTTTTGAGGTAAGGGATAGTAAGGGATAGTAAGGGATGTTATTTTCTTCATAATGATGTTATTCTTTCAATATCATTATACTGAAATATTAGTATGAATTTTATTGTGGAATTTCTACCTTTTTGAGTCGGGGTTACTTATTCACGATATACAAGACTATTCACGTGATCGACGACTACTATTTACGATATGACATTATTTACGATACTCACGATTTTATTTAATAATCTGAGTACTTATTCACGAGTTACTATTCACGAAGTTACTATTCATGAGTTACTTATTCACGAGTTACTATTCACGAAATTACTATTTATGGGTTACTATTCACGAGTTACTATTCATGACAAAATTGGTTTCTTTTTCTAACCAAATTATCATTGATTTATGAATCTTACTCTTGAAATTAAATACAATTGTTGATCATATTGTTTTTATTATCATATATAACATTTTTATAATCATGGTGAAGAAATTTCTCTTTGACTTGAGTGTAAAGATGGGTAGATTATCGTATGATCACGACTATGGGTTCTCTTTGGCCAAGAAGGTCTGAAAGTTGAATCGTTGACCGGTATGATCATGACCATTCAATTTACAATTGAATATTTTTAGCTTAAGTCTAAAGGTGAATTAATCAACATGGTTATAATTATGGTTTATATAGATTTTGAAATGATTATATATTTCTTTGAGATATTAATATATTTGGCCTCAGTAGTGCAGATGAATTGTTGATGAATATCTTTGGCCAAGAGTGGTCAAAAGATGAATCATTAATGAATATCTTTGGCCCGTGTAGTGCAAAGATGACTCATTGATGAATATCTTTGGCAGAGTGCAAAGATGACTTTAATTGCTGTTGAATATCTTTGGCTAGTGGTGCGAAGATGAATTGTGGATGAATATCTTTGGCCGTAGTGCAAAATGAATGTATTAGTATGATTATGAATGTGAATCGTGATTTGGTATAACCACGATCTTTGATGTTTCGTGTAAAGACATGTGATGAAAATTATATTCATTCCGGTAATGAAGAGGGAATTTAGAATCACAATTATGATTATGAGATATTCATATAATTGTGGAAAGGAACTGTTGATTGATGTTACGAGAGATAAAACATTGTTGGTGGACTTTTAACATGAAGAAGATAATAAATCGTATTGTCTATTCGACTCTTCTAATGGATTGCTTCGTTCATTTGCAACTATGGTTGAAATTTTTATCATCTACCATTTGTTCTAAATCTACGATTTATTATTGATGAAGGCTATTGATAATTTAATTATCTTTAGTCATGATATTCTTTATCGAGCTAGTTGTGCTCACCCTTTTTCTTCACAATTCTTTTCGGTAAATAAAAGTGTAGTCGGGTCGGCGGGGGGTAATATGAGGAATAGAAATCATGGTCTCTAGTCGTGGAGTTCTCCTAAACAAAGATAGACAGTGTGTCAGTATACATCTTTTAGTAGTTATATTTGGTGAATCATATAGGAGAGCGAACCCAACGTTGGAAGGGTGTTTTACCACTATCATACAAGATGTCTAATGACATACAACCTCATGTCATCATAAGACGAGGTTGTGTTTATCCACTTGCTTAGTATATTTACTGAGCACTACCTATATAATCTTGGTGTTTGTTTGAAGTATAATTCTCAATTTGAGACAGGTGGAGATAATGATAAGTCGAGAGAAGACTACATGCATTGGGAAGAATATGATAGTAATCTTCTCGTTTTATTTGGGGTCTATCGGGTGACCAAGGATAATTACGTGGCCATATGATATCTATCATAACTTAGAAGCATGGCCTCCCATATACGAAAGGTTTCTCGAGCACTTCCCAAAGATTTTAATTTCTAAAACAGCTTTTGACTATACCTTTATGTAGGTATCATCATGAGGTGATGTCCACCGATGGGACATTTGTCACATTACAATTGGGACACGAGTCACAATTGGTATATATTGTATCAAAACTCACAAAGATTTATGTTGTTGTATTTTGCCTGACAATTGTTGTAATAAAGTTGTAGTTATTTTATGTACCATGTGATTTGGCGACTCAGAATGGGTTGGATGGAATGGACCTATTTTGGGGGCGTCACATTTATAGCAAGGCCTATGACCTTTCCATAATTCATAAGGTGTTTTATGAGTTTTCTTATGAGGCACTTTATTAAGAATATAATCGCGTAAAGCAAAGCTTCCCCCACAAATTCAGGGGTGCTCCGAACTTTTAAAATAGCATTCAACATTTCTTTCAATGTTCTTGTTCTTGCGTTCAACAATACCGTTAGATTGAGGTGAATAAGGAGCTGTAGTTTGGTGAATAATACCATGAGTAAAGCATATCTCTTCAAATGGTAATTCATATTCACCACCTCTATCACTTCTTATTGCTTTAATCTTTTTACTAAGTTGATTTTCAACTTCATTTTTATAAAGTTGAAACTTTTCTATAGCCTCATCTTTGCTTCTTAGCAAATATACATAACAATATCTTGTGCAATCATCAATAAAGGTTATGAAATATTTTTTCCCACATTCTAGTTTGCACAAACTTTAAGTCACATATATCAGTGTTAATTAAATCTAGAGGTTTAGATTTTCTTTCAACATAATGAAAGGTTAATCTTGTCATTTTTGATTCCACACAGATTTCACATTTATGTTTCAGATTAATATCAAATCTAGGCAAGAACTCTAAATTAATTAATCTACGCAATGTATCATAATTAACATGTCCTAATCTAGCATGCCATATGTTTGAAGATTCCAACAAGTAAGTAGAAGAATTAACTTTATTATTATTAATAGACTTTGGTACAACAGTCATAACATTCATCTTAAAGAGCCCATCATTCATGTAGCCCTTTCCTACAAACATATCATTCTTAGTAAGTACAAACTTATCAGACACAAACACCAATTTAAAGTCATTCTTGCTAAGTAGTGACCCAGAAACTAGATTCTTGCGAATATCTGGCACATGAAGAACTTCATTCAAAGTCGGGTTCTTTCTTAATGTCATTTTCAAAGACAATTTTCCACGTCCTTGAACCTTTGAACTTGAGGAGTTTCCCATAAAGAGTTGATCATCATTTTCTACTGGTTTGTAAGTAGAAAACATCCATTTGTTGGAACAGATGTGGCGAGTAGCCCCAGTGTCCACATACCATTTTTTAGGATTTCCTACCAAGTTACATTCAGATATAACTGCACAAAGATTCATGTCTGAAACATCTTCAGAGAGCTTTTCCAGTTCTGTCACATTTGCTTGAGGCTTTTGTTCTTTCTTCAACTTCTTTGGCTTTCGACATTCATTAGATTTATGTCCTGGAATGCCACAGTTGAAGCATTTGCCCTTGAATTTCTTCTTGGCCTTGAAGGCTTCTTTGCCTTCACGCTTCCTTTTGTTGTTGTTTGGCCTTTGTTCTATAACATTTGCCTTGGCTTCAATGAAATTCTTCCCACTTTTCTTCTCAGATCCTCGATTGTCCTCTTCAATCCTAAGTCGAACAATCAGTTCTTCAAGATTCATCTCTTTGCGTTTATGCTTCAGATAATTCTTGAAGTCTTTCCATGATGGTGGAAGCTTCTCAATCATTCTTTGCAACTTGAATGAATCACTTAATGACATTCCTTCGAATGAATGTCATGCAGAATTACTTATAATTCTTGAACCTGAGTGATCACTGCTTTAGAATCTATCATTTTATAATCTAGAAATCTACCGACTATGAATTTTTTCATGCCAGCATTTTCAGTTTTATATTTCTTGTCTAAAGATTCCCACAATTCTTTTGCAGTTTGGATTGTACAATACACATTATACAAAGTATTATCTAATCCATTTATCACATAGTTCCTGCAAAGAAAATCTGCATGTTTCTATGCATCAACAACAACCACTTTCTCTTTGTCAGTTTCCCCTTCAACAAGAGTAGGACAGTCCTCTTGTAGAAACTGAGCCAAATTCAATGTTGTGAAATAGAATAACATTTTTTGTTGCCAACGCTTGAAATCAGTTCCATTGAACCTTTCAGGCTTTTCTCCATGAGACATACTCACGGCATGAATGGTGCTTGTAGTTGTCATTTCTGTTATACAAAGATGACAATTGTCAATAAACAGAAACAAATTTCTGTTTGTACAAGATGTAACAAAATTTGCTTACAAATTTGTTTTTGCAGAATATTTATATATTAACACAATACTATATTTTAGCAATCAAAATAAACTGTTATTTGAATTTGAAAACAATAACAGAATAGTATCTATTAATATGCAAACAATTTTCTGATTACATAAAACACTACTACAATTACAGAATATATAGAAACAAAATATTATATATCCTACACATGTAATATTAGAAATAACATAATATAAACATGCAATTTTTAACATGTAATTTATATATAATAACAGAATATTATATATTTGACATGCAACAGAAATGTCGATTTTCAAAGGCTTACTTACTGATAGTTTATAGGCTTCCAATAATGTTATAGAATATGTTTATAACAACATACAAAATTATAACAGTCATGCAAAACATGTTATATACAAAACAGCCATGCATACGAAAATAAAGGCATTAAGTGTCTACTTGATATTCTTTCAGGAGAAAAAGATAAGCTTTAAAAGTCAAATTTTCTAAGGATTTGAAATCAAACTACAAAGGGAACTTGAGAAAATATATACAGAAAATTTGACTGCATTCAAACGAACAGTAATATGCAAGTATATATACAAGTACATATTATTTAACTTAATTTAATATGCAAGTACATATTATTTAACGAATAGTGATATACAAGTACATTATATAATTACAACTTATTGTTATTATATAAGTACATATCAATTATCAAAACAGAATATGAACGAATTTTATTTTATTTTTTCAATTAACGAATACATATTATCATGCAATTAATATGCAATTAACATGCAAAAAAACAGAACATGCAATTGAACTTACTGCACTTTATTGCAGGAAATCAGAACATGCAATATTAAATTTACTGCATTTATTGTTTGAAATTAAAACTGAGATGCAAAAACTTACTGCTCTTTCATCCGAACACAATTACTGCACTCATATTAATTACCGAAATATAATATATATATATATATATATATATATATATATATATATAACAGAAATAAATTTTAGTTTACCAGAAAAATGTACACGGATGACTTTTATATATGCATGATGCAGTACTGCAGTCTTAAATGATGACTTCTATATTACACCAAAAGCATGCATGTAATCTACATTACACCAAAAGCATCATTATAAGTAATTATTAATGTCTATTCATGCATAAACAGAATATATATATATATATATATATATATATATATATATATATATATATTTCTACGAAATTGAAATAACAGAATTGCATGTAATAACATTCAATCATATCACAGAATACTATGTATATTAAATCAAACTATAATTACAGAAAATATAAATTTGCTTTAAGATTGTTATCTGTAATATATAGTATTATTTAATAATGCATATAAATATAATAATAATAAATTATGCAAAACAGAAACAATGTGTAAAATGAAAAATATAAATCTGAGTCCTTTGAATTCACAAAGTCTCCTTAAAGCAAATTTATTCCCCTCACAGATGCTAAGAGTTAATTGAATAATTGTTTCCCAAGATAAAACGGATTTCAATTCTTAATTAGTAGCATTACAAAATTAAGAATTCATCGAACGCAAATTCTATGTTATGTACTCGAACTTTACTATTAATAATAATGATGCATGAAAATAGAAATACAAATTATTTCTATAGTAATGATGCATGTACTTACAGTAAGAAAATGAAGAACACGCTGCACTTTTTCAACACAAAGAATGGAACGGGAAAAACAGAACGGAACGGGATTTTGCAGAACGGGAACGGGAATATACTTAAGAACGGAACGGGAATTTACTGCAGAACGGAACGGGACTGAAATTTTCAGAACGGGAGGGAAAATTTGTTATCTCTGAAATGCTTTCCCACACCGTTTATTTATAGGAAAATTCGCATGTAACCGTCGTCAAAACGACGTAGTTTTGTGATGATAAAAAATATATATCACGAACGCCATAAAATCCACTACTTAATTCCGAATTTTTGAGTCAATTTTCTCATTCAAATCCCACTTCCAACAATTATGGCTTTGTATCCTTGTAGGTTTGACGTTAGGTTCTATGCTGTCAGTCACTTCCCAATATGATAATAACACTTTAAGAATGAAAAAGTGAAGTATAACAAGAAATGATGCTAGCCAGCAAACATATAATTGCTGAGAAATACCAATTGTAGAAATGAATATTTGTTCATGGGGACAAACAAGTGACTTGAGCCCACTTATACCAGATAATGGTCAATTGGCAGAACAAACATGTAACATTAGAATCTTATGTAATAGGAATCCCAATAAGCTGGATGAGGAAATTATCTGTCCGACGTTGATTTGCATATAGCAGGCTACCATCCTTTTACAACATACTCTACTAACTTGATATTGTCCTTGATGCAACATCCACACTAATCAGTTGCACAACTTTCAAACAGGTTGCAGAAAGAGAAGGGAGATATCTTGTCGGGTTGTTTAGCAAGATCGGAAAGCAGAATGGTGGCAAGGCTTTTTGTGCAAAAGACGTCCCTCTGGGTGAGCCTTTTGTCTACAAGCATCTTGGAAGCATGGCATCTGTAGGTCGTTATAAGGCGCTAGTTGACCTAAGTCAATCCAAGGTACTTTTGAGTATATAATCATTCATTTTCCATTTTAAAGGTTAGAATTTCATAATATACCCCCCCCCCCACCACCACCAAAAAAAAAAGTTTTAATTCAACGCTGAATAAAATGATAAACAGAACAAGTCCTGCGCTCTTAGACATATCTAAGAGGTGTACTTGTGCAATACAGTTACGAATAATAGAGTTAATCTAATAAGCACTATCAATGCCGGATTGTTTTACTTAAACCATTTCCTCCAAATAGCTTTGCATTTGTACAAGAACTTCAATACATTAAGCTTGTTAACCAATGTTTCTGTGCTTGATTATATTCCTGTGAATATCATAGACATTTTCCGAAATGCTGATGCTACTTGAACATTATTAGGCTACTGCTTCTTGCAGAAAGGAAGTCCCCCCCTCCCCCCTTCTTTTTTTCTCAGTACATTGATTAAATCATATCTCACTTATTTTCAATGTATTTATATGAACAGGACGCCAAGGGACTTTCGATGGCAGGGTTTGTAAGCTGGCTGATTTGGCGCTCTGCTTACCTGACACGTGTACTCAGCTGGAGGAACCGCTTTTACGTGGCTGTGAACTGGGCAACCACATTAGTGTTTGGCAGAGATAATACAAGGATAGGTTGATGATCAAGAATTCAGTTCACTTAGCTAGCTAGCTTTGTGGTTCCAGGCAAGCTCATAGACGACTAAGTAGAAATTTTCAATTCTTAATACATTTTTAAACCAGTTGCCAGATAGCATTGGCCTCATTTTTATACATCACTTATAGAAAATTGATGCTTGATTAATCAGTTTATGCCTGATCAGCAGAAAGAGGATCATTCAATGTACTAGCGCGAATATTTTAAGTCTTTTCTATAACGAAATAGCATTAGTTAGTGATTTATAACATCGATTCGAGTTGCTATAGCAGCACTTTACTCCCTATTTGTGAACTCTTTTTTTTGGGGGTGGGGGGGAAGAGAAAGGACCGGAAGGAAGAAGGGGAACATGGCCTTAGTTTCAACATTTGAGATTGAAACTTGTTCATGAGAAAAAAATTACATTTCTTACTTTTTATGATCAGTGTACTAATTTAATTGAGCATCATATCAAAATGCAAGATATAATAAGTGGATAAAACTAATAAATCCTCCTTAAAATCTTGTAACATCATTCTACTATCTCTCTCACATTGTAAATTGTAATAGTAGTAGCAGTCTCTAAAATGTACAAGAGTAGGAATTTTATACATAAGCTCAGAATTCTTCAAAGGGTGGCAACCAATAATAATTGAATTCCACCGCTTGTTGGTAATCAACCAAAACTCCAAAACTGGACTGAAATATATCTATCAGAAACGCGCTCCACCGTAAAATCAAAATAAAAATTGAAGCGCATTTATCTACTCCGACTCCGTCGTCTATCTCTCTCTTGGACCGGAAGAGAAGAAAGAAACAAAGGAATGAGCCAGAACCAAAACAATCCCCACCTTCACCTGACCTCTCTTGGGGATCGGACGGCCATAATGAAAGCTCCCGCCATTCTTGTTCATCTCTGATCTCCTCAAAGCTGCCATCTCAGACTGCTTTTGCTGGAACTGAAATTGATTAAGGAGAGGAGGAATTGTGTGGAAAATTTGTTTCTTGTTATTTGGCCCTTCAAGTTCAGTCACTTATAAAGGTCAAGGTTTATAAAAATGCCCCTGGTTCATGGCAATAACTACTCTATACTTTGTTAAAGCTACGGATTAATTTATTCGGTAGGAGGAGGGTATTTTAGGAATTTAAGAGGACGCTTAAGTAGTCAAGAGTGTGCTTATTCTCATAAATAAAGTCTTGAGATACATTATTACTAATAATAGTAATAATTTGAAGCATATTCTATCTCCACAAATTAGAAATGGGATAAATTAATTTTTGGTGTAGTGGGACACGATTTATAATTTAGTACTCGAAGTGAAAAAAGTTACAAATTGGTGATTGTACTCAAAAAATATTACACTCCGTTAAATATTAGGGGCACGACTTACAATTTGGTACCCGAAGTGAAAAAAGTTACAAACTAGTGATTGTACTAATTTTTTTTTGTAATCTGGTGCTTGTACTTTTCAATTTTTAAATAATCGTTAAAATTGATTCAACGGGAGAGACAAACATACAGAGAGAGAAGCGAAGTCGATGCGAAGAAGGTTCTCGATGTTTTGTTCCATTTTTTTGCCTCCCACATACGCACTATTGCTCCACAGTGGCACCAACTTGGGAACTCTGGTATAATCCATTCATTTTTGTTGCATTAACTACAATCTTCTTCCCCGATTTCATTTACAATTTCACTCCAAGACGAGCTCATCCTTTCAATTAAACATTGAAAACCCTTTAATAAATATATGGGAACCAGTAATCAATGGAGAATCGAGACAAGAAGAATGAGAGAAGAAGAAGGACAGAAGAACAGAACCTTAATTTTCAAACAGAATAAAGATGAACCCCTACTGTTTAACGGAGTGTAATATTTTTTTGAGTACAATTACTAGTTTGTAACTTTTTTTACTTCGGGTACCAAATTGTAAGTCGTGTTCCTAATATTTAATTAAAAGGTAACATTTTCGAAAGATCATCACCAGTTTATAATTTTTTTACTTGGGTAACAAATTATAAATGCGTCTCAAAGACAAGTGCAGTTCAAAAAATTAATTTATCCCAATTAAAAAATTATTTGTGACATAGAAATCACGTGCTATATATATATATATATATATATATATATATATATTAGTATTATTATTATTGCCTTGGTTCCATCCACTACCAAAAGCAGTCACTCACTTTATAACGTGCTAGTGTGGAGACGGACATGGTGGAGGGCAGGCGGCCAACTTCATTGACACTCGTTTTGGGAGGAGAGAGAAAAATATATTACTCCCTTCTTAAAAAATTATTGTTTAAAGTTTTGGCACATGAATTAAGGAAGTAGCATTTATCAAATACTTTATCCGTTCCTTAATATATGTCGTTTTAGAGTTGTGCACAAGTATTAAGAAAATGATTGTATAACATTAACTATAATATCAATTATCTATATTGCCCTTGTATTAGTATAAGAGATTGTTATTTATTGGACAGAAAATAGTGAGAGAACCAAAGTTACATTTAATACTTGGGGTAATATTGGAAACTAAGCAATTAATACTTACTTGAAATTCTCAAACGACTTATATTAAGGAACAAAAATATTTCTCTAAAAAGACTTATATTAAGGAACAGTGGGAGTAAAATTTATTTGAAATTTCATCACTACTCCTTTATGGAAAATTGAAAACTATATGTACATGTTATAAACTTAGGTTATATTTGTTTGAAAGAATTATATTTAGAATAAAACTATTAATTCCAAGTATTTTATTTGTTTTTATATTTAAATTTTGGACTATTAGTCCGGTTCATTGGATCATATTATTAAATTCTTAATTATTTATCTAAATTTATTTTACTATGCACCCCGATAATATTTTTATAAAACTTTACATTATTTTCAAACACTTTATTTGAACTTATCTTGAAAATGATTAAGAAGTCGAAGTGGATGTCCCCAACAAACAAATAAGATTATGTTACAAATGAAAAGTGGGTTTCTGTTCCTTATTGGCTTTAAAATAAATTCAGAGCAAAGGCAATGTAGTTAATTAAGTGATAGTAATAAATTATTCCCCCACCCAATGTTTGAAAGGTCGTAAGGATCTTGACTACCTTCTCCAATTCAAACTCTAATCTTCAAGATACACTGCATGGACCAATTACTTCGTAGACATGAATTTAATTTGTCTTCGAGAGATGTAAAATTCAATTAATTAAAGTATTAAACAAATCAAATAACTACTGATGCTCCCAAAATAAATGTACATATTCAACTAAATATCATTTATATTATACATTTTTAAAAATATATATTTTTTGTTCAATATAAAAATAAATATATATTATTTTTATCGTTGACTATAAGAATTAACAGCTGAAATTATAACTGTAAAATTCACGTAGCTGAAGCTGACGACAAGTTACTCAGACTATTGCGTTTATCGACAGGGCCTTGTCCTTGATTTGATAAGCCAAAGGTTCTTCAATACGCTACTGGCTGAGCGGGCCTGGGCTCCCTTACCAGGGAGCCGGACTCAATTGGGCCTATATCCCAACAACGGTAATAACATAAATTTGAAGGTCATCAGATCATTATTGTCGATCAAAGTTGAATCCTCAACTTCCTTTTCTTGGGATAAGAAACTGGGATCAGGTTCAGATTTAAAATTATTAAAAATTGGCACAAATATTTACACAAATATAACATTATTAATCAGTATATATACAATGTTAGGAAGATCTAATTTTTGATGTTTACAAGCATATTTAATATTAGAATAAGTTAAACAATATTGATATCGAAAGCAAATAATAATAATTAAATCACAAATTTCATTTCATTTCAGCGAAAAATTTATTTTTAATTAAAAATTAGTCAAAAATAATAAGCTGGTACAAATAATAATAATAATAATAATAATAAATTATTAAAAAAATAATGACTGACATAACAAAGTGCTCATAATAATAATAATAATAAAATTATTATTATTATTATTATTATTATTTTGTATTCTATTTTGTATTCTATAAATATTTAGACAAAATAGGTACATAACTTTCGTACAAAAAAAACAAGAAAAAAAAACAAAATATACGAAACTGCATTGGAATATTCCATTTACATTAGAACAAAAAAATCAAATTTTATAGTTTAATTCACTGAGATGTTGTTCATAGCATGTAGCAACAAAACATAAATTGTCATGAGCATTTTAGAATAACATGAAAAAAGGGTCCAAGATAATAACACTGAATCTAGGAAATAGATTAAAATAATGTAATATTCGGTTTTTATTAGGATTACTACAAAGAGCGAGCGAGCGAGCGAGCAATAATACAGTATGACAGGGACCATGTGAACCTTTTTTTTTTTTTTTTTTTGTTATATTTGACTGATATTTAACATTCTTTTCTTTGACAGTAATTGAATGAGATTACTATTGAGCCATGAGGAGTTCGTGAGCATGTGACATTTGCGTGTCTTATAGTTTTGAGTCAAAAATAAAATAAATTTTACCTTCAAATTTATTTCATTCTTCCTTAAAAAAAACTCACAAGCATGAGATTTGGAAGAATTTAAATTACTTTTACTTCATCCCCCTCCTTTCATTTCCCCTGGAAAAAAAAACTTACAAAAGTAAACGGTATTAATACAGTTTTTTATTCAAGAATTACTGCCAAGTCCCGTGTTAGATTGAAATCAACTTTACCAAGTCCCATGTTAGAATGAAATTTGAAGTAAAGTTTGGTTGAAATGACAGATTGATACATGAATTAAAGATCATATCAATCAAAACTAAAAGATGGGTTAGATAAGAGATGATTATGTATAGCTGAATAATTATAACCAAAATTATGTTGTAATCGTATAGGTTGTAGCCAAAACTTCATAGAGGCGTTTTGGGTTGCAAAAAGTGAACAATCACTAAATAAGTAAAGTTTTAGGGAGTTTAAAATTTTCCAATATATTTGGCGTTATCAAATTTCTAGGAAGCATTAATTATAATTTTTCCCCTATTGTCTTCAAGTATCTTTAAATCTCATTTATCTAGGCAACTATATGGAGTACATTTTTTCTTAATTAATGCAACGATAATTGTGATAATACATATCAATCTTAATGAGAGAATTAGAGCAATAAATAATTTCTTTAACAAATATGAAACCCTTCAAAAACGTCACTTATTTAGGAATAGAAAGAGTAATAAACAAAAGGAAAGAGAATCACAAACAAAAAGGACAATAATATTGGGGTGGGGAAGAACCAATAGGAAACGATTAGACATGCGAATGAATGATAAAAATAATAATATCACTCAAAATTAGGAGTGGTTAGTAAAGTTAATTTTAGTCAATTGACTAATACAGTATCGACACGAAGGTCGGAAGGCGATCTCACTGCGTGTCAGCACTGTATTGACCAATTAATTAATTTATAATGAAGTTAACTTCATAATAAACGAATTCCTCAAAACTCAAGTGTGTCATGCTGATAAACCCATGATGACCAAATTATAGAAATAACACATGAAAGTATTGTCGAGATATAAATATTTGGATATTTTAGTTTCACATTTTTAATGTACAAATTAAAATAAAAATTTGCTTCATTTGGAGAATATATATATAAACTCCCTTTAATGTGCTTGATTTAGTTTCATGCTCAATTTTCTTTTATGAGTAATGTTAAGAACACTAAGAGTATTTTTAACAGTAATAGCAAAAAAAAAACTTTTTAAATTGAAGTTTGTTGACATGCGTGACAATTTGAAAAACATTATTTGCTACTTTTGTGACGCCCCCAAAATAGGTATACACAACACCCATTCTGAGTCGCCAAATACATGGTACAAGAAGCAAACTACAACTTCAATAATACAAATATCGTGTGAAATACGACAATATACACTGTGAGTTTAAATATAATATTGTCTTCTAGACAATATCCACACGCAAATAAATCCCCATCATAATTATTGATTCATTATTTTACAAAAATGGTGAGGACTACTAAACAACTCTCTCTAGAACCTTCATTCCATACCCCGACTAAGTACTACTCGCTACATTCTCGCCTCCCGAGAAGAAAAATGGAACAACAAGGAAAAGGGTGAGCTCAACTAGCCCAAAGAAAGAATATTATGACTAAGATAATATACAACAAATTATCGTTAGTCTTCAACGAGGAAAAATCGATAGAATACAATGAGCAACAAGTTTTAGATCAATATTCGCAATGGAAATAATAATTCATAGAAGAGTTACATAGAGAATGAAATCTACTATAATCTATGAATTTAACGATCCATCATCAATATTTTATCCTCGTAACATCAATCAATATGCATCTGGAATCAAATATTCATCTTTGCACTACTGGGCCAAAGATATTCATCATTAATTCATGTTCATTTAAACACTGCTTCATCTTTGCACTCAGAGCCAAAGATATTAATCAATCGGTCGTGTTCATCTCAACACTGCTCATCTTTGCACTACAGCCAAAGATATTCTTCAGAAATCATTCATCTTTGCACTACGGGCCAAAGATATTCAATAATATCATCATTTAAGACCGAGGATGATGAAAAATATTTTTAAGAAACGAATCCAATTGAAACAAAATGACAAGGATTAAGGATTAAGGATTCAGTACTTGGTTTTATCCACGCCAAAAATACCTCAAAAATAATCATAGTGGTGTAAAATTCAAGAATGATCAAAACATGGATACAATCGAGTTAGTATCCGGAATAGATGTTTTGACGAAAAGAAGAAATTTTATTTTTCTTGAATAATCTGATATCGTGAATAGTCTTGGTATCGTGAATAGTCTTGCCATATCGTGAATAGTAACTCAGACACCAAAAGATAGAAATTCCACAAAAACATCTTCACGCTTTCATGAATAGTACTTTCGTGAATAAGAACTTCGTGAATAAGTAACTCATGAATAGTAACTCGTGAATAGTAACTCATGAATAAGTAACCCATGAATAGTAACCCCGACATGAAAAAGTTCCAAATTTGATAAAAATTTCGGATCAACATTTCAATTATAATGATATTGAAGAAATAATATCATAACGAAAAAAATAATATCCCTTACCTCGAAAGATCGGTCTTTCTAAATTGAAACACCTGATATATAGGCTATGACTTGGACTTGCAATCAGTATAGCAATACTCAAAGTATACTCAAAATACTCACAAGAATACGCCGATAATATAGAGAGAAAACTTTGATTTACGGTGTGATTTTCAATTCTAACCCAAGACCCTATTTATAGAAAATTGCTTTAAACACCAAAAGCGAAAAATTTAATAAATTAATAATATAATTATATTATTTTCTACACATGTCTAGAATCTGATTTCACCATCAAACACATGCCACCTTCTAGAAAAAAATAAGAAAAAAACGTTTTCTAATTTTAAATATTTTAAACTTCCAAAATCAATTATTTTGAACTTGAACTTCAATAATTCATAATAAATAGCCCTTTCATCGAAAAATTGAATCTTGCGTGTTTTTATAGAAAATTCAATTCTCTACAACTTTGCAAAAAGAAAGTTTTTCCAAATTCCAATTAGAAATTGGTAAAGAAATCCACAAACGGAAATTTTACAGTTATAATCAAATTTCAATCAATAAATGGGGTCCAATTGAGCATGTTTAACATGTTTTAAACATTTATTGCAACAAAAATACTCTTCCTCCTCGTATACTCATATATCCCACATTCGTTGTAAAAATATCACCATTAATATATTATTAAAATAATATATTTAAATGAATTATTTTATCGTAAAAAGATAAAATATTAATTTTCAACAATTGTCATTTTAAAAATTTTCTCCATCTATATCCACATAAAATCAATATTTTCCTCATCATATAAATCAATAATTAATTATTCACAAATAATATTACGAGAATCACAATATTGACAACCGTGCGGGTTCCGGAAGAGGGGGCTTCAATAAGAATTTCTTCTTCTTTGGCGCTGATTAGGTGACCAAACCTCTCCTTAGATGTAACTTTCTAGACATTGCCAATAATGTTATCTAATAATATTATTCAGATAATATGAATTATTGCTTCGATAATGAAAAATCTTGTGTAAATGACAATTATTGAAACAACAAGAATATAAAATATCAATGCAAAGAATTATTAACTCAATAAAATCTTCGAATAATAATTCTCGTAACCATTATTGAGTAGTGCCTTCTACGTAAGAATCAATAATTGGTGCAATACCAAGTGCTCTTGTTCAACAACGCGTATTAGTGTGTTTTAACCACCGGGTATTCCAACAAGTAATAATTGGTAACAACTACTACTGCTATTTTAAAAACAACTTATATTTGTCGCTTTTCTTCATCCATCGCTTTCAGTTATGGGGCCCACACATGGTCATTTTGCGCTTGGTCGTACGAATATTCTGCCCGCATGCGAATATTCCACGACCAAACGAATATTCCCCGACAACAATGAATATTTTATAACCACTTGCTTATTTTGAAATATTTGCATATTTAACCCTTAACTATCCACATTAATCAAATCAACCCTTACTATTTCAAAATAATAAATAAAGGAAATTCCTTTTTATTTAAAAATTTCGGGGTCTTACAACCTCCCCTCCTTATGAAATTTCGTCCTCAAAATTGACGTACGTACCTGGTGTTTTGAAAAGGTGAGGATACCTCGCTTTCATTTCCGTTTCCAACTCCCAGGTCATTTCCTCTATAGCATGATTCCTCCACAAAACTTTAACTTGTGGTATAACCTTTGCGCGTAGGACATGCTCCTTCCTATCCAAAATCTTGACAGGTACCTCCTCATACGTTAAGTCTTCGGCTATCTCGTCCTGGTTCTAACTTTCGATAACGTGGTTCGGGTCTTTCACATATTTAAGAAAAGATGTATATGAAAACACATTATGAACACGAGACATACTTTCGAGGTAACGCAAGTCTATAGGCTACATTTCCTACTCGGTCAAGAATTTGAAATGGACCGATAAATCGTGGATTGAGCTTTCCTCTCTTCCCAAATCTTGTAACACCCTTCCATGGAGCAACTCGCAACAATACATGATCCCCTACATTAAATTCCACGTCCTTTCAATGAAGATCCGCATAACTCTTTTATCGATCTTGTGCCGCTTTTATATCGTTGTCGAATCATTTGGATCTTTTCGGGTGAGTCATACGTCTTAACTCGGGTCCCAACAATGTTGCTTCACCCACCTCATCCCAACATATTGGAGAACGACATTTTCGTCCATATAATGCTTGAATGGAACCATGCCTATATTTGTTTAATAACTATTGTTGTATGAGGATTCCACCAATGGCAAGTACTTATCCCAACTTCCTTTGAAATATAGGACACGAGTTTTAATATATCTTCAAGAGTTTGAGTAGTCCTTTCGATTGCCCATCCGTTTGAGGATGGTATGCCAAACCAGAATCGTAAATTCGTGCCCATAGCTTTTTGCAAGCTAACCCAAAATCTTGAAGTGAATCTTGGGTCACGATCCAAACTATGGATACAGAGGAATGCCATGCAACCTCACAATCTCATTCACGTCTACATACTAGCAAGACGTTCAAGGAATAAGTCTCCGTGATCGGCAAAGAAATGAGTAGACTTGGTTAATCTATCAACAATAATCCAAATAGCATTGATGCCTTGAGAAACCGTAGGAAGACCCGTGAACGAAATCCATAGTAATGTGTTCCCACTTCCATTCCGAGAATCTCAAGTGGTTGCAACGGACCCTTAGGTACAAGATGCTCTTCTTTTACACGTTAAGCAAGTTAAACACATCGAGATAAACTTTGCAATCTCTCTCTTCATATTGTTCCACCAAAATGTATGTCAAGATCACGATACATTTTAGTACTTCCGGATGGATTGCAAATGGCGTATTGTGTGCCTCCATCATAATCTTGTACTTCAAATCGTAGTCGTTAGGAACACAAAGTCTAGAGTGGACTCAAGTATTCCTTCTTCATCAATTCTCGCTTAGGAATAGCTCCTTCTTGTACTTTCTTCTTCATACGCATCATTTCCAGAGTCGGTGGCTTGAGCAATCTTAACTTTTTCTATTAAAGTTGGCTCTGTCGTATACTTGACATCATCGCACTTCGTTCCGCGATATGATCTTCTACTCATCGCGTCGGCTACCACGTTCGCTTTTCCGGGATGGCATGATCGTAACATGTCTTTGAAATGAGTCTCTCTTGAGTTCTTCAAGCTCTTCCCACATTCCTTGCTCCATTCGAATTTTGTATCTCTACGAGTCACCAAGAATGGAATAGCGATTCGAGAATATCCTTCAACGAATCTCCGATAATAACCAACTAAGCCTGAAAGCTACGTATTTTACATTCATCGACTTAGGTTGCTCTAACCAGTGACTCATATCCCAATCTTGGATAAGACGTCACAATGACACCTATCGCTTTACTCGCACGAATATAGCGTCCCTACAGAGAGTAAAAGCTAGGTGAATTCCACAAAGGAAGTCACAAAATAAAGGCTCGGTACCAAATTTATAGTTGAATTTTTAACTCCTGAAGTTCAATAGGAGCCATTCGATATGAGATTTTAGAAATGAGTTTTAGAACCGGGTTCAAAAGTCGATACAAAATTTAATATCGGGCTTTGGGAGTAAGCTAAGAAATTCTTCAGAAATACGTCGGGAAAAATCAATAACAACAGAATATTATTCAAATCGGCGTGTCTTTATTCCATTAGGTTTGTAATATTCATAACGCAATCAAATTGCATAAAAAGTGCTGAGCGTGGTAAAAATCGAGTTTAAAATTTTACAAACCATATACCCTGATCATCCTTTATGCACAATTATTAATTAAACGAAAAGATAAAGAATAAATCATACCCTTGAAGATCGAAGCTTCCTCGTACAAGTTCACCTCCAAATCCTTTCGCGTTCAATCTTGAATCCACCGGGTTTGGTTCCTTCCTTTGATCAACGTTAGCCACCCAAATGTTTGGCCTCTGGAGGTGATCCACCAGGAAGAATAAAATTCAAGAAGATGGGTGTTATGGCTCAAACCCTAGTTTTCCCTATCTCTATAGAAAAAGGGTACTCTCCAACAAATTGGAATTATTACGTTGTAAAAAAATCAACAACCCATCCCACCCATAATAAGACTCCTCTTATTTATAGATGTGGGCAACCCACCTTAACAATTAAGGAATTGAGTTTTAATTAATTAATTCTTTTAATTAATTAAGCTCCCTAATCTTATTAGGGATAATTAATTAAACTCCTTTAACTAATTTTTCTTCCTAATCCAATTAGGAATAAATGAGAGTACTTATATTAAATTAATTCCTAAACTCTTTTAGAAATTAAAATAATAATAATTGTAATAATATTAATAAGACTCCTCTTATTAATTTATATTTAATATTTCTAAAATATTAAATAATAAATATTAAGCTATTTAATTTATTCTATCACCATAGATTAAATTAAATATACATAACATATTATATTATTACGATTATGCCATTTACTTCTTAAATAATTATTCTTCCTTTTATGGTGTGACCCTTTAGGTTCTCCATATTAAACCTAGGTTGTGAATAAATCAATTAGAACAATTCTAATCTTATTTAAATAAATAAATTAAACAATTAATTTATTTAAATAATATTTATTCTACAATAGGATAAGCCTCCCCCAGCGATCAACGACTTTCCGGATAATATAGATTTCAACATTAATCATAAAAAGAACCTTTGAGTAAATAGTTACCGTGCAATTCAATCCTTCCACCATACAATGTCCCAATTAAATATAAGACATGGAATTACTGTCAAGTCTTATTTTATTTAATTATATGTATTTCGATCCTTAAATGCACAACTCCAAATAATGCAAATTAGAAACTCCTTTCTAATTTCATTCTGCCTTGGCCAAGGACTACTGGGTTGTCATTTATCGAATCACATAGGACATTTCTCTTCTTTTCTTAGAAGTGGTAGATTCTTTATTGATCATACATTATCTCCATGTACAACTTATTATACCCAAGCATACCCTTTGATATACCCTAAGGGTCTTAAGGAATAAGTCAAAGTATAACTCATCATACACAAGATACTATGATGATCTCAAGTCCAAGGATCACTTGTACTACTATCACTACTGAGAATTCCAATTGACAGAAAAATAAAACTCCATTAGGTATTCCTTAGCGAGCCACGTTCGATGAACTTATTCTCTAATAAGCACCTACATACTTGCTTTAGTGTCTCCACACAAATGATCATGAGATCAATCATCCTCATCCAATGAAAGCAGCGTATGTATGTACAATCTATCCTGGATTCACTAATCCCCAATTTAGTAATCCAATGATTGGGAACTATTTTAGTTTTAAGCTTTCTAAGAATTTAGATCTCATTAGAATGATCATCATCATTATTCTAAAAGCATTGCTTAAAACTATGGGTTTATCACATATTATAAAACAAAGATCATGTAGATAATTAAAAGCCTTTAATAAATTAATACTTTTTATTAATAAATGAATAAGATTGTTACAAAGTATATGCTTTATCATCAAACATGATTGGCTTGTGTGCATACTACTTTCAATCTCCCACTGCACTAAAGCCAATCGTCATGGTATCGTATACTCTTCTTCTTCTAAGTGAGTGGCGATTATCATCTTTGTTGGATAAGCTTTAGTTAATGGATATGTAATGTTGTTCATGAGAGTCCACTATCTCTATAGTGATTTCCCATCTTTCAATGATTCTTATAATCAAATGAAAGTGCCACAACACATGTTTAGATCCAAGATGAGACTTAGGAACTATTCCTAGTTACAGAATGAACTTTTAATCCAAACAATCAACTTGCGCCTTCATTTATAGCTATATACTTTGTCTTTATCACTAAACCAAAGAACTCTTTCTTTGTTTGGAACCTTTCCAATTCAACGCACCACTTGCTCAAGATAACGCTTTTACCTTAAAGTGGATTTTCGGTCGTCTTGGTCATCTGCCCAAAAACTTGAGTCTGTTAAGCCCTCTAGTTTTAATTTAGACCCACCATAAATACTCACATCCTTAGTCTTGGGTTAAGAACTTTAAGATGTTTTTCACCTGTCTTCACAAAGATCTTCTCGAATATGGTGATCAACATCGGTCTCGTACATTTCATTGCATACATGATTGTCACTCATGCAATCTCTCTTCTTTGGAGTCTATGGGGACTATTAAGAGATACACTCCATAGCTCATCTACATGAGACATCTCTTGAGTTTGCCATGCTAAACGACTTTAGCATCAAATGAATATAGGTTCCTTGGGTTAAGTCGAGCATCCTGTTGTATCTATCTTTATAGATTTTTATATCCCCAATTAAGATACTCTTCCAAATCATTCATGGAGGAATGTTTAGACAACTTTATCTTTACTGATTGTAGCATTGGTATGTAATTCCTCATCCGTAGTATATCAACATATAATACTAGAAATTTCACGACGCTCCCACTGACCCTTTTGTACACACTAGAACTCTTACCTCATCGTATGTAATTACGGATCATCATCTTCTATGATCGCGTACCTCATCATCATCATCCATGATGAATCCATACCTCTAGGTATCTTGATGCTTATTCCGATTTACGATTCGGTTGTGGTACAATAATAGGTCTATCTATAGGTTCCTCTTATTTGACTTATAGTGTTTTGTGGTTCTTGAACTCTTCAAGATCTATTATCCTCCCACTAGCCCCTTCAATAATAAACACATTTATCTTAGAAGCGCGGCGTGTTTATAACAAACACACCTTTTGCTAAGTAGAATTATAGAACATATACCTAAACTTACTTTAGGATGTCCCACAAATCATGCATGTCAAATCTTGTCCCAAGCTTATCCTTTTGAAACCTTTTCACATAAGTTGGACAACCCTTATCTTAACATACTTAAGATTAGGAATCCTCCACATCCATAACTTTTATGGAGTCTTGGGGGGGATTTAGAGGTTACCATTTTCGTGAGATGTCGGCCCGTTTCTAGGACATGACCTGTGAAGGATCTTTGGAATGTCGGTAAAATCATTTTGGACCGTACCATGTTCAACAAGGTATGATTTTCCTTTTAGATACATCAATCAATTATTAAATGTCGATGTGTCCATTATGAGAAAACCATTTGAGATGATCTAGAAACTTATTTCACAAGTATTTATTCCTTGATCTAATCAAAGAATCTTAATACTTTGCCAATTTGTTTCACTTTTGAATTCTTTGAACCTTTCAAATAATTCACAATTGTATTTCAGCAAATATACACATTCAACTCTTTGAATGATCATCTCCTTTTCTTATACTAATTTGTTCAATATGCAAAATTATTTTCATGTAAGTCAAGTATACAAAATTTATTAAGTAATATTCCAGTTTTATACAAAACATTATTATTATAAATAGAACAACAATTGTTCTTAATTATAATACCAAAGATTTCATTGTCCAACAATAAAATGGAAATAATATTTTTAACAAGAACTGGAATACAATAACAACTTATTGACTTAATAGATTTGCCCGTAGGCATTGCTAAACTATAAGTTTCTATGGCTAATATGGCAACCTTTACTACATTTTCCGCACATAGGATTACTTATATTTGTTTAGCTTTCTACTTACCTTGGTCCTTCATAAATCTATATTTATGATAACCAAAGTCGATATCCAATATCCAAGTAGAACCTTGACTTAAAGAAAAATTTATTTCAATCATGAACAAAAACTTTATTGTAACCGAAACTTCACTAAGCTTCTTTGGTTAGCCTCTGCAAGATGTTTCTCGCAGTTTCTTTCCAGTGTCCAGGCTTATTGCGGTGGAAGCAAACTCCTTTGCTATCCGTGACGCTTTTGTTCTTATTATCCTTTGTTTATGCCTTTCTATTTACCTTCTTTGAATCGTTCTTCTTTTTCGAAGATCCTTTGGCCCCTACCAAGTAAGACTTGATCTTTCTTGGTTGGAAAGTGACTCTCAACATTTTTCAATATGTTAAGCAAATCAATGAGGCGATATCTAGCTTGTTCATATGAAAAATTCACAACAATGTGAAAAGAGTCCGGAGTGAGTCACAGATCAAATCTTGGCTCAACTCTCCATCCATGACAAAACTCGTTGTCTAATTGATCAATCAAATTGATAATGTTAGGGACTTTTATCATCTTTGTAGTGCCATTGGCCATTCTAGATCGGAAGAGCTCCTTGAATATCGATATCTATCGGTCCTACTTTCCTCACCATCAACTACTTGATGTGCGGGAATATAGTAGAAGCATCCATAGTTTCATCTTGTGGCTGAAGCTCAAATTACTCGTAGATCGCGAGCATGATGCGTTGAGCCAATGTGCATCATCTTGCCACTTTCTAAAAGTAGCAATGTCTTCCTCGGAGGCATTATGCGCAACCATTCTTGAGGATAGGCGTATTAAGGACATAAGATAGCTTTTCATTTATGAGAACTATTCTCAAATTCCTTAACCAATCCGTTTAATTGATTACGGTTAATTTAGCATCTAATATGCTTCGCATTGATAGTAATTTAGACATTGTAAAATTACATAAATGAATTTGTAATTAACAACATTTTAACATACATTCTTTTATTAATTACCAAAATAAATTAGGCCTTGTTTTAAATTGGTATCTCCCCTTATTTTCTTCAAACTATATTACCTCACTTATATAGTTCGGCAAAAATCTAATTAAAGATTTCTTTAGTGAGAATAAGGATCCCATTTCAAATGTATATAGCCTTGTGGTGACACAACAAACCATATATAAATAAATAGGTAGACAACTTTTGTCAATTACATCAACTATCTGACTCTCTTGTATTTTGCCTCTTAGATTATTTTGATCAGTGGTGGCACATCCGAATCAAAATTATCCAAGTTAAGTCCGACCTAGCACTCCATATATTCAAAAAGAAAAATATCATCCTTGTGGTGACACAACAAAACAATATTGTTCAATTTTCTTTATAAGCATCAAATGTGATAAATTAACATCTTAAATACTTAATACTTGCCTTGTGGTGACACAACAAACTCATATTAAATATTTAATACTCTATTATTTTTATCATGCTAGAAGCTGACGTTCGATATTCCAAATATCTTTGAGCGCTTAGGACTTAATATAAAAATTGAGGGTTTGTTATTAATTTGTCTCATCTTGTTTAGCGCATTTACACATATATATATAAAATACGCGTCATATTAATGAACATGCGAAGCATGTTTGCATAATATATAATATATATAGTATAAACATGCACATATAGAATACTATATTTCTACCCGGATTGATTATGGACTTTTATTCTAGTTTGGTTCACTAGAGCCACCAAGTGAACCAAAAGGTCAAACCCCCCAGGGTGCAAGAAATAATATTTAAATATAACTATTACATTTAAACCCGGGCTCCATTACAAAGCGGGTCTTTCAAGCGCTCCTTGTCCTTGATCTCTAATTCTTCAAAATTAATTCTAACTATTCCTATTACAAGACTATTTTAAAATAAATAGAAACCTTGATCGTGATCGAGGGAAGTACATAGGAGGAGATAGAATTTATATTAAGAAAAATTAGAAAGGCGAGTATACGTGAGACCCCATTTAATAAAACCCATACATTCATGCATCCATCTAAAATAAAATCCAATCATATTGGTCAATAGTCCATAATCAATCCCATTTATTATCATACACATCACCATATGCATCAATAAATAACATTCATCTCATGAATAATAAACATTTAATATATATATTGATATCATTTAATGGGCAAATTTAGTTAGTATAAAATCTATTTTGAATCAAAATAAACTCCTTTATTTTAATCCAAATTTAAATCAAAATAAAACTATTTTATTTTAATTTATCCAATTTTGAATAAAATAAACTATTTTATTTTAATCAAAAATAAACTCCTTTATTTTAATTAATTATGGAATCCAATTCCATGTAAAAAAAATATTAAAGGAAACACTTTTATTTTTTTCCTATTCACAAATAAACTCCTTTATTTTGAATAATATGAAATCTTATTTCATATTTAAATAAACTCCTTTATTTAAGGAAACATGGATTTTCTTTCTATTCACAAATAAACTCCTTTATTTTGAATAATATGAAATCTATTTCATATCTAAATAAACTCCTTTATTTAAGGAAAAATAAAATCCAATTTCTACTCTAATTAGTTATCATGGAATCCAATTCCAACTCTAATTAGTTAGCATGAAATTCTAATTTTAAAATTAAAATAAACTTTATATTTTAATATAAAATAAACTTTTATTTTAATATTAAAATAAAATTTTATTTTAATAATAAAATTATTAAGAATATTATATATATATAATAATAAAACAAAACCATTATTTTATTATATATATAATAAAAACCGATATATATATATAATAATTTATACGGTTCCAAATATGGAACACAATAAATATGTATGCAATTCTTTTATTTCCGTGAGTCTTCAGCAGCACGCAAATCAAGTAGATTAAACACGGAATTCCATGCATTATCTATATATATATATATAATCATTAGATAATTATTAGATAATCATTAGACTATCATCACCAATCGTACAATGGTGGCCTTGATTTAGTGGGTGTTTATGTAATGCGGTGGTTGGTGGTTGCTCAATTTAAAAGTGACAATTTGCTTAATGATTACATGATGCCTTGATTTCCGTGCGGTCCATGTGCTGATCATGATTAATGATTGCCTTGATTTCCGTTATTACTTTAATGATTACAGTAATCATTTAAAAGGCATGCCTCACGGAATCCATGTTTTTTTTTTTTTTTTAATTTTATACAATTAAATTATTCCCAATTAAATTGTTCTAAACACATATCAATATATAAATTAAAACAATTAATAATTAGCGTAAAGGTTTGGCTCGATGCCACTTTATTAGGTTTAGTAATATTCATAACTTGATCAAATTGCATAAAAAGTGCTGAGCGTGGTAAAAAATCGAGTTTAAAATTTTACAAACCATATACGGGATCATCATTTATGCACAATTATTAATTAAACGAAAAGATAAAGAATAAATCATACCCTTGAAGATCGAGCTTCCTCGGTGCAAGTTCACCTCCAAATCCTTTCGCGTTCGATCTTGAATCCACTACGGTTTGGTTCCTTCCTTTGATCAACGTTAGCCACCCAAATGTTTGGCCTCAGAGGTGATCCACCAAGGAAGAATAAAATTGAAGAAGATGGGTGTTATGGCTCAAACCCTAGTTTTTCCTATCTCTATAGAAAAGGTGCTTATCCAACAAATTGGAATTATTACGTTGTAAAAAATCAACAACCCATCCCACCCATAATAAGACTCCTCTTATTTATAGATGTGGGCAACCCACCTTAACAATTAAGGAATTGAGTTTTAATTAATTAATTCTTTTAATTAATTAAGCTCCCTAATCTTATTAGGGATAATTAATTAAACTCCTTTAACTAATTTTTCTTCCTAATCCAATTAGGAATAAATGAGAATACTTATATTAAATTAATTCCTAAACTCTTTTAGAAATTAAAATAATAATAATTGTAATAATATTAATAAGACTCCTCTTATTAATTTATATTTAATATTTCTAAAATATTAAATAATAAATATTAAGCTATTTAATTTATTCTATCACCATAGATTAAATTAAATATACATAACATATTATTACGATTATGCCATTTACTTCTTAAATAATTATTCTTCCTTTTGTGGTGTGACCCTTTAGGTTCTCCATATTAAACCTAGGTTGTGAATAAATCAATTAGAACAATTCTAATCTTATTTAAATAAATAAATTAAACAATTAATTTATTTAAATAATATTTATTCTGATAGGGATAAAGTTCTCCCTAGCGATCAACGACTTTCCGGATAATATAGATTTCAACATTAATCATAAAAGAACCTTTGAGTAAATAATTCTGCAGTACAATTCAATCCTTCCACCATCTGATGTCCCAATTAAATATAAGGCATTGGAATTCTTTGTCAAGTCTTATTTTATTTAATTATATGTATTTCGATCCTTAAATGCACAACTCCAAATAATGCAAATTAGAAACTCCTTTCTAATTTCATTACGCTTAACCCGAGGACTACTTTGGGTTGTCATTTATCGAATCACATAGGACATTTCTCTTCTTTTATTAAAGTGGTAGATTCTTTATTGATCATACATTATCTCCATGTACTGACTTATTATACCCAAGCGTACCCTTTGATATACCCTAAGGGTCTTAAGGAATAAGTCAAAGTATAACTCATCATACACAAGATCTTTATGATGATCTCAAGTCCAAGGATCACTTGTCTTTACTATCACTACTGAGAATTCCAATTGTGCGAGCAAATAAAACTCCATTAGGTATTCCTTAGCGAGCCACGTTCGATTGAACTTATTCTCTAATAAGCACCTACATACTTGCTTTAGTGTCTCCACACAAATGATCATGAGATCAATCATCCTCATCCATGAAAAAGCAACGTATGTACCCGATCTATCCGGATTCACTAATCCCCGATTTAGTAATCCATGATTGGGAACTATTTTAGTTTTAAGCTTTCAAATTTAGATCTCATTAGAATGATCATCATCATTATTCTAAAAGCATTGCTTAAAACTATGGGTTTATCACATATTATAAAACAACATCATGTAGATAATTAAAAGCCTTTAATAAATTAATACTTTTTATTAATAAATGAATAAGATTATTACAAAGTATATGCTTTATCATCAAACATGATTGGCTTGTATGCATCTACTTTCATATTCAAATCCATAACATGGACTAAGAAAATTTGACATCCGTAATAAACGAATGACTTCATGGCTTGATATGAAAATGTTTGACTACAATGGTTTGATTGCTTTGAATTGAATAACGGAGTTGCTTAGGAATATGAAAACTAACAACCTTACGAAAATAATCAATTTTAGCGTGATGAGTAGTTAACCTTAAAATCACATCAAAAATAAATATCTCTATAGAAATAAGGTTAACGGGTAATGTGATAGTGCCAACTTGAATCAAGCAAGATTTTAAACAACGGATGTAATGAAAGTTTCTCCTAATGGAGTCTCCACAGATAGGTCAAAGTTTAATTTCTCCGTAGTCAAGTTCAAACGTTGAAAGCGCTAAGTAAGAGAGATAAAAGAATGGGTAGAACCAATATCTAGTAAGGTATATACTTGCAGAATTTATAATTAACTAACTTCAGTGCTAACCTTCGTTCGGGTTCCTTGCATTTTGACCGGTCACGACAAACGCTTTCTTCCGGAATCGTTGACTTTGACTTTTACGGGACGGTCTTTTTGAGTCACCGTCCCCATTGAACTAGGTTTCGATATCGTACAATCTCGAAAGCGATATGTCCTTCTTTTCCACAATTATAGCATACCTTAAAGCTCTGTTGTGGGCGGGTTTGGGTGATATGTCCCTCTTTCCGCATTTGTAACATATCGATGGGTGGTCGTTCTCCTCCACTAAAACTAGTTCTTCTTGGGCACCGACGTCTTCACATGGTGGTTGTTGAATCTCCTCTTTTAAAATCTCCTCCCAGGCTCGCTTCTTCTATTTTCATGGCCACGATTACCACCGAGTGGTTCTTGCCTTTAATACTGTCTTCTTCTTTCTCCGTTGGTTATCGTTATTACGATGGCTTCTTATCTTCGGTATGATCCACGGTTATGGTCCCTCGGTTGAGCGTACTCGTTATCTCGCTCTAACAATTGAGCCACATTGACAACATCCCGAATAGAGAAAAATTTATGAGAAATGAGATCTTGGCGTATGTCGGGTTTCAAACCTCTCGAAAACATCCGCGCGTCATCGTTCCTCATTCTCCACCAAATGAGGTGTAAACACGGATAACTCCGCGAACTTCGCCTCGTCTTTGGGACACCGTATCGTGTTATTACATTTCTAGTCTAATAAACTCCACTTCCTTCATATGATGAATACTTTAAGGAAAGTACTTGTCATTGAATTTGTTTCAAACGTCTCCCACGACATCTTTGAGTGCTGTTTGGATGGGTACGCTTCATGATTCCCACCGATGTCTGCCTCGCCACGGAACATAAAAGGCGGCGAATGGAACTTTCTGTTCCTCCGTGCATCCCAGACATCGAATATCTTGGTAATTTGTTTGACCCGTCGTCTCGCCTTGTCGGATCCGCTTTCCCAATTACGGTGGTCCCAACTCTTTGAACTGTCACTGGCATTTGACCACCCGTGAATTCTATCATTTCCTCTGTATTTTGAACACGAGTCTCCTCGTCGATTTTGCATGAACTGCAAAAGCTTCTAAACATCCCTCGTTCATCATCTGGCTTCGGTGGGTGTTGTTCACGGGGAGGAACATTACCAACTGTTACAGACGTTCTCCTCGTTGGTGAAAGTCTGAGCATCTCCACGGTCTCATTTGCTCCATTGTTAATATTCTCGATCGACATTCTCAAATCATCGTCATAAAATAAGGGTTAATTAAGGAAATCAATATATCACATAATATCCCTATATCTTTGACCAACTAACAAATAAGCTTGGGTAGGACACACTAGCGAAGGATTTTACTCGTCTCTCCCTCCTAGTTTTATTCCCCGATCTCATGGAGATCATATCCTAAGCTCGATACCAATTTGTGGCGCCCCAAAATAGGTATACACAACACCCATTCGAGTTAACGCCAAATACATGGTGCAAGAAGCAAACTACTGACTTCAATAATCTGAATGTCGTGTGAAATACGACAATATACAATGAGTTTAAATATAATATTATCTTCTAGACAATATCCACACGCATAAATAAATCCCCATCATAATTATTGATTCATTATTTTACAAAAATGGTGAGGACTACTAAACAACTCTCTCTAGAACCTTCATTCCATACCCCGACTAGTACTTTCATACATTCTAGCCTCCACGAGAAGAAAAATGGAACAACAAGGAAAAGGGTGAGCTCAACTAGCCCGATAGAAAGAATATTATGACTAAGATAATATACAACAAATTATCGTTAGTCTTCAACGAGGGAAAAATCGATAGAATCAATAGACAACAAGTTTCCGGATCAATATTCAATGTGAAATAATAATTCATAGAAGAGTTACGTAGAGAATGAAATCTACTATAATCTATGAATTTAACGATCCATCATCAATATTTTATCCAGTAACATCAATCAATATGCATCTGGAATCAAATATTCATCTTTTTGCACTACAGGCCAAAGATATTCATCGATTAATTCGTGTTCATTTAAACACTGCTCATCTTTGCACTACTGAGCCAAAGATATTAATCAATCGATCCATGTTCATCTCAACACTGCTCATCTTTGCACTGAGCCAAAGATATTCTTGAAATCATTCATCTTTGCACTACGGGCCAAAGATATTCAATAATATCATCATTTAAGGCCGAGGATGATGAAAATATTTTTAAGAAACGAATCCGATGAAACAAAATGACAAGGATTAAGGATTAAGGATTAAGGATTAGTACTTGGTTTTATCCACGCCCAAAATACCTCAAAAATAATCATAGTGGTGTAAAATTCAAGAATGATCAAAACATGGATACAATCGAGTTAGTATCCGAATAGATGTTTTAGACGAAAAGAAGAAATTTTATTTTTCTATTGAATAGATGCAGAGTATCGTGAATAGTCTTCAGTATCGTGAATAGTCTTGAGTATCGTGAATAGTAACTCAGGCACCAAAAGATAGAAATTCCATAAAAACATCTTCACGCTTATGAATAGTACTTCGTGAATAGTAACTCGTGAATAGTAACTCGTGAATAGTAACTTCATGAATAGTAACCCATGAATAAGTAACTCCCGAGCATGAAAAAAGTTCCAAAATTTATAAAAACTTGATCAACATTTCGATTATAATGATATTGAAGAAATAATATCATTCTGAAAAAAATAATATCCCTTACCTCGAAAGATCGATCTTAAATTGAAACATCGGATATAAAGCTATGACTTGGACTTGCACCGTATAGCAATACTCAAAGTATACTCAAAATACTCACAAGAATACGCTCGATAATATAGAGAAAACTTGATTTAAATGTGATTTTCAATTCTAACCCCAAGACCCTATTTATAGAAATTCTTTAGAACACCAAAAGCAGAAAATTTAATAAATTAATAATATAATTATATTATTTTCTACACATGTCTAGAATCTGATTTCAGCCATCAAACACATGCCACCTTCTAGAAAAAAAAATAAGAAAATCGTTTTCTAATTTTAAATATTTTAAACTTCAAAAATCAATTATTTGAAGCTTGAACTTCAATAATTCATAATAAATAGCCCTTTCATCGAAAAAATTCGAATCTCAAGAATTTTTATAGGAAATTCAATTCTCTACAACTTTGCGAAAGAAAGTTTTTCCAAATTCCAATTAGAAATTGGCCAGAAATCCACAAGCAGGAAATTTTACACGGTATAATCAAATTTCATTCAATAAATGGGGTCCAATGACATGTTTAACATGTTTTAAACATTTATTGCAACAAAAATACTCTTCCTCCTCGTATACTCATATATCCCACATTAGTTGTAAAAATATCACCGTTAATATATTATTAAAATAATATATTTAAATGAATTATTTTATCGGAAAAAAGATAAAATATTAATTTTCAACAATTGTCATTTAAAATTTTTCTCCATCTATATCCACATAAAATCAATATTTTCCTCATCATATAAATCAATAATTAATTATTCACAAATAATATTACAGAATCACATATATTGACAACCGGTTCCCTCCTGAAGAGGGGCTTTCCAATAAGAATTTCTTCTTCTTGGTAGCGGCAATTAGGTGACCAAACCTCTCCTTGTATGTAACTTTCTAGACATTGCCAATAATGTTATCTAATAATATTATTAGGATAATATGAATTATTGCTTCGATAATGAAAATCTTGTGTAATGACAATTATTGAAACAACAAGAATATAAAATATCGATGCGACAATTATTAACTCAATAAAATCTTGAGCGGTAATTCTGTAACCATTATTGAGTAGTGCCTTCTTACGTAAGAATCAATAATTGGTGCAATACCAAGTCTTCTTGTTCAACAACGCCGTATTAGTGTGTTTTAACCACCGGGTATTCAACAAGATAATTGATAGAATAACTACGCCAGTTATTTAAAAACAACTTATATTTGTCGTTTCTTCATCCAATCGCTTTCATGGGGCCTACACATGGTCTTGTCAGTATCGTCTGAATATTCCCCGACCGCATTTAATATTCCACGACGAAACGAATATTCCCAACAATGATGAATATTTTATAACCACTTGCTTATTTTGAAATATTTGCATATTTAACCCTTAACTATCCACATTAATCAAATCAACCCTTACTATTTCAAAATAATAAATAAAGGAAATTCCTTTTTATTTAAAAATTTCGGGGTCTTACAACTTTCATATTTTGTGTCTCATCAATCTCTTTAATTCAATGAGTTATACATCAAACTCATCAAGCAAAATAAAGATTTTTAGTCTTTTTCATATGATTTTGATTATCCCAAAAACAAAATAAATGTGTTGACGAGAGATAATGAGATTGTTGATTTGAAGAAAGAGAATGAGGTTGTAGATTTGATGACTAAGGTTGAAGAGGCAGTTGGAGATAATTTTTCTGATGTGGCTCACGTATTTGAATATCTTAAAATGGTTGAAGAGACCGTTGGAATGCTCTAAGAGCATCTTCAACAACATTTTTAACCACTTTGGGATATTCAAATATGTGAGCCACATCACAAAAATCCTCTCCAACAGCCTCTTCAAACTGTTACGTACGTCAACAAACATTATTCCCACTCTTCAAATCTGCAACTTCCTTCTCACTCTTCAAATCTACAATTAAAGGCTAAAAACATTTATTACGCTTGGTGAGTTTGATATATAACTCATTAAATTGAAGAGACTGATGAGTCACAAAATATGAAAATAGCAAATAATATTCTTCAAATTATCACGTAGACCAACAAACATCAATTTAAAGAGTTTGTTTTGCTACTACTCTTAGATATGCTCTAACTATACATAAAAATTTATACACAATATAAAAAAAAGAGAAAAAAATAACGAGTGAGACCTACAATCGAATATTTTACATATTTTTATTGATAATTGGTAATACATGAATCATATTCTTAGTGCATAAATTTTTGTGTACAATTAGTGCACATAATATTATCATTCTTTTATTATGTGGGATTATAAGCTTAATAACTCATGCAAACTACCAGAAGCTTAGAATTGACTTACCAAATAAATGGAGTATTAAATATGAGATGTTTGAGTAATATTTTAGTTGTTCTTGAGTCAACTCATCATTTGGTGCAAATTTTACTTTGCTCATTTCTTTTGGAACCAAGAAAGTATAAAAAACTTTTGAACTATTCAGTCACTGAACTTGGACGGTTGAATTGACTCGAGACTAATTAAAATGATTGGATATTTATCCTAATTCTCATCATTCGTTTCTTGATAGAATTTCTGTCGACCTATCCTCAGCAATTAGTTTGTCATCTAAATTTATTTTGTCGAACAACTTTTTATTGGGATCCTTGGCCATTAATTTCTTGTCTAAATATTTTTGTCAGTATCTTCATCGTTTAGATATATGAAAATGTCCCCAAACTAAAGATTGCTAGTCATTTTATTTAACAAAAAGAAAAATAGGCCCTTGTCATGAACCTTTTTCATTTGCTTTGCTTGGCTTGGTGTACTACTAAAACAGAGTTCCTTCTATTCTTTTGGGCTAATTAATTTGGGCATAATCCTTTTTCTTATTGGGCCAAATTTAATGGGTTCCTCCCTTGAATCATGTTACGTTAGTCCTGGTTAGTCCGAATGATTTAGGTCCAGTTATTTGATTATTTTATTGGGTCCTTTCGGTTGGATCCGGTCGTTTGGGTCATTTCTATTATTTGGGCTTAGTCATTGAATTGGCCCATTATACAAATTGTCACTTAACCCAACTTTGACCGGTAATCATTATGCCAAACGATAGTTGACTACTATGTCTGCCACCTTTCTGCATGACATTAATGAGGATGAGACTCAGATGACCGGCGGTGGCAAAGAGTGGTAGCAGGTGAGAGAGTAGGCTACATACTTTCGGCTGAAATGACCGGGAGTGGGGGAAAAGGTGTCAGGAGATGATGGGTGGCACGGTAAACCGGGGTTGGAGTATGTATGGGGCTAGGATCACAAAAGAGGGTAAGTATCAAAATATTACACACATTCATATTATTATTCTCTCTCAGACATTAGACATTTTTTCTCTCCATTGTTGACCTTGTGATCGCCGAATCATGACTCTCACGCCGAGCTATCCCAAGCGGTCGGTAGTCGAAGCTTTTGGTGTTGACTTGTTGGGTATGCTGGGATATCGGACGCTGGTCTTGGTGATTGGGGCGTGGAGAAAGATCTTGGCGTTAACATTGGCGCGCGCTAGAAGGAGGGTGAGTTCTAGTGTCCCGAGTATTTTCAATCACGCGATTTATGTTTGTTCTCGTCGGTATTCATGGTAAAGAGTAGAACACCTACACCCGAAGAGGCGGTAGATGGTCGCCAAAGGAATCGGCACTCACGAGTGTGTCATCGAGGATCGTTTAGGGCCGTGATAAGTGTTCATGCCAAAGACAAATATCGTCAAACGATCACATGAAGATTTTTGGTAGAATCACGGTGAAAGCAAGGCTAAGCGTGAAAGGTCTTCCGATGGAGAAAGCGTCTGGCCGTGGTGGTCGAAGCAGTAGAAAGGCACCTCGCCTAGAACTCGATCTGAGAGATGACCAAGACGAAAAAGCTTCACGACTGACTAAGATGGCAGATGAAGCGGATAGAGCTATGGAAGTACTCGTGAAGCAACGACAGGATATAGCTGAGTAGATGGTCCGGATGGCAGAGTTGAGGGACGAAGAGCTCAGTTATGATCAGTCCGAAGAGCAAAGACACCGGAGTGGGAAAGAGCCTGTTCATTCAGGACGAGAGTCTCGGGGCCGAACTCGAGAAAGAAGAAGATCCCGAAGCCCTACTCCTCAAAGATCGAAGAGGGCACATCACCCTGTCGATTCTAAGGAGCAGGGTCGAAAAGAACGAAGAGGTCGATCCAGAGATCACACTCCTGAGACCACAAAGAGAGCCCTTGTTGTTGCACATTCTCGCCATAGTGCAGAGCTCGGAGACGAAGTATATCTAGAGATCGTACTCCAGAGTCTCTTCGAGGGTACACCACCGTGGGACACTCGTCATCGTAAAAGTCCTTCAGAGTTGAAGGCTCTATTGTAAAGAAACCCAGGTCCACTTGGAGGAGGAAGGAGTCACCGAAAAAGAAGCATCATCTCAACCGAAGGTGTGGAGTATCTAGTTAAAGAGTTAAAAGAACTTGAGCCATTTATTGAAAGTACAAAAAAACGAAGGACACTTCGAAAGAAGAAGGCATCCCCTTTTTTCGCGGAGATTCTTAAAGAAAAAGCTGACCCCACCAAGAAGTTGCCCCATATCGAAAGTTATGATGGATCGCGGGATCCCTATGACCACAGTCAGGTGTTCGACCGACTGATGGATTATTATGACTTTAGCGATGCTGCTAAGTGTCATACTTTTGTTACTGCGCTTTCGAAAGGATGCCCGCGGTGGATGGGGACTTTGCCCTTGGATTCATTTCATCTTGGGCGGGACATATGCGATAAGTTTCATGCTTGCTTCGGAAGCAACAAAGAAGGAAAACCAATCGGTTCGTTGGCTCAGGTTCGACGAAAGATTCGAATGAGTCTTTGGGCCAATATGTGAAGCGGTTCCGAAGCGATCGGCAAGTGTGGAACTGAACGATCTACAAGCCGTTGGACTGTTTCAGAATGGGTTAGATCTGGTCAAATCGGAGGAGTTGGTGAAGAAGTTAATGTTTCATCACCCGAAGAGTCTCGCTGAAGCCTTCGACAAAGCTGAAGGCTATATCGTGGTGGAGGAAGCCAATGGACGACCTCAGCGTCCTTCTTCGAACCGAGTTTTAAGGAGCGGACGGGACAGAACCGATAGAGACCAGAAAAAGGATGAAGGGAATAAAGACCGCTACGAAGGCGGGTCGAAGAAATATAACAATTGGAGACAGGGTGGAGGACGTTAAATGCGCTCCAAATGAGAGAGTGAATAGGGCGTACACAAAGACTCAACACGACGCAGTATCGTTATCTTGGATCGATTAAGGATCAACCTATCTTGAGCCACCTCGAGATAACATTAAGCTTGGGAAAAGGGAATTCTCGTAAGTATTGTGATTACCATCAAGCTTGGTCACGTCTGAGCACGAATGTGCTAGTTGAAGGACTTTATTGAAAGAAAGGTACAAGGTGGGGTCAGTAATTGGTATGTGGTACGCGAGAACTAATCAACAAGAGAGACGGAGGGCACTGTTCCAAAGACTCAACCCGGTTCGTGGCGTTGCGTTGCTACCCGAGCGACTGCAAGGCATGTGATAGATGTCATCACTAGGGGTACTTACAGCAAACTTCGTTGGAAAGAAGCGGAAGAGTTACTTGATTCAATCATATCGATGGCGGGTACCATCCTCAAGAGACAGACCTTATTCGATCTGGTAATCTCCTTTACTTGATGAAGATTACCCTTGAAAGTCATCGAACCGCTTACGAGGATCATTAGTGCGGCTAGCAAGAAGTGGGTTCGGTGGATATGGGCGAATGATGGTAGATAATGGGTCTTCAGAGATATTCTATATGCCCACGCTTATCGGAGGATGCACACCGACGAAGCGAAAGATGGAGATAGGACAAGAGGCTCCTTTATATGGTTTTAATAACGACCCAGGTCGAAGTGGTGGAACCATTGAACTACCGATCATCTTGAACGGCCCCAACGGTAGAAATTATTTGCAAATTTTATGTTGTGCGTGTAGATTACGCTTATAATGCTATTTTTTGGAAGGCCTACTTTAATTGCTTTGCAAGTGAGACCTCGATTCCTCATTTCAAAATCAAATTTTCTACTACTCATGGGGTTGGTGAGGGTGAAAGGGATTTGGATCGCGGCGAAAGGTGTTATAGGAACGTTGTGATCACTTGAGTGGGAGTATCAAAAGCGAAGCGGAACCGTGGCGATAGAGATCAAACCTTTTACGAGAGAGTAGTTCGAACCGTTGGTCATGCCAAATGAAGAAAGCGGAGGAGATAGAGCTCATCCCAAGCCAAAGCAAACAAGTAGGTGAAAATAGGTTGGTCTGCCGGAACCTCTCCTGACGAACCTCATGGAGCTCTGCAATCTTATGTTGACATTTTCGCATGGGAACCTCGGGATATCTTAAAGTAAGCGGGGATATCGGCGAGAGCATCGGTTGGAGGTGGACCCGTCAAAGAAACCAAATCAAGCGAGAGAGAAGATCTTTGCACCTGAACGTCAGCGAATCATTGATGAAGAGATTACTAAATTGTTGGCAGCTGACTTCATCTTCGAGATCGGTTACCCACAATGGATGGCAAATGTGACGCCCCCAAAATAGGTCCATTCCATCCAACCCATTCTGAGTCGCCAAATACATGGTACAGAAATAACTACAACTTTATTATTACAACATATAAACTGTGAGTTTAAATACAGATATTGCCATCTAGACAATATCCACATGCAAATAAATCCCCATCATAATTATTGATACATTATTTTATAAAAATGGTGAGGACTACTAAACAACTCTCTCTAGAACCTTCATTCCATACCCCGATTAGTACTTCGCCACATTCTCGCCTCCCGAGAAAAAAAATGGAACAAAAAGGAAAAGAGTGAGCTCAACTAGCCCAATAAAGAATATTATGACTAAGATAATATACAACAAATTATCGTTAGTCTCCAACAGGAAAAATCTAATAGAATACAATAGACAACCAGGTTTAAATCAACAACTCCAATGTGAAACAACAATTCATTAGAAGAGTTAAGTAGAGAATGCAAACTACTATCTTACATATTTGAATTTAAAAGTTCATCGTCGATATTTTATCCACAACATCAATCAATATATATACGGAATCAAATATTCATCTTTGCACTACAGGCCAAAGATATTCATCGATTAGTTATGTTCATCTAAACACTGTTCATCTTTGCACTACTGGCCAAAAGATATTAATCGATCGATCGTGTTCATCTCAACACTGTTCATCTTTGCACTACTACGTCAAAGATATTCATCAAAATCATTTATCTTTGCACTACTGGGCCAAAGATATTGATAATATCATCATTTAGGGTGAGGATGATGAAAATATTTTAAAAAAAAACGAATCCGATTGAAACAAAAGAATAAATATTAAGGATTCGTACTTTAAACAATCCAAGTTCAAAATACTTCATAAATAACCAAAGTGGTGGAGTAAAATTCAAGAATGATCAAAACATGGATACAATCAAAACTAGTATCCATAATAGATATCTTAGACGAAAAACGAAAATTTAATTTTTTTGTGAATAGTGTCGTATCGTGAATAAGAACTCAGACACGAAAAGATAGAAATTTCACAAAAAAACATCATCATCATGCTTGAATAATGAATAGTAACTCGTGAATAGTAACTCATGCTGAATAGTAACTTGAGCATGAAAAAGTTTCAAATTTGATAAAAATTCGGACCAATATTTCGGCGTAATGATATTGAAGAAATAATATGATTTACTGAAAAAATAACATCTCTTTTACCTCGAAAGCAAGTGCTTACAGTTGAAACAGGATATAGGCTATGACTTGAACTTGCCGTATAACAATACTCAAAGTATACTCAAAATACTCACAAGAATAAACTCGATAATATAGAGAGAAAACTTGAGTTTACGGTGTGTTTCAATTCTAACCTAAGCACCTATTTATAGGAAAATGCTTTAGAACACCAAAAGTAGAAAATTTAATATAATAATATAATTATAAAAATTTGTCTACGCCAACCTTTGAGAATCTAAAATCAGCAACCTAACACATGTAAAATGAGGCTCACACATCTAAAAAACGTTTTTCTTTTATAAAATAATTAAAACTTTCAAAAATCAATTATTTCAGAACTTCGGAACTTCAATAATTCATAATAAATAGCCCTTTTATCAGAAAATTCGAATCTCGCGATTTTTTATAGGAAATTCAAATCTCTACAACTTTACAGAAGAATTTTTTTCCAAATTCCAAATGAAATTGACGAGAATCTATAAGCAGGCGATTTTAAAGTATAATCAAATTTCGGTCGATAATTGTGTCCACCAACACACAAAATATGTTTAAATATTTAATGCCACAAAAATACTCTTCCTCCTCATATACTCATATATCCCACATTCATTATAAAAATATCACTAGTTAATATATTATTAAAATAATATATTTAAATGAATTATTTTATCGAAAAAGATAAAATATTAATTTTCAACAATTGTCATTTTAAAAATTTTCTCCATCTATATCCACATAAAATCAATATTTTTCTCATCATATAAATCAATAATTAATTATTCACAAATAATATTCTGAGAATCACAATCTTGTGACCGGTAGTTCCCGAGGAAGAGGGGCTTTCGATAAGGATTTCTCTTTCTTGGTATGATTAGGTGACCAAACCTCTCCTTGGTAGCGAACTTTCTAGACATTGCCAATAATGTTATCCAATAATATTATTCGGATAATATGAATTATTGCTCCAATAATGGAAAATCTTTGTGTAATGACAATTTATTGAAACAATGATAATATCAATCGTGATTATTGAATCAATAAAATAAAATCTTGAACATTAATTCTTTGTAACAATTATTGAGTAGTGTCTTCTTACGTAAAATTAATAATTGGTGCAATATCGTGTCTTATTGTTCAACAACGCATATTAGTATGTTTTAACCAAAATTATTCCAACGATATTAACGGTAAGAACTACTGCCCGTTATTTTTAAACAACTTATATTTGTCGTTTTCTTCATCCATATCGCTTTTTGTTATGGGGCCCACAAAAAGTATGCGCCTGTCGTCACGAATATTCCCAAACGATTTAATATTCCACGACCAAAGCGAATATTCCCGATAATGAATAATTTATATTTTATAACCATTTGGTTTCTCCCAAAACTTTAACTTGTGGTATAACCTTTCAAATAATAAATAGGACAAATTCTTTCTTTATCAAGATCTTGTAACCTCCCCTCCTTATGTTCCTCCTCGACGTGACGTTAAGTCTTGGCGCTTACATCTCGTTCGGTTCTAACTTTCAATTTAACGTGGTTATAACCCGTGACATGTCGTCCACATATTTCCTCACGTAACCTCGATTTACGTGAAAAACGTTATGAACACGGCGTCGTAAAAGCTTATGCGCGTATACTTGGCGGTAAAAGCGAGTCTATAGGCTACGATTTCTATTCGATCGAGAATTTCAAATGGATTAATAAATCGAAGGTTTGAGCTTTCCTACCTCATCGATTCTCGCTTTTGAAATAACAACTTCTTGCATCCTTCTTCAAATTCATCGACTCGATGTGTGTAGCTTGAAGCGACTTTAACTTTATCGATTAAAATGGATTATACTCAGATATCATCACGTGGGTACCTAGAGTTTTCATCTCCATCTCTATTATTTGTAAATTATCTGAAATGAGTCTTTGACAATATCGTACTCAGATCGTACTTGTATACGATCTTCTACTCAACACGTCGGCTACCACGTTAAACTTTCCGGGGATGGCATGGTCGAAACATGTCTTTGAAATGGGTCTCTCTCTTGAGTTCTTTGAAGCTCTTCCCACATTCCTTGCTCCATTCGAATTTTGTATCTCACGAGTCAAATTTGCGTTAATGGAATAGTGATTCGAGAATATCCTTGAACAACGAATCTCCGATAATAACCAACTAAGCTTAAGAAAGCTACGTATTTAGATTCTGAAACTTAGGTTGTTCTCAATCGTGACTCATATCCCAACCTTGGATAATGCGTTACAATGACACCTATCGATTTACTATCGCATGCGAATATGGTGTCCCTACGGATAGTGCGGCTTCCATGCATTCCACAAAGGAAGTCACCGGATAAAGGCTCGGTACCAAATTCTATAGTTGAATTTTTAACTCCGAAGTTCAATAGGAGCCATTCGATATGAGATTTTAGAAATGAGTTTTGTCTGGGGTTCAAAGTCGATACAAAATTTAATATCGATCTTTGGGAGTAAACCAAGAAATTCTTGAAAATACGTCGGGAAAATCAATAATAACAGAATATTATTCAAATCGGCGTGTCTTTATTCAAATCCATAACATGGACTATGAAAACTTGACATCCGTAATAAGCGAATGACTTCATGGCTTGATATGAAAATGTTTGACTCTGAATGGTTTGATTGCTTGAATTGAATAACGAGTTGCTTAGGAATATGAAAACTAACAACCTTACGAAAGTAATCAATTTGACGTGATGAGTAGTTAACCTTAAAATCACATCAAAAGCAAATATCTCTATAGAAATAAGGTTAACGGTAATGTGATAGTGCCAACCTGAATCAAGCAAGATTTCTAAACAACGGATGTAATGAAAGTTTCTCCTAACTAGCAGTCTCCATAAATAAAGGTCAAAGTCTAATTTCTCCGTGAAATCGAGTTCAAACGTTGGCGCAAAGAAGAGAGATAAAAGAATGGGTAGAAGCAGGTTATCTAGTAAGGTATAAACTTCGCAAAATTTATAATTAACTAACCCGTGCTAACTTCGTTCGGGTTCCTTGCATTTTGATGGGTCGCGACAAACGCCTTCCGAGAATCGTTGACTTTGACTTTTACGGGACATCGTTTTGAGTCACCATTCACTGGACTTGGTTTTGATACTGCATAATCTCGAAAGCGATATGTCCTTCTTTTCCACAATTATAGCATACCTTAAACTGTTGTGGGCGGTTTGGTGATATGTCCCTCTTTCCGCATTTGTAACATCTGACGGTGGTCTTTCTCCTCTCTTGGAACCGATTCTTCTCTGGTGGCGTCTTCACATGGTCGTTGTTGAATCTCCTCTTTTAAAATCTCATCCCGACTTCGCTTCTTCTATTTTCATGGCCACGATTACCACCGGAGTGGTTACCACCTTTGTCCGTATTCTTCTTTCTCCATTTGGTTATCGTTATTACGATGGTATTATCTTGGTATGATCCTGGTTTATGGTCCCTCGGTTGAGCATTACTCGTTATCTCATTCTAACAACTAAGCCACATTGACAACATCCGAATAGAGAAAATTTATGAGAAATGAGATCTTGGCGTATCTTGGGTTTCAAACCTCTCGAAACATCCGCGTTATCGTTCCTCATTCTCCACCAAATGAGGTGCGAACACGGATAACTCCGCGAACTTACCGCCTCGTCTTTGGGACACCATCATGTTATTACTCGATCCAGTCTAATAAACTCCACTTCCTTCATATCACGAATACTTTCGTGGAAGTACTTGTCATTGAACTATTTAAAACGTCTCCCATGACATCTTTGAGTGCGGTTTGGATGGAGTGCGCTTCCACAATTCCCACCGTAATCTGCCTCGTTCTGAAACATAAAAGTAGCGAATGGAACTTTCATTTCCTCCGTCATCCCAAGACATCGAATATCTTGGTAATTTGTTTTGACCCACGTCTCCGCTTTAATCGGATCCGGCTTTCCCAGAGAATTACGTGGTCCCAACTCTTTGAAGCTCGCTTGCATTTGTGACCACCCGTGAATTGCTATCATTTCCTCCTCAGTATTTTGAACACGAGTCTCCTCGTCGATTTTGCATGAGCTGCAAAAAGCTTCTAAACATCCCTACGTTCATCATCTGCTTTCCGGTGGTGGTGTTCACAGGAGGTACATTGCCACTGTTGCGTTCTCCTCGTTGGTAATGTAAGACCCCAACTTTTATAAATAAAGATGAATTTTTCTATAAATATTATTTTTGAATATTATGGAATAAATTTGATATAATGTTATAGTTGTGGGTAATATTTATAAATTTTGCAAAGTATGCAAGTTGTTATAAAATATTACGTTTGGTGGGGAATATTCTTTTTGTTAGGGAATATTAGATATAGCTACTCAATCATTGGTGGACCCCACAATGAAATTATTATCGGATTGAAAAACGACAAAATATTTTATAAAAATAACGGCGGAGGTGTTACCGTTAAAACCGTTGAACTACCCGGTGGTAAGAAGTGCGATGTCTGGCATTGGTTGCGTAGTAGCAGCTACGGTATTGATTATTGATCTTTACGTGAGAAGTCACTTTCGGTTATGCTTAATTATTACTACGATAATTCTTTGCATCATATCTCTTATATTTTTGATTCAATTATTGTCACAAGATTATCATCATATAATATGTTATAGTATTAAATCAATAATTGAGGCGATAAGTTATAAATGATTAATAATTGTTGAAAGATTAAATATGTGTTGATTAAAAATAAAATGATTTGTGGTAAGTTTGATTATTTTATGGGGGCTCATATGTCATCATCTAAGAGTCTCTTCGTCGATAGTATTTACCTTCGTCGATAGTAATTACCTTCGTCGATAGTAATTACCCTTGTGAATAGTAATTACCTTCGTCGATAGTAATTACCTTTACCAGACGTCAAACCACTTGCCGTTTCACATTACGAAAGCGTCAAACCACTTGTCGTTTCACATTACAAAAGGTCGAACCACTTGTCGTTTCACACATTCTGAGACGTCGAACCACTTTTCTTTTCACATCACCGGTCGTCGAGCCACTTGCCTTTTCACGTGGTAGGTCTTTAGCTAGAAATCTTCTATAAATAGAGGCCTAGTGCTTCATTATTTTTCACGAATTCATTCAAGCTTTAGAGAGAAAGTATAGAGAATAAGAGAAAAGAAGAAGAGTATTTTGTTACTACACTCTTTTGCGGTATTCAATCTCCTACCAAATGTAAGGGGTGTTATTCTTTCTTATTCATGAAGAGAAGCTGCTGTTATTCCATTGCTTATTATTACATTGGAATAACTTTTGTATACGTGGTTTACCTATACTTGGTGACATTCTTCTATTATTACATTGGAACATCACAATACATGTGTTTTTTACACGGACTGGTTAAAATCTTTATTATTATTTTGTTGGAACATCACATGCATGTGTTTTTTACACCGGACTGGTTCAAATCTTTATTATTCTGTTGGAACATCCTCATGCATGTGTTTTACAGGACTGGTTCCGTCTTTATTATTCATTGGAATATCTATATTCGTGTGTTTTACACCGGATCCAGTTCCATCTTTATTATTACATTTGGAACATCCTGCATGCGGTGTAATTTCACGACACAGTTCCGTTATTATTATTACATTGGAATAACTTTTGCATCTGCGATCGTATTTATGGTGATTTCTTTTGTTATTCCATTCTTTATTATACCCGGTTGGTTAAAACTTGACTTATATACTCCATGAAATTAGTAGAATATCCTTGATATTTGCGTTTCATCCATATCTTTTCATGGAAATATTCTTACGATCATTCTTGAATTTTACTCTACAAAAGCGATATCATGTTGATAATTTGGGCGTTAATAATTCTGGATAAAATAATTCTTGAACTTGTTTTATTGAATTCTTATATCATTGTCATCATCCTCATGTTTATATTATGTTGAAAGTCATCTACGTGGCACATGAAGTGCGTAGATGGACTTGGTATGATTATGACCGAGACTATTCGGTGTAATCATGGTAGTAATGTTACAAATGATGTGATAAAAATCCTCGATGGCGTAGTGCATTGATGGACGATTGTTGGCATGATCATGACCATTAATGAATACCTGACTATTCTTGGCCCGTAGTGCGTGAATAATTGTGGTGTGATACTAAAGAAATATCCTTGGCCGTAGTGCGAGGGGTGATTCGATGATGTGGATTATTTATTAAAATTTGAGTCTCGGTTATAACGATGATGAAAAACCTTTTAAATCATAAAAGATAGTAGATTTTATTTTCTACTTGACTCTTTTAATGGATTGCTTGTTCAAATGCAGTTAAACTTGATGTTTATTATATTTTATCGGTTTAACATTTGTTGAAGGCTATTGATAATTTATTACGCATTATCTTAGTCATAATATTTCTTCTTGGGCTAGTTGAGCTCACCCTTTCTTTCACTTTATTCTTTGAGAAATGAGAATATAGGCGGGACGAGTCGGGGAGCGGAGTAATGGCCCGGAGGATAGCATTAGTAGTCCTCACTATTACGTGAAATAGTGTGATAATAATTGTAATGAGGACTCCTTTTGAGTTTGTATAATATCTAGTAGACAATATTTGTATTCAAACTCACGGTTTATGTCAGTATTATACACGACAATTATATTAGTAAGTTGTATTTAAATTACATACCATGTATCCGACTACCCAAGATGGGTGATGTATACCTAATTTTGGGGCGTCACGGTGTAAATCTGAGCATCTCCACGATCTCATTTACTCCACTTTATTAATATTCTCGATTCGACATTCTCAAATCACCGTCATAAAACAAGGGTTAATTAAGGAATTGATATATCACATAATATCCTATATACTTAACCAACTAACAAATAAGGTTAGGTAGGACACACTAGCGAAGGATTTACTCGTCTCTCCCTCCTAGTTCTATTCCCCGATCTACGCCGGAGATCATATCCTAAGCTCGATACCAACCTGGACGCCCCCAAAATAGGTCTATTCTATCCAACCCATTCTTAGTCGCCAAATACATGGTACGCGAAATAACTACAACTTTATTATTACAACATATAAATCTTGTGAGTTTAAATACGAGATATTGCCATCTGAGACAATATCCACACGCAAATAAATCCCCATCATAATTATTGATACATTATTTTATAAAAATGGTGAGGACTACTAAACAACTCTCTCTAGAACCTTCATTTCATACCCCACTAGTACTCGCTACATTCTCGCCTCTCCCGAGAAGAAAAATGGAACAAAAAGGAAAAGGGTGAGCTCAACTAGCCCGATAAAAGAATATTATGACTAAGATAATATACAACAAATTATCGTTAGTCTCCAACATGGAAAAATCTAATAGAATACAATAGACAACCGGTTTTAAATCAATAACTCCAGTGAAACAACAATTCATTAGAAGAGTTAAGTAGAGAATGCAAACTACTATCTTACATATATGAATTTAAAAGTTCATCGTCGATATTTTATCCTGTAACATCAATCATATATATACGGAATCAAATATTCATCTTTTACTCTACGGCCAAAGATATTCATCGATTAGTTATGTTCATCTAAACACACTGTTCATCTTTTGCACTTCTGGGCAAAGATATTAATCGATCGGTCGTATTCATCTCAACACTGTTCATCTTTGCCACTACGGGCCAAAGATATTCATCAAAAATCATTCATCTTTGCACTACGGGCCAAAGATATTCATAATATCATCATTTAGGACCGAGGATGATGAAAAATATTTTAAAAAAAAGCGAATCCGGTGAAACAAAAGAATAAATATTAAGGATTAAATACTTTAAACAATCCAAGTTCAAAAATACTTCATAAATAACCAAGAGAGTGTGAGTAAAATTCAAGAATGATCAAAACATGGATACAATCAAAACTAGTATCCATAATAGATATCTTGGACGAAAAATGAAAATTTAATTTTTTTGTGAATAGTGTCGTATAAGTGAATAGTAACTCTGACACCAAAAGATAGAAATTTCACAAAAAAAACATCATCATGCTTCGTGAATAGTAACTCGTGAATAGTAACTCATGAATAGTAACTCGTGAATAGTAACTCATGAATAGTAACCCCGACATGAAAAAGTTTCAAATTTGATAAAAATTCAGACCAATATTTCGGCATAATGATATTGAAGAAATAATATGATTTACGAAAAAAATAACATCCCTTACCTCGAAAGACAGTACTTCTAGTTGAAACACCGGATATAGGCTATGACTTGAACTTGCACCGTATAACAATACTCAAAGTATACTCAAAATACTCACAAGAATAAACTTCGATAATATAGAGAGAAAAAACTTGAGCTTACGATGTGATTTTCAATTCTAACCTAAGCACCCTATTTATAGGAAAATCGCTAGAACACCAAAGTAGAAAATTTAATATAATAATATATTTATAAAAATTTGTCTACGCCAACCTTTGATAATCTAAAATCAGCAACCTAACACATATAAAATGAGGCTCACACATCTAAAAAACGTTTTTCTTTTATAAAATAATTAAAACTTCCAAAAATCAATTATTTCGGAACTTCGGAACTTCAATAATTCATAATAAATAGCCCTTTATCAGAAAATTCGAATCTCGCGACTTTTTATAGGAAATTCAATTCTCTACAACTTTGCAGAAGAAATTTTTTCTAAATTCCAAACAGAAATTGACCAGAATCTATAAACGGACGATTTTACAAGCTATAATCAAATTTCGATTGATAATTGTGTCCTGACACACAAAATATGTGTTAAACATTTAATGCCACAAAAATACTCTTCCTCCTCATATACTCATATATTCCACATTCATTATAAAAATATCACCGTTAATATATTATTAAAATAATATATTTAAATGAATTATTTTATCAGAAAAAGATAAAATATTAATTTTCAACAATTGTCATTTTAAAAATTTTCTCCATCTATATCCACATAAAATCAATATTTTTCTCATCATATAAATCAATAATTAATTATTCACAAATAATATTACAGAATCACAATCTTGTGCAACCGGTAGTTCGAGAAAGCAGGGGGCTTTCCAATAAGGATCTCTTCTTCTTGGCCTTGATTAGGTGACCAAACCTCTCCTTGAGAGCGGAACTTTCTAGACATTGCCAATAATGTTATCTAATAATATTATTCGGATAATATGAATTATTGCTCAGATAATGGAAAATCTTGTGTAATGACAATTTATTGAAACAACAAGATAATATCAATCAAAGAATTATTGAATCAATAAAATAAAATCTTTGATAAAGAATTATTTGTAACAATTATTGAGAAGTGCCTTCTTACGTAAAAATCAATAATTGGTGCAATATCGTAAATGCTTTCTTGTTCAACAACGCGTATTAGTGTGTTTTAACCACCGGTATTCCAACGATATTAATGGTAACAACTACTGTAGTTATTTTTAAACAACTTATATTTTTCGTTTTCTTCATCCAATCGCTTTCCGTTATGGGGCCCACAAAAGATCTGGCGTCGTCGTACGAATATTCTGACAAGCGATCTGAATATTCCACGACCAAACGAATATTCCCCAACAATAATGAATATTTTATAACCACTTGCTTATTCAAAATATTTGCGTATTTTACCCATAACTATCCACATTAATCAAATCAACCCTTTACTATTTCAAAATAATAAATAGAGGAAAATAAATTTCATTTATTAATAATTTGGGGTCTTCTGACAAAATGTGGTCTTTGGTCGAAGCGAGAATGGTAAATCCCCCCAAAATTAGGTATCGTCACCCATCTTGGGTCGCCACTTACATGGTACATAAATTCAAAAACGTGAAGCTTACTTACTAATATAAGCGTAGGTATGCAATCGACATAAAGCGTGAGTTTGAATACAAATATTGTCTACTAGATATTATACAAACTCGAAAAGGAGTCCTCATTACAACTATTATCACCTTATTTCACGAGAATAGTGAGGACTACTAATCTTATCCTCTGGACCATTACTCCGTTCCCAGGCTAAGTCGGTATGTTCTCATTTCACGAAGAAAACGGTGAAAGAAAAAGGTGAGCTCAACTAGCCCGATGAAATATTATGACTAAGATAATGCGAAATAAATTATCATTAGCCTTGAACAGATGTTAAAGCGATAAAATACAATAGACAACCAAGTTTAAGCTGCGGTGAATATCTGATCCATTAAAAGAGTCAGTAGAAAATAAAATCTACTATCTTTTTTAGGTTTTAAAGGTTTTCATCAATTTTTATCACTAAGACTCGGTTTAATGAATAAACCACAATATCTAATCATCCACAGTACCACGGTCGAGGATTTTCATCAAATTATCAATGGTCATGACTATCTTAAATCACCCACAGTCATAATCATACCAAAAACTATCCATCAACGCATTACAGACCCTTTGAGGAGGACTTTTGTCACATCATTTATAACAAGTCGTGATTATCTTAGAATGATCCTGGTCATAATCATACTAAGTTCATCTATCTGCGTAAGCGAAAGATAACATAATATAACATGAGGATGATGACAATGACATAATAATTCAATAAAACAAGTTCAAAATTATTTTATCCGGGAATTATTAACGTCCAATTTGTCGACAAGATCTTTGTTTTGTAGAGTAAAATTCAAGAATGATCGGAAGAATATTTCCATGAAAAGATCTTTGGATGAAGCGCTTGAATATCGAGGATATTCTACTAATTTCATGGAGTATAGAAGTCAAAGTTTTAACCAATTTGGGTATAATAAAGAATGGAATAACAAAAGAAATCACCGTGCATGCGGTGCTTGCGTAGGCGAGTTATTCAACGAAATAATAATAACGGAACGAGTCGGTGAAATTCACAAGCGGGATGATCAACGAATAATAAATCTTTGAATAATAAAGATGGAACCGGTCCGGTGTAAAACACACAGACGGGATATTCAAACGAGAATAATAAATGCGGAATAATAAGCAATGGAACCGGTCGGGTGTAAAACACACGACGGGATGTTCAACGAGAATAATATTCAACGAGAATAAAAACACACGAACGAAGATGTTCAAGAATAATAATAGAAGATCACCAAGTATAGGGTAAACCGTATCTGAGTTATTCAATAGAATAAATAAGAATGGAATAATTAAAGGATTTCACAGTATAAAGGTGGAATAACGGAGGATTTCAGGTTATGTATAGGGTATATACCACTTTTACGAGGTTATTCAAATGAATAATAATGAATGGAATAACAAAAGTTCTCTTCATGAATAAGAAAGAATAACACCCCTTACGAGATACAACAAATAATACCCACTACTAGTAAAAGACCTTTGGATATCAAAGTAGTGAAGTACGAGAATACTCTTCTTCTTTCTCTCTATAGATTTTTCTCTCTATAGCTTCTCTATAATTTCTCTCTCTAGAGTTTGATGAATTAAATAAAAAAATAATGAAGGAATGAGCTTATTTATAGGAAAATAGAATGCATAGTAATTAATCCATGAGCGGTCCAGTTGATTTACTTTAATCGGCGGTCCATATTTAAAGCAAAATCTTTTAAATAAAATATAATATATTCTATTTATATAAAAACATTTTACTATGCAAACCTTATGCAACATATGCAAAACAACATTACAAAACATTTATGCAACACTATGCGTAATAAAATATAATATATTACATTTATAGAATAACTTTAATAAAGTATTACATTTTATATAAAAAGATGTTTACATTTTATTACGTTAATAATACGAATAAAACAAAAGCGTCATTATCGCTTATAATAATTCATATTATTAATCGTGATAATGGAATCAAAGCGAGTGACTTCTCACATAAGCATCGATAATCGATCTGGTATGTCTTCTTATGCAACCACACGTATTCTTTGTACTTTTACTACTGAGTAGTTTCAGCGATATCAACGGTAAAACTTCATAGTTATTTCAATAAAATATTTTTGTCGTTTTCTCGATCAATCAATGATAATTACATTATGTGGGGTCCACCAATGATTGAGCCGTTATCTGAATATTCCTGCTAAACCAAGAATATTCCCAGGCCAATCGAATATAATATAACCACTTGCATACTTTGCAAAATTTATAAATACTACCCACAACTATAATATTATCTCAAATTCACACTATAATATTAAAAAAATTATTTCGACAAAATTTAAATCTTTATTGATAAAATCTGGGGTCTCACTGATCTCCCCTCCTTATGGAATTTAAGCCCTCGAAATTAGAATGCGATACACAGTATGATAAAGAGGTGAGGATACCTTGAATACCTTTATCGTTGAAAACATTAAATTCATCTTTGCAATCCCAGGCGAAGATATTCATTAACAATTCATCTTTTGCCTTCTGAGCCAAGATATACAAGCTATAAAACCAATAATCTTTGAGGCTTGACAATAGTATCACGACCACGAATTATCCATACACCTTCTTGGCGAGGATATTCGTGTTTTCAATTCTGATCGTGATTATCTTAGAATAATCCTTGGTCATAAATCATACCAAATCTATCGATACTGCTTACTGACGAAGATGACTTTTACCACATCCATGAATTAATATTTCATTCTTTGAGACTCGACTCGATAATTAATCCATATCATCGAATCATCCACCTTCTCTACGGGCCGAGGATATTCATTAGTATCACGACCACGAATTATCCATACACTACTGACGAAAGATAATCGTGTATTCATTAGTATCCGACCACAAATTATCCATACCTTCTGACGAAAGATAATTAGTGTATTCATTAAGATAATATCATTAGTATCGACCACAAATTATCCATCCGACTACGGCGAAAAGATAATCGTGTATTCATTAGTATCCGACCACAAATTATCCATACACTACTGACGAAAGATAATCGTGTATTCATTAGTATCACGACCACAAATTATCCATGCACTTTAATCTGTATTCATTAGATAATGTCCATGCCTACGACGTATTCATTAGAAAGATATCGTGTATTCGATCACGACCACAAATTATCCATACACTACGTGACGAAGATAATCGTGTTTTCAATTACGGTTATGATTATCTTAGAAAACAATCCACAGTCATAATCATACCAAGTCCATCTATATACTACTGAGACCCACGAGATGACTTTCAACGTAATATAAACATGTGAGGATAATGATATAAAGAATCGATCAAATGAGATAAAGGATAAATATTAAACATTTATAATATAATTTATCCGAGTTCAAGAATATCCCCATGTTATCAATCACTTAATAATCTCATAATCTAATATCATTAATATTATAACAATATTTTAATCACTTCTTAAATTTATAAACAATTTATCTCGATTGTTTACGCTTTACCATATAATGCATTTAATCATTCAAAAATGCCATACTCATAAGATATCATCACCAATTATCAAATCCTCATCAAAAAAATATGCATATACTACATATAGGATTCTCTAGCCCATAAAATCCTATTTTCAACTTTGTTACTTCATATAACATATTTAACTCATATGTTAAGTAACTAAACTATTTTCATGAAAAATACCAAATCAGTCCCAAAAATATTTCTTTTCTGGGATTTAGCATAATATAGTCCCATAATGAAAATATATTTTTCTCGAATTTTAAAATTCATTTACTATTTTTCAAAAATCAATTTCTAATTAATTCCTTAAGAAATTAGCTACCTCAAGTTTAACTCCAAAATTCCCAAATCTTGGCAGGACCTTACACATGTTAATGTGAGCTTCAGTTTTAAATTTCATGGTCATCGAGAGTTATAGAACTCCGGTTATAGCGTTTTTAATCGGAAAAAAACCTAAATATTGAAATAGTCATAACTTGCTCATTTTAAGTCGAAATGAGCTCATTTTTGGACAGGAGGTACTTTATACCATATACTTTCATGTCCCAAAAGGCCAAATTTTTCACATAATTTAAGTGGCCAAAACAGCCCCTCTAAAATCATGGCAGCAACTTTTTTGACATTTTGCAGCTTTTGCACTCCTTTGCTAAAATCAGTCCACACAAAAATCTACAACACCTTTTCCATTAATTCCACTTGGATTAGTTAGGTAACTCATAGATCTAACTCTAGGACTTGACCACACTCAAAAATTCAAAATATAATAGGAGATATGGTCGATTGAATTTCATATTCGTTTTCACCAAAATCGATTTTCAACTCTTTGTGATTTCTAAGAAACTTTCATGTTTTCACATAATAACCAACATAACTCATCATAACACTTACTAATACTTCATATACCCATGATTTTCATTAGTCCAATGCTTTTATTATGACTTTCATCATAAACCACGTAAAGCAGATCATTTTAGTTGAAGAAATATTTGAGGTTTAAGAAATGGGTTTTTATCTTTGGGGTCGATACAAAATTCGATTTCACGCTCTAAGTAGGCTAAAAGTCTTCAAGAATACGCCGAGAAATTTATTAATAATAGAAATATCATTCAAAGCTGTTACTCTCATCGAAGACTTGGATAGTACGTCACATTGATACCAAGCTGTGACTTATCCCTTAACTTAGATAGCACCTCACAATGATACCTATAAACTTGCCATCTTCATTCACGATGTTGCCTCTGAGAAAGTCGGCTTGATGCATTCCACACAAGAGAAGTCAACAACGAAAGGATCGGGGCTCTTTACTTATGGCTTGATATAACGATGATTAACTTTAGGGTTTGGTTACTTTGAATTAGTATAACGAGGTTGGTTAGGAATATAAAAACTAACAACCTTACAAAAGAATAATGAGTAGTTAATCAATCGATTCCAAAAATCCTCAAAGGCAAGTAAGTATTTTCAAAGAGATAAGATCGACGATAGCGTGAAAGTGTTTATTTGAAACAACAAGATTTATAAGCGAGTGGAGATAACGAAGGTTTCTCCCAGCGAAGTTTCAATAGATAAATCAAAGTCTAATTTCTCTGGAGTCAAATTTAAACGTTGAACACAACTAGGTAGAGATAAAAGAATGGGTAGAACTTGTATTGAATAAAGTATAGACTTATGAATAATTTATAATTAATTTACAGTAATAACCCGTTCGGGTTTCTCTCGAATAACGCTCTCGCTTAAATTACGAGTTTGACTTTACTATAAGTACATTCCACCCTTAAGTGCTTCTTCACATTCACGATCCATGATTTGAATCATTATTCTCCGATCCATATCGAATTCGGGTTGGCCTATGCGGGTAATTAAAATTCGATGTTGGAATTCTCAATTCTTGTCCAAAAAGCAAAGTCCATTTCATCTATTTTGGCTTTATTGGATCGGGACGTCTTTTCTACACTATCAGCGCGTTGTGCGACTTTTACCCATGCATCGCTATTCTCCTTCGTTCGATTGTTTCTTCTTTCGGTGATCTTTGATTTTTAAATTCTCGATTCCAACTTTAATATCTTACACCACCTTGAAAGCGTGATTTTGTTCGAGCATCACATATCGGGTAACCCAATTTTGAATTGTTGTATCCCTTTGTTCCACGACCAGTTTGCTTGTTCTTCAACTTGTTCTTCTAGCTCACGAACACGATTTTGTAATTCTAAGTTTTGATCATAAACTTCTTAACCAATTCTCCTCGGGTTCCTCTTCTTCCTCTTCTTCCTCACTTTCAATTGCTACCTCTGCTGACTAGCTCGGGTGCAACAATTAGTTCTTCATTCACTACGTGGATATCTCTAATTTGTTCCTCGTCGACCTTTGCATTAACACGATTAGTGATTAAAGGTGTCTGACGGTCATTTCACTCCATTGTGAATATTTTCAAATTTGCCATTTCCAAACAACGCCACAACAACACGAGGGTTAATTAATATATAAAATATTATCCTATACTACGTGAGCCAATTAAATAACAAATAAACTTAGGTAGATCATACTAGCGAAGGAATTCCCGTCTCTCCCCTCTAGTTCTTATCTACATCTTAGCGGGGATCATATCCTAAGCTACGATACCAAGCTGTGGCGCCCCCAAAATTAGGTATCGTCACCCGTCTTGGGTCGCCACTTACATGGTACATAAATTCAAATACAACTTACTAATATAAGCGTAGGTGTACAATCGACATAAAGCGTGAGTTTGAATACAAATATTGTCTACTAGATATTATACAAACTCAAAAGGAGTCCTCATTACAACTATTATCACCTTATTTCACGAGAATAGTGAGGACTACTAATCTTATCCTGCGGACCATTACTCCGTTCCCAGGCTAAATCCCGGTATGTTCTCATTTCACGAAGAAAACGGTGAAAGAAAGGGTGAGCTCAACTAGCCCGATGAAATATTATGACTAAGATAATGCGAGAATAAATTATCATTAGCCTTGACGATGTTAAAGCGATAAAATACAATAGAACAACCGGTTTAAGCTGCGGTGAATATCGATCCATTAAAAGAGTCAGTAGAAAATAAAATCTACTATCTTTTAGGTTTTAAAGGTTTTCATCAATTTTTATCATTAAGACTCGGTTTAATGAATAAACCACAATATCTAATCATCCACATACCACGGTCGAGGATTTTCATCAAATTATCAATGGTCAAGACTATCTTAGAATCACCCACAGTCATAATCATACCAAAAACTATCCATCAACTTTGCATTCTGACCCACGAGGACTTTTGTCACATCATTTATAACAAGTCATGATTATCTTAGAATGATCCACGAGTCATAATCATACTAAGTTCATCTATGCGTAAGCGAAGATAACATAATATAACATGAGGATGATGACAATGACATAATAATTCAATAAAACAAGTTCAAGAATTATTTTATCCGAGGAATTATTAACGTCCAATTTGTCGACAAATCTTTGTTTTGTAGAGTAAAATTCAAGAATGATCGGAAGAATATTTCCATGAAAAGATCTTTGGATGAAAGCCTGAAATATCGAGATATTCTACTAATTTCATGGAGTATAGAAGTCAAAGTTTTAACCAATTTGGGTATAATAAAGAATGGAATAACAAAAGAAATCACCGTGCATGCGGTGCTTGGCATAGACGAGTTATTCAACGCGAATAATAATAACGGAACCGGTCGGGTGAAATTCACAAGCGGGATGATCAACGAGAATAATAAATCTGGAACCAATCCGGTGGAAAACGAGAATAGGATATTCAACGTAATGATAAAATAATAAGCGGAACCCGGGATATTCAAACACACAGAACGAGGATGTTCAATGCGAATAATAATAAAGATGGGAACCGGTCGGTGTAAAACACCTGACGGATATTCCAACGAGAATAATAAAGAATGGAATATAGGGTAAAAGAAGATCACAGATTATGTATAGGGGATTCAGCGTATCTGAGTTATTCAACCAGAATAAATAAGAATGGAATAACATAAGGATTTCACCAAGTATAGGGTATCTGGCGTATCTGAGGTTATGTATAGGGTATACCACTTTTACGAGTTATTCAATGAATAATAATGAATGGAATAACGAAGTTCTCTTCATGAATAAGAAAGAATAACACCCACTTACGAATTACAACAAATAATACCCTTCTAGTAAAGACCTTTGGATATCAAAGTAGTGAAGTACGAAATACTCTTCTTCTTTCTTTCTCTATAGATTTTCTCTCTGTAAACTTCTCTATAATTTCTCTCTCTGAGAGTTTGATGAATTAAAAGAAAATAATGAAGGAATGAGCTTATTTATAGGAAAATAGAATGCATAGTAATTAATCCATGAGCGGTCCAGTTGATTTACTTTAATCGGCGGTCCATATTTAAAGCAAAATCTTTTAAATAAAATATAATATATTCTATTTATATAAAAACATTTTACTATGCAAACATAATATTATGCAAAACTTTATCAAAACATCTGACAACCTATGCGTAATAAAATATAATATATTATTTATAGAATAACTTTAATAAAGTATTACATTTTATATAAAAAAGATGTTTACATTTTTATTACGTTAATAATCTGAATAAAACAAAAGCGTCATTATCATTATAATAATTCATATTATTAATCGACAATAATGGAATCAAACCGAGTGACTTCTCACATAAGCATCGATAATCAATCTGGGTAATGCTTCTTATGCGACCACACGCATTATTCTTGTACTTTTACTCTGGTAGTTCAACGGTATCAGCGGTAAAACTTCCGTAGTTATTTCGATAAAATATTTTTTGTCGTTTTCTCGATCAGAAAATAATAATTACATTGTGGGGTCCACCAATGATTGGTAGTTATGCGAATATTCCTGCTAAACAGAATATTCCCAGAGCCAATCGAATATAATATAACCACTTGCATACTTTGCAAAATTTATAAATACTACCCACAACTATAATATTATCTCAAATTCACACCATAATATTAAAAATTATTTAAACAAAATTTAAATCTTTATTGATAAAATGGGGTCTCTCAGCAAGCCCGCTCTCTCTGCTAAGCCTCTATATTTATACTTAGCGGTAGTTAGAATTCTCCAGGCGGTTTTGGTGCGTGAAGTTGGGGTTAAGCAGAAGATTTATTATATTATGTAAGTCCATGTAATCCTTGGGATCTTTGAAAAAGGCAATGCCGAACATTGAAAAGTTTTCTTTTGCTTTAATAACGCTAGTCGTGAAGCTTAGGCAATACTTCCGTGGTAGATTGGTAATAGTATACACAGATCGATCCTTTGAAGAAGATTATGGGCAAACACAGGTATCGGGGAGATTAGGCTGCGTAGACGATGATGGAGTTGTCCCAATTTTTCATTGAATATCATCCCGAACCACCATCAAAGGGCAAGCTTTGGCTGATTTTGTGGTTGAATGCTCGTTTTCAGAAGTTGATGAAGTTATGGTAGCAAGGTGAAGATTTCGAACAGGCGATTTTCTTCATGACGAGTTAAATGAATCCTTGTCTGAATGGAGTCTTCTACCACGGGACAGACGTCGATTGGGCGAGGATTATTACATTATTCGGAGAGTCCTGAGGATTCATGCGGCGATGTGGCGCCCCCAAAATAGGTATACAAACACCCATTACAACTTGATACATCTGAATGTAGAATGTGAAATACGACACAATATATCTTAATGAGTTTAAATATAATATTGTCTTACAGACAATATCCACATAAAATAAATCCCCATCATAATTATTGATTCATTATTTTACAAAATGGTGAGGACTACTAAACAACTCTCTACTAGAACCTTCATTCCATTTTGACATAGTACTACATTACATTCTAGCCTCTGAGAAAAAATGGAACAACAAGGAAAAGGGTGAGCTCAACTAGCCCGATAAAGAATATTATGACTAAGATAATATCTGACAAATTATCGTTAGTCTTGACGAGGGAAAAAAATCGATAGAATCTGATAGGCAACAAGTTTGGGATCAATATTACGGCGGAAATAATAATTCATAGAAGAGTTACGTAGAGAATGAAATCTACTATAATCTATGAATTTAACGATCCATCATCAATATTTTATCCACCTGTAACATCAATCGATATACATACGGAATCAAATATTCATCTTTTTGCTTTCTGAGCGAAAGATATTCATCGATTAGTCGTATTCATTTAAACACTGTTCATCTTTTTACTCTGAGGCGAAAGATATTAATCAATCGGTCGTATTCATCTCGACACACATTCATCTTTTACTCTGGGCCAAAGATATTCTTGAAAATCATTCATCTTTTTTACTACTGGCCGAAGATATTCAATAATATCATCATTTAAGGCGAGGATGATGAAAAATATTTTTAAAAAAGCGAATCCGGTGAAACAAAATGACAAGGATTAAGGATTAAGGATTAAGTACTTGGTTTTATCCACGCCCAAAAATACCTCAAAAATAATCATAGTGGTGTAAAATTGAGAATGATCAAAACATGGATCTGATCGAGTTAGTATCCGAATAGATGTTTTAGACGAAAAGAAGAAATTTTATTTTTAGATTGAATAGTCATTATCGTGAATAGTCTTGGTATCGTGAATAGTCTTAGTATCGTGAATAGTAACTCAGACACCAAAAGATAGAAATTCCACAAAAACATCTTCACGCTTACATGAATAGTACTACGTGAATAGTAACTAAATGAATAGTAACTTCGTGAATAGTAACTTTCGTGAATAGTAACTCATGAATAGTAACCCATGAATAAGTAACCCAGAGCATGAAAAAGTTCCAAATTTGATAAAAACTTGGATCGACATTTCGATATAATGATATTGAAGAAATAATATCATTCTGAAAAAAATAATATCCACTTACCTCGAAGATCGATCTTACAAATTTGAAACAGGATATAGGCTATGACTTGGACTTGCATAGTATAGCAATACTCAAAGTATACTCAAAATACTCACAAGAATAAACTCGATAATATAGAGAGAAAACTTGATTTACGGTGTGATTTTCAATTCTAACCTAAGCACCTATATTATAGGAAATTGCTTAGAACACCAAAAGCGAAAAATTTAATAAATTAATAATATAATTATATTATTTTCTACACATATCTAGAATCTGATTTCAGCCATCAAACACATACCACCTTCTAGAAAAAAATAAGAAAAAAAACGTTTTCTAATTTTAAATATTTTAAACTTCAAAAATCAATTATTTGAACTTGAACTTCAATAATTCATAATAAATAGCCCTTTCATCAGAAAATTCGAATCTCGCGAGTTTTTATAGGAAATTCAATTCTCTACAACTTTGCGAGAAGAAAGTTTTTCCAAATTCAATCAGAAATTGGCCAAAAATCCTGAAGCGGGCAATTTCTCACATTTATAATCAAATTTGATCGATAAATGGGGTCCACAAGCATGTTTAACATGTTTTAAACATTTATTGCAACAAAAATACTCTTCCTCCTCGTATATACTCATATATCCCACATTAGTTGTAAAAAAATATCACCGTTAATATATTATTAAAATAATATATTTAAATGAATTATTTTATCGAGAAAAAGATAAAATATTAATTTTCAACAATTGTCATTTTAAAAATTTTCTCCATCTATATCCACATAAAATCAATATTTTCCTCATCATATAAATCAATAATTAATTATTCACAAATAATATTACTGAAATCACAATATTGACAACCCGAGGCGGTTCAGGAAAGAGGGGCTTTCGATAAAATTTCTTCTTCTTGGCCTATGATTAGGTGACCAAACCTCTCCTTAGAGCGAACTTTCTAGACATTGCCAATAATGTTATCTAATAATATTATTAGGATAATATGAATTATTGCTTCGATAATGAAAAATCTTTGTGTAATGACAATTATTGAAACAATGACAATATAAAATATCAATCAATGACAATTATTAACTTCGATAAAATCTTTGAGCGATAATTCTTTGTAACCATTATTGAGTAGTGCCTTCTTACGTAAGAATCAATAATTGGTGCAATCTGGTAATGCTTCTTGTTCAACAATGCGCGCGTATTAGTGTGTTTTAACCAATTATTCAATGATATACTTGATAACAACTACTGCAGTTTATTTAAAAACAACTTATATTTGTCGTTTTCTTCATCCAATCGCTTTCCGTTTATGGGGCCCACACATGGTTGCTTGCTTGTGTCGTGCGAATATTCCCAAAGCCGATCTGAATATTCCACGACCAAACGAATATTCCCAAACAATGAATATATTTTATAACCACTTGCTTATTTTGAAATATTTGCATATTTAACCCTAGCTATCCACATTAATCAAATCAACCCTTACTATTTCAAAATAATAAATAAAGGAAATTCCTTTTTATTTAAAAAAAATTTGAGGTCTTACACCTCCCTCCTTATGAAATTTAGTCCTCGAAATTGGCGTCACGTACTGGTGTTTTTGAAAGGTGAGGATACCTCGCTTTCATTTCCGTTTCCAATTCGGTCATTTCCTCTATAGCATGATTCCTCCACAAAACTTTAACTTGTGGTATGACCTTTCTTGCGTGGGACATGCTCCTTCTATCCAAAATCTTGGCAGTACCTCCTCATCGTTAAGTCTTGGCTATCTCGTCGGTTCTAACTTCGATAACGTGGTTGGGTCTTTCACATATTCTGAAATGCTGAGATATGTGAAACACATTATGAACACGAGAGACATACTCGGAGAATGCTTGATCTATAGGCTACATTTCCTACTCGGTCGAGAATTTGAAATGGACCAGATAAATCGTGGATTGAGCTTTCCTCTCTTCCCAAATCTTGTAACACCCTTCCATGGAAGCAACTCATGACAATCATGATCCCCACATTAAATTCCGTCCTTTTCGATGAAGATCCGCATAACTCTTTTGTCGATCTTGTCTTGGTTTATATCGTTGTCGAATCATTTGGATCTTTTCGGTGAGTCATACGTCTTAACTTTCGGGTCCCAACAATGTTGCTTCACCCACCTCATCCCAACATATTGGAGAGCGACATTTTCGTCCATATAATGCTTGAATGGAACCATGCTATATTTGTTTAATAACTATTGTTGTATGAGAATTCCACCAATGGCAATACTTATCCCAACTTCCTTTGAAATCTAGGACCACGAGTTTTAATATATCTTGAAGAGTTTGAGTAGTCCTTTACGATTGCCCATCCGTTTGAGGATGGTATACCAAACCAGATAAATAAATTCGTGCCCATAGCTTTTTAAGCTAACCCAAAATCTTGAAGTGAATCTTGGGTCACGATCTAAAACTATGGATCTTGGCATGCCATGCAACCTCCTGAATCTCATTCACGTCATACTGAGCAAGGCGTTCGAGGAATAAGTCTCCGTGTCGGTGAAAATGAAGCGGAACTTGGTTAATCTATCAACAATAACCCAAATAGCATTGATGCCTTGAGAAACCGTAGGAAGACCCGTAACGAAATCCATAGTAATGTGTTCCCACTTCCATTCAGGAATCTCAGTGGTTCTGCGGACCCTTAGGTACAAGATGCTCGCTTTACTGCGTTAGCAAGTTAAACACATCGAGATAAACTTTGCAATCTCTCTCTTCATATTGTTCCACCAAAATGTATGTAGAAGATCACGATACATTTTAGTACTTCGAGGATGGATTGCAAATGGCGTGTTGTGTGCCTCCATCGTAATCTTGTACTTCTTAGTCAGTCGTTAGGAACCTGAAAGTCTAGAGTGGACTCGAAGTATTCCTTCTTCATCGATTCTAAGCTTAGGAATAGCTCCTTCTTGTACTTTCTTCTTCTTCATGCATCGACTCAAGAGTTCGGTGGCTTGAGCGATCTTAACTTTTCTATTAAAGTTGGCTCTGTCGTATACTTGACATCATCGCTTTTCGTTCCGCATATGATCTTCTACTCATCGCGTCATTTACCACGTTAAACTTTTCGGGATGGCATGATCGAACATGTCTTTGAAATGAGTCTCCTCTTGAGTTCTTGAAGCTCTTCCCACATTCCTTGCTCCATTCGAATTTTGTATCTCTGAGTCAATTGCGTTAATGGAATAGCGATTAGAGAATATCCTTCAACGAATCTCAGATAATAACCAACTAAGCCTGAAAGCTACGTATTTAGATTCTTGACTTAGGTTGCTCTCAAGCTGTGACTCGTATCCCAATCTTGGATATGCGTCACAATGACACTATCGATTTACTATCGCTTGCGAATATGGCGTCCCTACGGAGAGTGCGTAAAGCTTGGTGAATTCCTGAAAGGAAGTCACAAAATAAAGGCTCGGTACCAAATTCTATAGTTGAATTTTAACTCACGAAGTTCAATAGGAGCCATTCGATATGAGATTTTAGAAATGAGTTTTGTCTGGGGTTCAAAAGTCGATACAAAATTTAATATCGAACTTTGGGAGTAAGCGAAAATTCTTGAAATCGTCGGGAAAAATCAATAACAACGGGAATATTATTCAAATCGGCGTGTCTTTATTCAAATCCATAACATGGACTAAGAAAATTTGACATCCGTAATAAGCGAATGACTTCATGGCTTGATATGAAAATGTTTGACTCTGATGGTTTGATTGCTTGAATTGAATAACGGGTTGCTTAGGAATATGAAAACTAACACCTTACGAAAATAATCAATTTGGCATGATGAGTAGTTAACCTTAAAATCACATCAAAAACAAATATCTACATAGAAATAAGGTTAACGAGTAATGTGATAGTGCCAACTTGAATCAAGCAAGATTTTTAAACAACGGATGTAATGAAAGTTTCTCTAATGGAGTCTCCACGAGATAGGTCAAAGTTTAATTTCTCGAGTAGTCAAGTTCAAGCGTTGGCGCAAGTAAGAGAGATAAAAGAATGGGTAGAACCAATATCTAGTAAGGTATATACTTACATGAATTTATAATTAACTAACGTGTACTAACCCGTTCGGGTTCCTTGCATTTTAATGACCGGTCACGACAAAGCGCTCTTCCGGAATCGTTGACTTTGACTTTTACGGGGACATCCTTTTGAGTCACCATTCCCATTGAACTAGGTTTTCGATATCGTCTGATCTCGGCGATATGTCCTTCTTTTCCACAATTATAGCATACCTTAAAGCTGTTGTGGGCGGTTTGGTGATATGTCCCTCTTTCCGCATTTGTAACATGTCTGACCGGTGGTCGTTCTCCTCCACCAAAACTAGTTGCTCTTGGCGGCGGCGTCTTCACATAGTGGTTGTTGAATCTCCTCTTTTTAAAATCTCCTCCCAGGCTAAACTTCTTATTTTTCATGGCCCACGATTACCACGGAGTGGTTCTGCCTTTATCGTATTCTTCTTTCTCCGTTGGTTATCGTTATTACGATGGCTACTTATCTTGATATGATCCTGGTTATGGTCCCTCGGTTGAGCGTACTCGTTATCTCGCTCTAACAATTGAGCCACATTGACAACATCTGAATAGAGAAAATTTATGAGAAATGAGATCTTGGCGTATGTCGGGTTTCAAACCTCTCGAAACATCCGCGTCATCGTTCCTCATTCTCCACCAAATGAGGTGCAAACACGGATAACTCATGAACTTAGCCTCGTCTTTGGGACAATCGTCGTGTTATTACTGCTCTAGTCTAATAAACTCCACTTCCTTCGTATAGCCGAATACTTTCGAGGAAGTACTTGTCATTGAAGCTATTTCTGAAGCGTCTCCCATGACATCTTTGAGTGCGGTTTGGATGGAGTGCAACTTCACGATTCCCACCGATGTCTGCCTCGCCACGGGAACATAAAAGGCGGCGAATGGAACTTTCTGTTCCTCCGTGCATCCCAGACATCGAATATCTTGGTAATTTGTTTGACCCGTCTCACGCTTAATCGGATCCGGCTTTCCCCGAATGCAGTGGTCCCAACTCTTTGAAGCTGCTTGGTTGTGACCACCGTATTTCTATCATTTCCTCCTGTATTTTGAACACGAGTCTCCTAAATGCGATTTTGCATGAGCTGCAAAAAGCTTCTAAACATCCCTCGTTCATCATCTGCTTTCGGTGGTGTTGTTCACGGGAGGAACATTACCCGACTGTTGCACGTTCTCCTCGTTGGTGAAATGAGGCATCTCCACGGTCTCATTTACTCCACTTGTTAATATTCTCGATCGACATTCTCAAATCTTTGTCATAAAATAAGGGTTAATTAAGAAATCAATATATCACATAATATCCTATATCTTGACCCGACTAACAAATAAGCTTAGGTAGGACACCTTTAGCGAAGGATTTACTCGTCTCTCCCTCTAGTTTTATTCCCGATCTCATGGAGAGATATATCCTAAGCTACGATACCAAGCTGTGGCGCCCCAAAATAGGTATACACAACACCCGTACGAGTCGCCAAATACATGGTACAAAAAGCAAACTACTGACTTCATAATCTGATGTAGTGTGAAATACGACAATATATCTTTAATGAGTTTAAATATAATATTGTCTTACAGACAATATCCACATAAAATAAATCCCCATCATAATTATTGATTCATTATTTTACAAAAATGGTGAGGACTACTAAACAACTCTCTCTAGAACCTTCATTCCATACCCAGACTAGTACTATTTACATTCTACCGCCTCTGAGAAGAAAAATGGAACAACAAGGAAAAGGTGAGCTCAACTAGCCCGATAAAGAATATTATGACTAAGATAATATACAACAAATTATCGTTAGTCTTGACGAGGAAAAATCGATAGAATACTGATAGATGACAAGTTTGGATCAATATTATGGTGAAATAATAATTCATAGAAGAGTTACATGAGAGAATGAAATCTACTATAATCTATGAATTTAACGATCCATCATCAATATTTTATCCTGTAACATCAATCGATATGCATCTGGAATCAAATATTCATCTTTTGCACTTCTGAGGCGAAGATATTCATCGATTAGTCATATTCATTTAAACACACATGTTCATCTTTTGCTCTCTGAGGCCAAAGATATTAATCAATCGGTCGTATTCATCTCGACACATTTCATCTTTTTTTTACTGAGGCCAAAGATATTCTTGAAAATCATTCATCTTTTGCTTTCTGAGCCAAAGATATTCAATAATATCATCATTTAAGGCGAGGGATGATGAAAAATATTTTTTAAAAAAGCGAATCGGTGAAACAAAATGACAAGGATTAAGGATTAAGGATTAGGTACTTGGTTTTATCCACGCCCAAAATACCTCAAAAATAATCATAGTGGTGTAAAATTCGAGAATGATCAAAACATGGATCTGATCGAGTTAGTATCCGAATAGATATTTTGACGAAAAGAAGAAATTTTATTTTTGATTGAATAGTCTTGGTATCGTGAATAGTCTTAGTATCGTGAATAGTCTTAGATATCGTGAATAGTAACTCAGAACACCAAAAGATAGAAATTCCACAAAACATCTTCTTCAATGCTACTATGAATAGTACTAAATGAATAGTAACTTCGTGAATAGTAACTTCATGAATAGTAACTTCGTGAATAGTAACTCATGAATAGTAACCCATGAATAGTAACCCAGACATGAAAAAGTTCCAAATTTGATAAAAACTTGGATCAACATTTGATTATAATGATATTGAAGAAATAATATCATTCTGAAAAAAAATATCCACTTACCTCGAAAGATCGATCTTACAAATTTGAAACAGGATATAAAGCATGACTTGGACTTGCACGTATAGCAATACTCAAAGTATACTCAAAATACTCACAAGAATAAACTCGATAATATAGAGAGAAAAAAACTTGATTTACGGTGTGATTTTCAATTCTAACTAAGCACCTATTTATAGGAAATTGCTTAGAACACCAAAGCGAAAATTTAATAAATTAATAATATAATTATATTATTTTCTACACATATCTAGAATCTGATTTCAGCCATCAAACACATACCACCTTCTAGAAAAAAAATAAGAAAAAACGTTTTTCTAATTTTAAATATTTTAAACTTCAAAAATCAATTATTTGAACTTGAACTTCAATAATTCATAATAAATAGCCCTTTCATCAGAAAATTCGAATCTCGCGAGTTTTTATAGGAAATTCAATTCTCTACAACTTTGCAGAAGAAAGTTTTTCCAAATTCCAATCGAAATTGACCAAAATCCACAAGCGGGCAATTTCACATTTATAATCAAATTTCGATCGATAAATGGGGTCCCACAGACATGTTTAACATGTTTTAAACATTTATTGCAACAAAATACTCTTCCTCCTCGTATACTCATATATCCCACATTAGTTGTAAAAATATCACCAGATTAATATATTATTAAAATAATATATTTAAATGAATTATTTTATCGAGAAAAGATAAAATATTAATTTTCAACAATTGTCATTTTAAAATTTTCTCTCATCTATATCCACATAAAATCAATATTTTCCTCATCATATAAATCAATAATTAATTATTCACAAATAATATTACGAAATCACATATTGTGACACGAGGCGGTTCGAGGAAAGAGGGGCTTTCCGATAAAATTTCTTCTTCTTGGCGGCGCGATTAGGTGACCAAACCTCTCCTTAAATGAACTTTCTAGACATTGCCAATAATGTTATCTAATAATATTATTAGGATAATATGAATTATTAGCCGATAATGAAAAATCTTGTGTAATGACAATTATTGAAACAACAATGATATAAAATATCAATGCGACAATTATTAACTCGATAAAATCTTTGAGCGATAATTCTTTGTAACCATTATTGAGTAGTGCCTTCTTACGTAAGAATCAATAATTGGTGCGATACTGGTGTCTTCTTGTTCAACAACGGCGTATTAGTGTGTTTTAACCACCGGGTATTCAACGATATAACTTGGTAACAACTACTGTAGTTATTTAAAAACAACTTATATTTATCGTTTTCTTCATCCAATCGCTTTTCAGTTATGGGGCCCACACATGGGTTTTTGCGCGTCGATGAATATTCCCGAATAGATCTGAATATTCCACGACACCAACCGAATATTCCCAAAAATGAATATTTTATAACCCTTGCTTATTTTGAAATATTTGCATATTTAACCCTTAACTATCCATTAATCAAATCAACCCTTACTATTTCAAAATAATAAATAAAGAAATTCTTTTTATTTAAAAATTTCGGGTCCACTTGCTTATTTTGAAATATTTGCATGATTTAACCCTTAAAGAGTCTTGATCCAAAGAATAATCATCTTGATGATTCTCGCTAGTCGTTAAACCCTTCTTAATTTCAAAATAATAAATAAAGAAGAAATTCCTTTTTATTTAAAAATAACAATTCAATTGTTGATCTTACATACCCTTCATTTATGCAGGGGTTGATATACTTTAATGCCCACTCACCGAAAAGCAAAAAGTCAAGTCGGTTTTTGTTATAGTTGCCATCGATTATATGACCAAATGGGTAGAAGTAAAGCCACTTAGGTTAATAACTTACAAGAATGCTTGAAATTTTGAAAGAATCGATAGTATTTCGCTTGAGGATTCCTAAGGTGGTAATATCGGACAATGGACGTAAGTTTTGTGGGATCGAAATTTGAAACATTTTGAAAGAACTGGGGATCCAAAGATAGAAAGACTTCATGAGCTCATCCTCAACCAAGCGGACAAGTTGAAGTGACCAATGAATCTTTCTTGAATGGGATCAAGCCTTGATTGACGAAGCCAGGGTAGATGGCGAGAAGAGCTACTTAGCGTGTTATAGGCTTACCGAACTACTCCAAGGACTACAACGGGGGATTCACCTTTCAGATTGGCTTATGGTACTGATGCCTTAGTCCCAGTTGAAATTGGATCTCCAAGTCTTTGGGTTAGCCAATTCAAAGAGATCTACAATGAGGAAGGCCTTAAAGCCAATCTTGATTTGCTTGAGGAAGTCAGAGAAACAACTTTAATCAAATTAGCAGCCTATCAGCGAAGAGTGGCCAAGTATTATAACAAGGGGGTAAAGTTTCGCAGGTTTGAAGTAGGAGATTTTGTCCTCAGAGAAGTCGAAGCATCTACACCTCGAAATCTGGGAAAGTGATGCCAAAACGGGAAGGACCGTATGAAATCACCGAAGTCTTAAGGCAAGGGGACTTATCGGTTGAAGGCATTAGGACGGGTCGCTAATTAAGAATACTTGCACACGCAAGGCGAGCTTAGGAAGTACTTTCGGTAAAAAATGATGTCGATTACATTGAAGTCTCAGAAATATTTATGTCATCATCAATAAAAGTTCCCTTTTTTCTCAAACAAATCTTGTCTTCGTTGATGATCTGTTCAATGGTGTTAGGAGGTTCAGGTGGACTCGTTGACCATTCGATGGTAGCCTTAATGGTAGGCGGACCTTATGGGTTTGTCAGGCCCTTCGTGGTAGGCAAACGCCATCCTTAAGACGTTGTCAGGCCCTGCGTGGTAGGCAATTATCGACACTTAGACCTTGTCAGGTCCTTCGTGGTAGGCAAGTGTCATCCTTAAGACGTTGTTAGGCCCTGCGTGGTAGGCAATTGTCAACACTTTGTCAGGCCCTTCGTGGTAGGCAAGTGTCATCCTTAAGACGTTGTCAGGCCCTGCGTGGTAGGCAATTGTCGACACTTAGACCTTGTCAGGCCCTTCGTGGTAGGCAAGTGTCATCCTTAAGACCTTGTCAGGCCCTTCGTGGTAGGCAAGTGTCATCCTTAAGACGTTGTCAGGCCCTACGTGGTAGGCAATTGTCGACACTTAGACCTTGTCAGGCCCTTCGTGGTAGGCAAGTGTCATCCTTAAGAAGTTCTCAGGCCCTGCGTGGTAGGCAATTGTCAACACTTAGACCTTGTCAGGCCCTTCGTGGTAGGCAAGTGTCATCCTTAGACTTGTCAGGCCCTTCGTGGTAGGCAAATGTCATCTTTTGATTTTGTTAGGCCTTTCGGGGTAAACAAATTCCTAATGAAGCAGATCTGTCTCACACTTCGGTAACTAATAAGTATCCCTTTACTTTATTACCTAAATTTTTTTCTAAGTGCTGAGTTCGAAATGCCTCATTCTTTAACTTCATCTTATCTGTTATATAACATGTTTAGTTGTTACTTAACAGTTCGAAGTTCATTCCATGAAAGAATTTGTGCATCTTTCCAGTTAAATTAATATTGGAGTATTGGTAGAAAGTAAATGCACCGAAGTCATAAGGAATGAAACCATTTTTCATTGATATTCAATCTAATTACAATATTAGATAATTTTTACAAGTCCTATAAATTAAAGAAAGAAACATAACAGAAGTCTTCATAAATATTCTTCAATAAAACCAAGGAAAAATCAGCTTCAGGCGCCATCCTCGTCATCTGAAGAGTCGAGCAAGGATGGATCCGCGTTGGCTGCAATCAGCTTCTCCTTGCCATGACTCCGGCACAGCTCGTAACTCTCAGAGTATATCTTCATTATTTCCCCGTTGATCTCATTCGAGTTCCGATACTCTTCACAGATTTGTTTGCGAAGATCATCGGTCAGAGGAGGCCCAAGGTCCCGAAGGGCTTTAAGTTCTCGGATTTCTTCTTCAAGTTTTTGCCGTTTATTCAGATGATGAGTCTCTGCCAGCTCTAGTTTTTGGATGGTCTTAGTCAAGAGTTTAGCATCAGCCTTTAATTCCTTGATCTTCTCCATCCTTATCTCGCTCCTCTGAACCAAGTCAATATTCATTTTGACGATCTCCTCGTGCTGTGCTTTGGTTGACTTTAGTTCTTCATTGGAGGCCTTCACATCTCCCTTGGCTTGGGCTAACTCTTTTTGAAGTCCTTCATTTGTATGAAGAATGCATTCGCGTTGAGTCTTTTCCCTAGCCAAGGCAGACTTCAGAAGGGCATTCTCCTTCCTCAAAGCCTCTTCCTCAGATTCGGCCTCGAGAGACCTCGGACGCAAACGCCCGAACACAGCATTCGCCTATGCATGTCCAATATTATTTGATCAATTTTCAGATGTATAAGTATGAAGATAAATTCGGAAATAAAGAAGAGAACCGCTTTTCCTTCGCTAGTAGCTCATGCCCTCATTGAGTAAATCCGTTTGAACTGTTCCCGAACCGATGATCATCGGTTTCACGAACGAAGGCGTTGAACAGTTGAAAGGGAAAATGGGCATTAAATCGAGGCCACATGGTTGGAGAAGCCATAACGTCCTGCTGGAATTTGGCAGTCGTTTGTCTTGGAGGGGAAGGCGGGGGTTGATTGCGAACTGGCGAGGAGTCCACATGTATGGTTTCGGGAGAAGGAGACCGAGCAGGAGTGGGTTCGGGGGTTGGCGAAGGTGCAAAAGATGAACCGGGGTGACTGTCTGATGGATGTTTCCTTATTCGGGATGGAGTGGGGACAGATCCGGTCGGTTCATCATCAGGCACTTGGATTTCTGTGGGGATTATCGGAGGGATGTCAGCCAAAGACAAAGGAACTCGGAGCTCTTCGGCAGTCAGGGGAATTATCCTCGTCCTTATCTTCTTCACACGAAAAACCTTGGCCCTATCGTGCAAATGAATGTCGAGCAAACTCCTCCTCACAGGGATAGATTCAGAGGGTGTAGGATTGGGGTTGGATGCTGGGGCTGTTTGTGGGGTTGCTCCGGGAATTGTTTACGGATCACTTTCGGGGTGTGTATCCGGTTGGGTGGATTTGGATTTTTTGGCAGATCTTTTTCTTGGTACGGGTCCGAGGATTCTTGGTATGTTGGGCTCATCGGTTTGGGGTTCATCATTTTGAAGGGAGGTAGTTGGTGGATCGGTGGATGGGGATCGGCCGGAAGACTCTTGATCGGATGCTCTTCGCTCGCATCCGTATTTCTTCCCCGCCCAAAAATCTTCCGGATCTTTCACTTCCAAAGAAGTTGGTTTGATCGGAGACACGCAAAAACCATATATCGAACCCGTATCATTTATATATCTCAAAAAATTATGTTACAAAGTTGTTCAAACTTACATTTGTGGTCATATAGCCAGTTTGTTTGGTCGAAGTGTAAAACTCCATTCTTTTGGAGGAATCTTCTTCAAAAGTCGTCATCTCCTCACACGCTTCTTGGAGATGTCTCCAAAGTCGCCAGAGACCCGATCGAGGTAGTCCAATCTGGAAGAGAGAGATCTCGGGTCCGTGATGAAAACCACTTCTCGTGCCAACCTTGTTCTTTGGAAGGGGTATCCATCAAGGTCTCCTCTCGAATCTGGTGTTGGGTCGGGGAGACTACTTACTCAACATTTTGAAGCCTCGTTCTCGAGACTTTCCTGCAGAGAAGAGGGTGAAGAAGATGTCAACGGAGGGAGAAATCCCTAATTCATGACAAAAGGCAATGAATGCCAGGATGTGGATGTAGGAATTGGGCACTAACTGAGCAAAGCCCACTCCTATGAACCCTAGGAGGGTAACGAAAAAAGCATGGAGAGGTAGGCGAACCCCCTTTTCCAGGAAGGTGACTGGCATAACGACCCAACCGTCCGGTCGCTGGTACATACGCTCTTCAGGAGCGGGAGCTCTTATGGCATACATGTCAGGAATCTGATAACGAGTCCGAAGGATACGTATCTCATATTCCGTGATGGAGGAGGGGATGTTGGCATGAGGGAATTGTTCCCCGTCCTTGAAGAAGTCAGAAACTGGTACAGAGGGGATCAGAGGTGGATTTCCCCCCATAGTTGTTGAAGATTGGGGGTTGGAACTCGAACCCTCTTGGTTAGGGTTTGGGTTGGGAGAGTTTTGGTTGGAATTCACAGTCACCATTGTTGAGATTTCGTGAAACAGAGGAAGAAGTTCTGCAGAGGAGAAGAAAACTCAAAGGTTCAAATTTCAAATTGGCAAGTAAAACCGTCAGAATTGGTAAAGTTTACCTTTTATATCGACGTGCCACACTCACGATCGAGGGCGGCACATTTAATTCACAAAGAATGATGGTGAATGGGAAGAGGTTTAAATCCATTTTGGGTCTAAATATCTTCACCGAGTGGACTTGTGTTTATTGGGCCTCCCATTTCTATTCCCGATATCAATTTGGATCGGTTTTGTTTGGGCTTTGGTGAGTTTCACTTTGGATCTCTTGTGATTTATCATAATTACGTTATATCATGGGCCTATATTGTTTATAGTCTTTCATTAAACACCTGCTTAATAAAAGACTAGAAGCGAATGTTGGCCATAATCCTTTTCCTTATTAGGCCGGACTTAATGGGCTCCTCCTCGGATCATGTTACGCTAGTCTGGTTGGTCCAGAATGGTTTGGGCCCGATTATTGATTATTTCATTTGGTCCTTTCGGTTGGATCCAAATGTTTGGGTCATTTCCATTATTTGGGCTTAGTCATTGAATTGGCCCATTATACAAATGTCACTTAACCCAACTTTGACCGTGAATCATTATGCCAAACGATAGTTGATTACTATGTCTCGCCACCTTCTGCATGGCATTAATGAGGATGGGACTCGAGATACCAATGGTGGCAAAAGAGTGGTAGCGGTGAGAGAGTAGGCTACATACTTTCTACCGAAAATAACCGGAGTGGGGAAAAGGTGTCGGGAGATGATGGGTGGCACAGTGAAACCGTGGTTGGAGTATGTATGGGGCTAGGATCACAAAAGAGGTAAGTATCAAAATATTACACACATTCATATTATTATTCTCTCTCGGACATTAGATATTTTTTCTCCATTGTTGACCTTGTGATCGCCGAAATCTTGACTCACGCACGGAAGCTATCCCCCCACGGTCGGTAAGTCGAGCTTTTAAAGTTGACTTGTTGGGTATCAAGGGGATATCAGACGCGTCTTGGTGATTGGGACGTGAAGAAAGATCTTGGCGTTAACATTGAGAATAAATCTTCTATAATAAGAATAGTTAAAATTTCTTTTCTTTTGAGGAGAGATTCTCTATGCCTGCAAATTATTTTTAATTTTACAACAAAATTAAAATATTTAAAGAGTGATTCATAACAAATACGAAATACTACTTGTTATAACATTATTTGAGTAAAATCAATCTTTTATATATATATATATATATATATATATATATATATAATTTTGGAACTCAGGGAGTAAAAAGGATTTGAAGTCTGTCTTCACCTAATTACCTGAGGTGGAAAAATATGAAAATAAAATAAATAGATGAACGAGTAACATGAAAATAAAATATAAAATAAATAGTATATTTTTTTTATCATCTTTCTTTTTCAACTGAACCGAACTGAAGTGAAGTGAAGTGAACTGAACTCTCCATTCTCCAATTTTAGGATAGCAGAGGGCCCCCATTATTCTCCCCCAAGACGCCTGTGTCATTCTCAGCCAAATATATCCAAAATCAAATCTTGTTTATAATGCCCTCCTTTTCTGCAAGTGTTGCCACAAAAATCCCACATGACCTGACCCTGTTCCCGAATAGATGGAATAATTTCATACCCAATAATTATGTAGCAAAATACTTCTTCTTCTGCCCCTTTTTCCATAGAAATTCCCACCAGAATTCATCTAATCGAATTGTTTCTCTCTCCAACTGCTATCAAATTGAAACCCATTCTTCTTCAGAATTGGAGGGTCAGCCGAACAAGTTGGAGATGGGGATTTCATGTTCTGAGCCAGGAAATTACTCGGAAGAATTGGGAGTTGCTGTTAGAGCAGTTCATATGGCATGTTTACTTTGCCAGATAGTTCAGGAAAATCTGGTTTCCGAAAGCAAGGACCAATTTAGTTCAAAGGATGACAATTCTCCTGTCACAATTGCGGGTAAACTAAATTCCAAGTTTTTGTTTTGATGCATTTCTGAATTGGGTTATTGTTGAATTTTACTTTGATCTTATTCTTGCTGGATTAAATGAGTTTTTGCCAAATATGCATTTTTAGGGGGTAATGAGTGTGAATTTTTCCAATTGGAATATAAAGCTTAAAAAGAATTTTCAGTGTTCATACTAGGACCATGTAGTTACAGAATAAATATTGTAGCTAATTTTTTTTAGATTAGGGTAGGAGAGCATGCATATATAGCTAAAATTACAGTAAATGTATATGCCGTCATATTATGAAATTTATCATGTGAGTGGTTGCTGGCTGTCCCTTCCTCTCTAAACTAAGCTCCAATTATTGGAATATGCAAGGATAATTCTGCAAATTTAGCTATACAAGCTTTGAAATCAGAGAAGACAAAAGTGGCTGAATCAGGTAACAGTAAGAATAGACGTAACATAGTTTATGTAAGTATTTGTTGTTTGTTCGAAAAGGGATAGGATATTTAATGAATTTTTATCAACAATTTTTTTGTGTTTTCAAGATGAGTACTTTTGTGCCTATGTTAAAATTCACGAAAGATAATCTAAACTTCAACTTAGGTGGTAGCAAAATAGGCACTTTTGGGGTCAGTAAGAAACTTTTGGTTGGTTTTGGCAGATAATTTGAGATCACCAAATTTATACACCCTATTAACTAACATAGAGGTAGGGTTAGATGCATAAACTTATTTGTAGGAATGGGCACATGAAATGTTTATACCAGCTGGGACATATATATGTTGGTGTATAGTTGATGCTTTTATATGAGAGATATATTGAGGCCAACTAAATATTAATCAACCTACAGGTCAGTGATACTGTAAAGACATAACTTACTCCGCAGAAACATGATTACTTTGATTAATTGGCAGAATTTTTCAGAGAAATTGAAAAATACTTGGGAAATCACAATGTTTAAACTACTGTTCTTTAGGCAACGCCACATGGCTTAGAAGTAAACTTGGCTTCTCTGAAATTGATATTTCTGTCATTTGGTGCTAAATTATTTCTGGTCATGTCTTGTTAACAGACTGGAGTGTTCAAGCAACTGTCAGCTGGGTGCTCTCTGAGGCTTTTGGGAGTGAAAATGTATCAATTGTTGCTGAAGAAGATGTGCAAGCACTCTCTAGGACGGATGCAGCTGGTCTACTAGAAGCTGTGGTGAAAACAGTGAACACGTGTCTCGCTGAAGCACCCCGGTTTGGACTTAAAGCTCCTGGTTCTACTCTTGGACCAAGAGGAGTTCTTGAGGCCATCAGTCGATGTAATTCAACTGGTGGCCGCACCGGAAGATTCTGGGTGCTGGATCCGGTTGATGGCACGTTGGGGTTTGTACGTGGGGATCAATATGCTGTTGCTCTTTCACTAATAGAAGATGGAGAAGTTGTGCTTGGAGTTCTTGGCTGCCCAAATTATCCAATGCGAAAAGAACTTCTAAGCTATCAGAATGGCTATCGAAGGATTATATCAAAGTTGACTCCACCAACTTCTGAATCTTGGGATAAAGGATGTGTTATTTACACGAGGAGAGGTATTGACAAGGCTTGGATGCAACCACTATTACATGGAGAAAAGAAGTTTGCATGGCCAAACTCTGCAAGGCAAATCCAAGTGTCTCGCATTGAAAATCCGGAATTAGCTACATTTTGTGAGCCAGTTGAAAAGGCAAATTCAAGCCATTCCTTCACAGCTGGACTAGCTCAGAGTGTTGGGCTCAGGTAAAAATGTATTCTAATCCCTCTCTTTCTAAATGTTCAACTTTGATCTGAATATTTTGAATGATTTTCAGAAACATGATTTGCTTACAAAGCCTTATCCATCTTAATACAAATAGTAAAAAAAAAAAGAATTACAAACTGATTGAACTGCTAAAACATGTAGAAGAAGACCTATGAACTTGAACATTATATGAGATAAATATTGTAGTTCTTAATTTAGGAGAGCTAAGAGTTAAAAAGAACAGTAGAGAGAGATAAGTATGCATTAGTTGTCTCAAAGGTCGGGTATTATGTCTTGACTGCAGGAACCAACCATTGCGTGTATACAGCATGGTGAAGTATGCAGCCATAGCCCGTGGAGATGCTGAGATTTTCATGAAGTTTGCTAGGGCTGGCTACAAGGAGAAAATATGGGACCATGCAGCTGGTGTTGTTATCATTCAAGAAGCTGGTGGAATTGTAACTGATGCTGGAGGCCGTCCTCTGGATTTTTCAAAAGGTATATATCTTGAAGGACTTGATCGAGGTATAATTGCTTGTGCTGGAACCAAACTACATGAGACGCTCATCGGGGCTGTTGATGCTAGTTGGAACTCCTCTAGCCTATGATATTCACTATATCAGACCATACAATATAGAGCACTTTTTTGCAAGGTAAAACAGCAATACCAGATGTGGTTTTCAAATTATGGTTTACTGGTTATGAAGAAATTATCATGCCTTTCTAAAATAGCTGAAACTTTCTTACATCAGTTCATTCCATCATTTTTTTGGTGTGTAGTGCTATTTGTAGAAACTACTAATTATCTATTATACCATGATTCTCTAATAAGGCTTGGATTTTTGACACACAAATGCTTAAGATTATTAAGTAGGATAACTGTGTTCACTTTAAACTTCCACATGCCTGACAAGGCAACTTGATTTAGAGAAAAAATACACTACTTTACCTGTGGGCATATTTTTACTTAACAAAAATCATAATTATCATTACCATAGGCTTTTTTCTCTCTCTCTCTCTCTGTGTGAACTCTCAAATTAAGCTACAGGGAAAGCAATTTGTTTGAAAAGATTAAGGTCAGTGGCCCACCATTTTTAGTGTTCCAAGCAGCAAATTAAATAGGCTAGAAATTTGGTTTTGGGATTGCAAATACAAAGGGTAACCTGCATACCCTTTTTCCAACAAGTGAATGGCCCTTGAAAAAAACATCCCAAAACTGATGTACTAGTAGTATAATTTATTGGATTGCTACATAAAAGAAAGATAATTTTGTCTTTTTGTAATAAATATTTGTACTTCCAAGTTCCAACTTAATGAAGTGGGAGATTGATCCACTTGATACAAAATGTATAGGTGGGTCAAAATATGTGTACACTTGTAATGAGAAATCATAATAGCAGCTGATTGTGAAGATATTTATTGAACATGAAATTGATAGACATATCTGTCTGTATGGAGTATAAAGATCTTGAAATCTAATTGAATTAAATAGAATGACCATTTAATTCAATGGTCGGCCCTCCCCTTTTAAATGACTCTGCTTGTTAGCTGGTGGTGTATTGGGCTACATGCCTTCCCTGTACAATATATATATATATATATATATATATATATATATATATATATATATATATATATCGGAGAGGCTACAAATCTAGCTTTAAAAAGCGAACCAAAGATGCAATTGTAAATGCTTGTTTACATTCTTGCCGCTCGTTTTTAAAAAACGACATATATATATATATATATATATATATATATATATATATAGAGAGAGAGAGAGAAGAGGATCAGTCAGATATTTATTATCTTACTACACCGTCTTTATCCTTTTTAGTGCGCTGCGGTTTGGTCCATACAATAGTCGTTTATACTTTTAATGACGCTTTATATGTTTGTCAAAATCGTTAAAAGTATAGAGCAACGATTGTATGATCAAAACCGTCACTAAAAAAATATAAGCAAAAATAGATAAAGTGTCTGCGTTAATCCGCAATATATATATATATATATATATATATATATATATATATATATATATATATATATATAACCTTTCATGTTTATCTTCTTGACCTTGGTGAGATATTAAATCCACGGGGATCTCATGAGGACAGTTGCCTTACAAGCTGGTGTGATTTTAGTTCGCTTTGATTACTCATGAGTATTGTTATGTCGACAACTCTTATGCAACTTGGACATGTAAAAAATGATAGTGACCATTGCACCAAATAATTACTCTTAGTATTTGTTACTCTTTCTCTAGAGGGAATTAGTCTGTAGAATAAGTAAATAATGAGGATATGGTCATCCATACCAAGACCCAAACAAATTGTACATTTCTAGGAAGGTAAAAAATACTCCATTTCTACGAGGATGGTGATAACTCGAATAATATTCATAGCATATGGTTGTTCAGAATTAAATTATTTACGAATAATTTAAAATAATCTAATATTATGTTTGTTTTATTCAGAATTATTTAAAGAATTAAATAAAAATTTATCGTTTGATTTTAAATAACAAAGATATTGTATTTTATGTAGCGTGAGTATTGATGAATAGAATATGATACACTTGTCATTTTAAAAAAAGATAAAGATTAATTTTGTCTATTAAATTATAATATCTAGTTGAGCATAGCATTAATTTGAATCATTTTGTTATTTTTGAACTAATAGCCTTAAGTCCAATTATTTAACTTAAAATTAATACTCCATTGCAGAAGTAGAATTAATTAATGTTATAAATTCAACTTTTCATAAATGTATGTTTGGGTGAGGGTGAGGGTCAAGGTCAAGGGTATACACCCTAGTGCTTAGGGTTTTGTCCGATAAAAACTGGAGTGGTTGAGATTTGAGAATGCTGATGCACTTATTTATCATACTGAACCTGAAAAAAAATAAGAAAAAGAAAATAGGGGTGAGTAGAAGACAGAGACACATGGTCATAGTTGAATGCGGGGGTCATAAAAGCCCAATCTTTACTAAAAATAGGAAGGGTTTAATTAAAGGGGGCCAACAAACAGCTTTGACCTTTTCACCTGCATGCAAATTGCAATATCCCTATTCCCTCACACTAATGCATGCTGCCTGCCTGCCTGCCTATTGCCTATTGCCTATTGCCTATTGCCTATTGCCTAATAGCTCTCTGCTTTGTTGAAACTTGAAAGATATATATACTGCCGCCTAGCTAACTCAACTTTATTCATTCAAAGAATATCCAAAACCCTGCTCACCAAAGAGAGTAGATCTTCTCTCTCCAATTCTTCTTTACTTCCACTTATATTTTGACACCTAATCTTACTTAACACCAATAGATCTTCACATCACACCCTAGAAGCTCGAGATTTTCTCCCATCAACCTTCTTGGTTTCCCATCTAATTAATTTGAATCAAGATTTAAATATAAAAAATTTAAAATAATATTTTCATATGAGTCTCTCTCATATATACATATAGATAGGTGAGACTTACTTACTATTTATATGAAAGAGATTATGTAAAAATATCACTTAGTTCTCTAGATATATTCTGTTATATCTATATGGGTGTAGTAGACTGGCTCCATGCTAGATCCCTTAATATCTAATTTATTATTAATATTATATTTATTTTAAAATTAGAGATATAACTTGGCTTTTGAGTAAGTAGATGTGAATTTATTTAATTTTAATTGATATAATTATTATAAATGTACAATAAATAATAAATACTATTATTCACAAAATTTATTTCATTATAAACTTTTATCAGTCATACCGATTTTAAAATTTAATATATTATCGTTTAATTTTAAAAGTCAAATTATATCTCTAATTGTTATAATCTTTTTAGAATGAAAACGTGATGGATTAAAATTATTCAAAAAAAAATACTATTTATTACAATAGTGAATTAAGCGTCAGTACGATTTGATTCTGGCAAGTAAATAGACTTGTTACAATTTAAAATAAACATGGTGAATTTTGGTCTAATGAAGTTCAATCCAAACTTATTTAAAAAATTTATTCGTAGAGTTAATTTTATCTTAAAAACAATTTATTTAATTTACGAATATAATACTCCCTCCGTCCCAAATTAATCGCTTCAATTTGATTTTTAAAGTCAAATTGACTATTTTAGAATTAATAATTAAGCATATATAAATATATTTCTAAAATTATAAAAATTAGGATTAGTAATTGTATATACTTTCTTTTGGTTATAATCTCTTCACCTATATTTTAGCAAAAATAATAAAAAGATTATTTTTAAAATGATCAATTTAATTTTAAAAAATCAAAACTGAACAATTAATTTGGGACGGAGGGAGTAATATTCAAACACAACATATATACTACTAACTATGGTGGAGTATTGTGTGTATCCGATAGTTAGCCTACTGCCCACCGAGATTTACTTTTTTCATCGTCTTAGAATTGTGCACAAATATTAAAAAAATGATTATATAATATCAATTATTTATATTTATATTGTTTTTATATTAAAAAAAGACAATATTATTTATTAGATAAAAACTAATAAAAAAATTAAAATTATATTTAATATTTAAAATAATATTAAAAATTAAACTATTAATGGGATAAATAAGATTTTGGTCACATTATCTTTGAGGTCCAGCTTTTCATTTATGATTCATCAAACTTTTTTTTTACAATCGAATAATCGTATTCTTTAAAAACTTACAAAATGGTCATTCCGTCTGATTTTTAGTCCAAAAGCGTTAGGAATCTTTATGATCGTAAGTTGACTTGACTATTTTAACTTACGTGGAACACGAGAGAAAATACAAGGCGGTAGGATTATTATAGCACAAATGACCAAAATTATTAACTACTTCACCTAAACAATTCCAAAACTAATAATAATAATAATAATAATAATTTCAAAATAATAATAATAATAATAATAAATACTATTAATAGTAATAATTTTAAAAAAATCATTAATTTTAAAAATTCTTTTTTAATGTTTTTTAAAAATTTTGTTTTTAAAATTCAATTTTTTAAAAACGTTAATTTTTATAAAAATGTAATTTTTAAATTTTTAAAAGCGTTAATTTTTTTTTTAACCTAACTAATATTTTTTTAAAAAGATCGCTTTTTAAAAAAACGTTAATTTTTATAAAAAGCTGTAAGACCCCAAATTATTAATAAATAAAATTTATTTTCTCTATTTATTATTTTGAAATAAGTAAGGGTTGATTTGATTAATGTGGATAGTTATGGGTAAAATACGCATAAATATTTCGAATAAGCAAGTGGTTATAAAATATTCATTATTGTCGGGAATATTTGTTTGGTCGTGGAATATTAAATCGCTTCGGGAATATTCGTATTTACATTTACTTAGTCTTTATGAGCCCCATAACTGAAAGCGATTGGATGAAGAAAGCGACAAATATAAGTTGTTTATAAATAACTGGCGTAGTTATATCAAGTATCTTTGTTGGAATACCCGGGTGGTTAAAACACACTAATACTGGCGTTGTTGAGCGGTAGCACCGCGATATTGCACCAATTATTGATTCTTACGTAAGAAGGCACTACTTCGATAATTGTTATAGTAATTACTTGTTACGGTATTTTATTTTATTGATTCAATAATTCACGATTGATATTTTATATTACTTTTGTTTTAATAAATTGTCATTACACATTATTTTCCATTATCGAAGCAATAATTCATATTATCCTAATAATATTATTAGAAAATATTATTGGCAATGTCTAAAAAGTTACATCTAGGAGAGGTTTGGTCACCTAATTGCTTGCGCGATAAGGAGATATCCTTATTGGAAAGCCCCTCTTTCTGAACTACTAGTTATCGATCTTGTGATTCTGTAATATTATTTGTGAATAATTAATTATTAATTTATATGATGAGGAAAATATTAATTTTATGTGGATATAAATGGAGAAAATTTTTAATGTGACAATTGTTGAAAATTAATATTTTATCTTTTCTCGATAAAATAATTCATTTAAATATATTATTTTAATAATATATTAATCTGGTGATATTTTATAATGAATGTGGGATATATGAGTATATGAGGATGAAGAGTATTTTGTGGCATTAAATGTTTAACACATATTTTGTGTGTTGGTGGACACAATTATTAATCAAATTTGATTATAGATTATAAAATCGTCTGCTTTATGAATTTCTTGGCAATTTCGCATTTGGAATTTGGAAAAACTTTCTTCTGCAAATTTGTAGAAAATTGAATTTCCTATAAAAAGACGTGAATTTTGAATTTTTCTGATAAAAGAGCTAATTATTATGAATTATTGAAGTTCCGAAGCTCCGAAATAATTGATTTTTGAAGTTTTAATTATGTTTTTTAAGAAAAACGTTTTTTGTGTTTTGGTGGGCATCTTTAACACATGTCAAGTTGCTTTGAATTCAGATGCTTGATGCGTAGGGAAGATGTAGAAAAAATAAATAATATTATATTAAATTTTCTCGCTTTGGTGTTCTAGCATTTTCCTATAAATAGGGTGCTTGGGTTAGAATTGAAAATCACACCAGAAACTGAAGTTTTCTCTCTATATTTGTTGAGCGTATTCTTGTGAGTATTTTGAGTATATTTTGAGTATTGCTATACTCTGATGCAAGTTCAAGCCATAGCCTATATTCTGTTTTTTTAGTAAGTACTATCTTTTCGAGGTAAGGGATGTTATTTTATTCGAAAATGATATTATTTCTTCAATATCATTATCTTGAAATATTGGTTGGAAATTTTATCAAATTTAGAACTTTTTCATGTCGGGTTCTTGTGGCGCCCCCAAAATTAGGTATACGTCACCCATCTTGGGTCGCCACTTACATGGTACATAAATTCAAATACAACTTACTAATATAACTCGTAAGGTATGCAATACGACATAAATCGTGAGTTTGAATACAAATTTTGTCTACTAGATATTATACAAACTCAAAAGGAGTCCTCATTACGATTATTATCACACTATTTCACAGAATAGTGAGGACTACTAATGCTATCCTCCGGACAATTACTCGCTCCCAGACTCGTCCCAAATATGTTCTCATTTCTCAAGAGAATAAAGTGAAAGAAAGGGTGAGCTCAACTAGCCCAAGAAGAAATATTATGACTAAGATAATGCGTAATAAATTATCATTAGCCTTCAACATGATGTTAAACCGATAAAATACAATGAGCAACAAGTTTAACTGCAGGTGAATAAGCAATCCATTAACGAGTCAAGTAGAGAATAAAGTCTACTATCTTTTAGGTTTTAAAAGGTTTTCATCAATTTTTATCACCGAGACTCAAATTTTAATAAATAAACCACTACATCTAATCATCCCCAGCATTACTGGCCAAGGATTTTCATCAAGTTATCAATGGTCACGACTATACCGAATCACCCCACGGTCATAATCATACCAAAACTATCCATCAACGCATTACAAGGTGCCAACGAGGACTTTTGTCACATCACTTATATCAAGTCATGATTATCTACCGAATGATCCTCGGTCATAATCATACTAAGTTCATCTATGCACGTAAGCCAAAGATAACATAATATAACATGAGGATGATGACAATGACGTAATAATTCAATAAAACAAGTTCAAGAATTATTTAATCCATGAATTATTAACGTCCAAATTGTCAAAATAATACTGTTTCATAGAGTAAAATTCAAGAATGATCAGAAGAATATTTCCGTGAAAAGATACTGGATGAAACGCAAATATCAAGGATATTCTACTAATTTCATGGAGTATAAAGTCAAAGTTTTAACCAACTAGGTATAATAAAGAATGGAATAACAAAAGAAATCACCATGCATGCGGTATTACGATGTACAAAAGTTATTCCAATGTAATAATAATAACGGAACCGGTCGTGAAATTCACAATTTGCGGGATATTCCAACAGAATAATAAAGATAGAACTGTCATCCTGTAAAACACACAGATAGGATATTCCAACAGAATGATAAAGATTTTAACCAGTCCCGTGTAAAACACATGCACAGGATGTTCCAATGAATAATAATAAAATGAAACCAGTCCTGTAAAACACATGATGTGGATGTTCCAATGTAATAATAGAAGAATGTCACCAAGTATAGGTAAAATCACAGATACAAAGTTATTCCAAATGTAATAATAAGCAATGGAATAACATAAGGATTTCACCAAGTATAGGTATCAGCATGATACAAAGTTATGTATAGGGTATGCCACTTTTACAAAGTTATTCCAATGAATAATAATGAATGGAATAATGTAAGTTCTCTTCAAGAAGAAAGAATAACACCCACTACCGTAAAAAAGAACCTAATATAGAAGTAGTGAAGTAGCGAATACTCTTCTTCTTTCTATAATTTTCTCTATATAGCTTTCTCTATAATTTCTCTCTGAGTTTCAATGAATTAAAGAAAATAATGAAGGAATGAGCTTCTATTTATAGGAAAATGGAATGCATAAGAACTAATCCATGAACGGTCCATTGATTTACTTTAATCTGGACGGTCCATATTTAAAGAAAAATCTTTTAAATAAAATATAATATATTCTATTTATATAAAAACATTTTACTATGCAAACACTATGCAATACTATGCAAAACACTATGCAAAAATACTATACAACACTATCGTAATAAAATATAATATATTCTATTTATAGAATAAATTTAATAAAGTATTCTATTTTATATAAAAGATGTTTCGCTTTTATTACGTTAATAATACGAATAAAACAAAACGTCATTATCGCTATAATAATTCATATTATTAATCGACAATAATGGAATCAAACCGGAAGTGACTTCTCACATAGGCATCAATAATCAATACCGTGCTTTACTATGCAACCACACGACATTCATTTCTTTTACTACCGAGTAGTTCAACAAAGATCAACCAGTGAAAACTTCCGCCGTTATTTTAATAAAATATTTTTTGTCGCTTTTCTCGATCCGACAATAATTACGCTAGGGTCCACCAATGATTGAGCCGTTGTTGCGAATATTCCCCGCTAAACCAATATTCCCCGACCAATCGAATATAATATAACCACTTGCATACTTTGCAAAATTTATAAATACTACCCACAACTATAATATTATCTTAAATTCACACTATAATATTAAAAATTATTTCAACAAAATTTAAATCTTTATTGATAAAATCTGGGTCTCACAATCTCCCCTTTATGGAATTTCACCCTCGAAATTAGGGTGCGCACTGATATGATAAAGAGGTGAGGATACCTTGAATACCTTTATCGCTGAAAACATTAAATTCATTTTGCAATCCGCCAAAGATATTCATTAACAATTCATCTTTGCACCACAAAAGCTAAAGATATACAACCAGAAAACCAATAATGCTTTGAGACGCAACTTAATAGTAGATCACGACCACGAATTATCCATGCACCACCGGCCAAGGATATTCGTGTTTTCAATCTACTAACATGATTATACCGAATAATCCTTGGTCATAATCATACCAAGTCTATCAATGCACTACTACCAAAGATGACTTTTTACCACATCCATGAATTAATATTTCATTCTTTGAGACTCACTTCAATAATTAATCCATATCATCGAATCATCCCCGCACTACAGCCAAGGATATTCATTAAGATCACGACCACAAATTATCCATGCACTACTACCAAAGATAATTGTGTATTCATTAAGATCACGACCACAAATTATCCAAGCACTACTACCAAAGATAATTGTGTATTCATTAATATCACGACCACAAATTATCCATGCACTACTACCAAAGATAATCGTATATTCATTAAGATCACCACCACAAATTATCCATACCTACTACCAAAGATAATTGTGTATTCATTAAGATCACGACCACAAATTATCCATGCACTACGGCCAAAAATAATTGTGTATTCATTAGTATCACGACCACAAATTATCCATGCACTACTACCAAAGATAATTGTGTATTCATTAGTATCATTACGACCACAAATTATCCACGCACTACTACCAAAGATAATTGTGTATTCATTAATATCACGACCACAAATTATCCATTGCACTACTACCAAAGATAATTGTGTTTTCAATTACTTCAGGTTATGATTATACCCCAACAATCCCCGTCATAATCATACCAAGTCCATCTATGCACTACGGTGCCACGTATGACTTTCAACATAATATAAGCATGAGGATAATGATATAAAGAATCAATCAAATGAGATAAAGGATAAATATTAAACATTTATAATATAATTTATCCGGGATTCAAGAATATCCCCATGTTATCAATCACTTAATAATCTCATAATCTAATAACATTAATATTATAATAATATTTTAATCACTTAAATTTATAAACAATTTATCTCAATTGTTTACGCTTTTACCATATAATGCATTTAATCATTCAAAAATGCCATACTCATAAAATATCATCACCAATTATCAAATCTCTCATCAAAATATGCATATATTCTATATAGGATTCTCTAGCCATAAAATCCTATTTTTCAACTTTGTTACTTCACATAACATATTTAACTCATATGTTCGTAACTAAACTATTTTCATGAAAAATACCAAATCAGTCCCAAAATATTTTCTTTTCTGGGCTTTAGCATAATATAGTCCCATAATGAAAAATATTTTCTCGGAATTTTTAAAATTCATTTACTATTTTTTAAAATCAATTTCTAATTAATTCCTTAAGAAATTAGCTACCTCAAGTTTAACTCCAAAAATTCCCAAATCTTGGCAAGACCTTACACATGTTAACGTGAGCTTCTAGTTTAAATTTCATGGTCATCTGAGTTATAGAACTTTGGTTATAGCGTTTTTTTAAAAACCTAAATATTGAAATAGTCATAACTTGCTCATTTTAAGTCGAATGAGCTCATTTTTGGACAGGAGGTACTTTTATACCATATACCTTCATGTCCCAAAAGGCCAGAATTTTTCTCATAATTTAAGTGGTCGAAACAGTCCCTTAAAGTTTCTAGGCAGAGAGCATTTTCGAAATTTACAGCTTTGGCCTCCTTTGCTAAAATTAGTCCACACAAAATCTACAACACCTTTTCCAGTAATTCCACTTGGATTAGTTAGGTAACTCATAGATCTAACTCTAGGACTTGACCACACTCAAAATTCAAAATATAATAGGAGATATGGTCAATTGAATTTCATGTTACGTTTTTCACCAAAATCGATTTTCAACTCTTTGTGATTTCTAAGAAACTTTCATGTTTTCACATAATAACCAACATAACTCATCATAACACTTACTAATACTTCATATACCCATGATTTTCATTAGTCCAATGCTTTTATTATGACTTTCATCATAATCCTCGTAAATGCAGATCCTTTTAGTTGAAGAAATATTTGAGAGTTTAAGAAATGGGTTTTTGTAGATCGGGATCAATACAAAATTCGATTTCACGCCTAGGGTAGGCTAGAAATCTTCAAGAATACGCCAAGAAATTTATTAATAATAGAAATATCATTCAATCTCGTGACTCTCATCCAAGACTTGGATAAGTACGTCACATTGATACCAACCGTGACTTCTATCCCTTAACCTAGATAAAGACTCACAATGATACCTATAACCTTGCCATCTTCATTCACGATGTCGCCTCTGTAAAGTCCGCTTCGGTGCATTCCACACAAGGAAGTCAACAACGAAAGGTTCGGGGCTATTTACTTATGGCTTGATATGACAATAATTGACTTTAGTAGTTTGTTACTTGAATTACGCACAACAAGTTGGTTATGAATATAAAAGCTAACAACCTTACGAAAAGAATAATGAGTAGTTAATCAATCGTTTTCAAAAATTACCTCAAAGGCAAGTATTTTCAAAGAGATAATATCGACAGGTAACGTGAAAATGTTTATTTGAATCAAACAAGATTTAAAAATAGTAGCGGTAACGAAGGCTCCTACTAACGAAGTTTCAACCAATAAGTCAAAGTTTAACTTCTTCGGAGTCAAATTTAAACGTTGAACACAACTAGGTGAAATAAAAGAGTGGGTAGAACTGGTATCTAACACGGTATAGACTTCGCAATTTATAATTAACTAACCCGTGCTAACTTCGGGTTTACTCGCTTTTGAGAAGTCATGAAAAATGCACTTCCTAAAACCACTGACTTTGTTTTGTCCATATCCACCTTTGGTGCCACCGTCCCAACTAGACTTGACTTTGGTGCACAACAAAATTGAGCTTTAAATGACCTTCTCTTCTTGCAATTTCCACTTCTATTATCTTTGCCTTGATTACCACCGAAGTGGTTACCATTCTTAAGATGATAATTTCCCCACGATGGTTATCATTGTTCGATAGTCGTTACCACCAAAAGATGATTATTATCGTGTTGTTGTTTACAGGGAGGATTATCGCCATCCTGCTGTGTACATTGTCCTCGATTATTGATCTGTGGAGAATCAACACTCCATGCTCCATTGCTATTCTCAACATTTTCTGGATGCCATTTTCAAACACCGCCACAAAATAAGGGTTAATTGACATACAACATATTATCACTATACTCGTAATCGACCAATCAAATACCAAATAAACTTAGGTAGGTCATACTAGCGAAGGTATTCCCGTCTCTCCCTCCTAGTACTATTCTCACCTCTTAGCTTGTGGATCATATATGAGACCCCAGATTTTATCAATAAAGATTTAAATTTTGTTGAAATAATTTTTTAATATTATGGTGTGAATTTAAGATAATATTATAGTTGTGGGTAGTATTTATAAATTTTGCAATGTATGCAAGTGGTTATATTATATTCGATTGGTGGGGGAATATTCGGTTTAGCGAGGAATATTAAATACTAACTACCAATCATTGGTGGACCTCACAATGTAGCGATTATTATTGTTGGATTGAAAACGCGACAAAAATATTTTATTGAAATAACGACGGAAGTTTTACCGTAGTTCTTGTTGAACTACTCCGTAGAGTAAAAGTACAAGAATGTCGTGTGGTTGCATAAGTAGCACACGGTATTGATTATTGATGCTTATGTGAAAGTCACTCGGTTTGATTCCATTATTATCGATTAATAATATGAATTATTATAATGATAATGACGCTTTTGTTTTATTCGTATTATTAACGTAATAAAATGTAAACATCTTTTATATAAAATAGAATACTTTATTAAAGTTATTCTATAAATAGAATATATTATATTTTATTATGCATAAGTGTTGCATAATATTTTGCATAATGTTTGCATAGTAAAATGTTTTATATAAATAGAATATATTATATTTTATTTAAAAGATTTTTCTTTAAATATGGACCGTCAGATTAAAGTAAATCAATCTGGACCGCTTCAATGGATTAATTACTATGCATTCCATTTTCCTATAAATAGAAGCTCATTCCTTCATTATTTTCTTACGAATTCAATTTGAAACTCTAGAGAGAAATTGTAGAGAGAAGCTATAGAGAAAAATCTATAGAGAGAAAGAAGAAGAGTATTCGGTACTTCACTACTTTGATATTCGGTTCTTTTACGGTAAGGGTGTTATTCTTTCTTCTTGAAGAGAACTCATTATTCCATTCACTATTATTCTATTGGAATAACTCGTAAAAGTGGCATACCCTATACATAACTCCGTGTCACGCAGCAGCATACCCTATACTTGGTGAAATCCTTATGTTATTCCATTGCTTATTATTCTGCTTGAATAACTTTGTGTAATCTGCTTTTACCTATACTTGGTGACATTCTTCTATTATTACATTGGAACATCCATGCATGTGTTTTTACACCCGACCGGTTCCGTCTTTATTATTCTCGTTGGAATATCCTCATGCGTGTGTTTTACACCCACCGGTTCCGCTCTTTATCATTCTCATTGGAATATCCTATCATGTGTTTTTACACCTGATCTGGTTCCATCTTTATTATTACTCGTTTGAACATCTCCGCTTGCGGTGTAATTTCACCGACTGGTTCCGTTATTATTATTATTGTTGAATAACCTTTCTATCATCAAGAAATCTGCATGCATGGTGATTTCTTTTGTTATTCCATTCTTTATTATACCCAGTTGGTTAAAACTTTGACTTCTATACTCCATGAAATTAGTAGAATATCCTTGATATTTGCGTTTCATCCATAGATCTTTTCATGGAAATATTCTTCCGATCATTCTTGAATTTTACTCTACTTAAACAATGATCGTGTTGACAATTTGGACGTTAATAATTCATGGATTAAATAATTCTTGAACTTGTTTTATTGAATTACTATGTCATTGTCATCATCCTCATGTTATATTATGTTATCTTTTGCTTACGTGCATAGATGAACTTAGTATGATTATGACCGAGGATCATTCGATATAATCACGACTTGATATAAACGATGTGACAAAAGTCCTCGGTGGCTGTAATGCAAAATGATGAATAGTTTTGGTATGATTATGACCGAGGGGTGATTCTAAGATAGTCATGACCATTGATAATTTGATGAAAATCCTCGACCGTGGGTAGTGCGAGGATGATTAGATGTGGTGGTTTATTTATTAAGTTTGAGTCTCAAAGATAAAATTGATGAAAACCTTTAAAACCTAAAAGATAGTAGACTTTATTCTCTACTGACTTTTTTAATGGATTGTTTATTCCGCCGCAGCTTAAACCGGTTGTCTATTGTATTTTATCGGTTTAACATCTTGTGAAGGCTAATGATAATTTATTCTCGCATTATCTTAGTCATAATATTTCTTCTTGGGCTAGTTGAGCTCACCTTTTCTTTCACCGTTTCTCTTGAAATGAGAACATAAATTGGGGACGAGCCGGGGAACGAAGTAATGGTCCGAGGATAGCATTAGTAGTCCTCACTATTCGTGAAATAGTGTGATAATAGTTGTAATGAGGACTCCTTTTGAGTTTGTATAATATCTAGTAGACAATATTTGTATTCAAACTCACGCTTTATGTAAGTATTGTACCTGACGCTTATATTAGTAAGTTGTATTTGAATTTATGTACCATGTAAGTGGCGACCCAAGATGGGTGACGTATATCTAATTTTGGGGCCACAGTTGGTATCGAGCTTGGGGATATGATCCTGGTGAGATGTGAGATAAGAACTAGGAGGGAGAGACGGGAATTCCTTCGCTAGTATGACCTACCTAAGTTTATGTGGTATTTATTTGGTCGGTTGAGTATAGGGATAATATGTGATATGTTATTTAACCCATGTTTGGTGGCGATTATTTGAAAATGACATCCGAAAATATTGAGATAAGAATGAAGCACATGAGGCCGTTGAGTCACCTCAACCAAAAGGTAATGAGCAACAACGCGATAATAATCATACCAAAGGCACCAATCGGCTAGATCGAGAACAATGATAACCATCGTGGGGAAATTATCATGTCAAGAATGGTAACCATTTCGGGTGGTAATCATGGCCAAGATAATAAGAATGGACATTTCAAGAAGAGAGGTTCAACAATGACGTGAAGACGTCGGCATGATCAAGACCCGTTTCAAAGGAAGAAGAACGACCACCGGTCAGATGTTTCAAATGCGGACGGGGACACATCCGTCAGCAATCTGTGAAAGAATCCAAAGCGTGTTTTTAATTGCGGAAGAGAAGGTCACTTAGCTCGATTTTGTCGTATGGTGAAGTCAAGTCTAGTTGAGATAGTGATGCCAAAGGATGTCCTAGACAAGCCAAAGCCGATAGTTTAAGAGAGAGCGTTTTTTTTCTCGTGACGAGGAACCTGAATAAAATTATCACGGGTAAGTTAATCATAAGCTCTTGCGAAGTCTATATCGTATTCGATACCGGTTCTACCTATTATTTTATCTCTCTTGCTTTGCGTTCAACGTTTAAATTTGACTCGAGAGAAATTGGACTTTGATTTATCTGTTTAAACTTAGTTGGGAGAAACCTTCGTTACCTCCAATTGCTTATAAATCTTGTTGATTCAAATCGAAACTTTCACGTTACTGTCAATCTTATCTCTTTTAAAATACTTGCCTTTGATTTTAGGAATCAATTGGTTAACTACTCATCATGCTTTTTTCGTAAGGTTGTTAGCTTTTATATTTATAACAACCTCATATACTTAATTCAAAGTAACCAAACCCTAAAATTAATCATTGTCATATCAAGCCATAAGTAAAGAGCCCCGAACCTTTCGTTGTTGACTTCCTTGTGTGGAATGCACCAAAAGCGGACTTTACTGTAGGCGACATCGTGAATGAAGATGGCAAGTTTATAGGTATCATTGTGAGTGCTATCTGGTTAAGGATAGAAGTCACGGTTGGTATCAATGTGACGTCTTATCCAAGTCTTGGATGAGAGTCACAGCTTTGAATGATATTTCTATTATTAATAAATTTCTGGCGTATTCTTGAAGACTTCTTAGACTACTTAGAGCGTGAAATCGAATTTTGTATTGACCCCAGTACAAAAACCCATTTCTTAAACCCTCAAATATTTCTTCAACTAAAAGGATCTGTTTACGTGGTTTATGATGAAAGTCATAATAAAAGCATTGAACTAATGAAAATCATGGGTATATGAAGTATTAGTAAGTGTTATGATGAGTTATGTTGGTTATTATGTGAAAACATGAAAGTTTCTTAGAAATCACAAAAAGTTGAAAATCGATTTTGGTGAAAAAACGTAACATGAAATTCAATTGACCATATCTCCTATTATATTTTGAATTTTTGAATGTGGTCAAGTCCTAGAGTTAGATCTATGAGTTACCTAACTAATCCAAGTGGAATTACTGGAAAAGGTGTTGTAGATTTTTGTGTGGACTGATTTTTAGCAAAGGAGTGCAAAGCTGCAAAAAACCAAAAAAGCTTCTGCCATGATTTTAGAGAGGCTGTTTCGGGCCACTTAAATTATGAGAAAATTCTGGCCTTTTGGGACATGAAATTATATGGTATAAAGTACCTCCTGTCCAAAAATGAGCTCATTCTCGACTTAAAATGAGCAAGTTATGACTATTTCAATATTTAGGTTTTTCCGATTTAAAACGCTATAACCGGAGTTCTATAACTCCGATGACCATGAAATTTAAACTTGAAGCTCACGTTAACATGTGTAAGGTCCTGTCAAGATTTGGGAATTTTGGAGTTAAACTTGAGGTAGCTAATTTCTTAAGAAATTAATTAGAAATTGATTTTTGAAAATAGTAAATGAATTTTAAAAATTCGAGAAAAATATATTTTCATCATGGGACTATATTATGCTAAATCCCAGAAAAGAAATATTTTTGGGACTGATTTGGTATTTTTCATGAAAATAGTTTAATTCTGAACATATGAGTTAAATATGTTATGTGAATGATGTAAGTTGAAAATAGGATTTTATGGCTAGAGAATCCTATATAGAGTATATATCATATTTTTTGATGAGGGATTTGATAATTGGTGATGATATCTTATGAGTATGGCATTTTGAATGATTAAATGCATTATATGGTAAAAGCGTAAACAATTAAGATAAATTGTTTATAAATTTAAAGTGATTAAAATATTGTTATAATATTAATGTTATTAGATTATGAGATTATTAAATGATTGATAACATGGGGATATTCTTGAATCTGGATAAATTATATTATAAATGTTTAATATTTATCCTTTATCTCATTTGATTGATTCTTTTATATCATTATCCTCGTGTTTATATTATGTTGAAAATTAAATCATGGCTGTGGTGCGTAGATGGACTTGGATGATTACTTGGTATGATTATGACTATGGATTATTCTTTGGTATAATCATAATTTATGGTAGTAATCTTAATGAATACACAATTATCTTTAATTATTGAAATTTGAGTCTAAACAATGAAATATTAATTCATGGATGTGTTCAAAAGTAAATACATGGCTACGTGCGTAGATGGACTTGGTATGGATAATTTGTGGTAATTTGTGGTCGTGATACTAATGAATATCCTTGCACGTAGTGCGGGGATGATTCGATGATGTGGATTAATTATTGAAATTTGAGGTCTCGTGATGATTTAATTCATGGATGTGTTCAATATCATACGTGACTACGTTACATAGATGGACTTGGTATGATTATGACGAGGATTGTTGGGTATAATCATGTAAGTAATTAACTCACAATTATCTTTGGTAGTGGTCGTGGATAATTTGTGGTCATTGATCTTAATGAATACCGATTATCTTTGGTAGTAGTGCGTGGATAATTAAGTGCATTGATCTTAATGAATATCCTTGCTTTGTAGGGCGGGGATGATTAAATGACGATATGGATTAATTATTGAAGTGAGTCTCATGATGAAATATTAATTCATGGATGTGTTCAAAGTCATACATGAACTTACGATGCGTAGATGGACTTGGTATGATTATGACCACGGATTGTTATTGGTATAATCATAATTAGTAATTGAAAACTGCAATTATCTTTGGCCCGTAGTGCATGGATAATTTGTGGTGGTGATACTAATGAATACTGCGATTATCTTTGGTAGTAGTGCATGGATAATTAATGAATTAAAACTTAATGATCCTTGGCACGTAGTGCGGGGATGATTCGATGATATGATTAATTATTGAAATTTGAGTCTCGTGATGAAATATTAATTCATGGATGTGGTAAAAAGTAAATGTCTTTAGTAGTAGTGCATTGATAGACTTGGTATGATTATGACCACGGATTATTGGTATAATCGTGGTAGTAATTGAAAACACGAATATCACTTAACCGTGCGTGGATAATTACGTGGTGGTAATCTTATTAAGTTGAGTCTCGATATTATTGGTTTCTGATTATATATCTTTGGCACGTAGTGCAAGATGAATTGTTAAATTATCTTTAAATATCTTTGGCACAATAGTGCAAAAAATGAATTGTTAATGAATATCTTTGGTAGTAGTGGTCACGAAGATGATTTATTAATATAGTAAGCTTATGAGCGAATTGTGATTTGGTATAGCTATGATTTTTTGATGTTTCGGTGAAGATAGGTGATGTAAATTATCTTCTTCTTGGGTGCAAGAGATTGAGAATCCTGATTATGATTATGAGTTATTCGTATGATTATGGGCGAAATTGTTGATTGATATTCTGAGGGGATATATAGTCATTGGCGGAGATATTAGTCTGAAGGCGGGTAATATACTTATTGAGAGTATGATCTACTTACCTAGTAAATTTTCTTCTTGATGAGTTGACAATTTGTGATATGTCGATTAACCTTTGTTTTGAAGGTATATTTTAGAATGATATCGAAATCACGGGAGATGAGTAATGGGAAAATTATGATCTGAGAGGATATAAGCTAGGAAGAGTCTGATCTGAAAGAAAGTAAAGGTATTCTCATCTCTTTATCATACAGTGCGATTACCCTAATTTAGTAGAAATTCCATAAGGAGGGAGATTGTGAGACCCCAGTTTTATCGATAAAGATTTAAATTTTGTTGAAATAATTTTTAATATTATGGTGTGAATTTAAGATAATATTATAGTTGTGGGTAGTATTTATAAATTTTGCAAAGTATGCAAGTGGTTATATTATATTAGATTGGTGAAGAATATTGGGTTTAGCGAGGGAATATTAAATACAATGACTCAATCATTGGTGGACCCACAGCGAAATTATTGTCGGATTGAAAAGCGACAAAATATTTTATTGAAATAACGGCGGAAGTTTTCACGTGAGTTCTTGTTGAACTACTCTTTCGGTAGTAAAAAATGCGATGTCGTGTGGTTACATAGTAGCACACGGTATTGATTATTGATGCTTATGTGAGAAGTCACTCGGTTTGATTCCATTATTGTCGATTAATAATATGAATTATTATAGCGATAATGGCGTTTTATTTTATTACATTATTATTAACGTAATAAAGCGAAACATCTTTATATAAAATAGAATACTTTATTAAAGTTATTACATAAATAGAATATATTATATTTTATTATGCATAGTGTTTGCGTAGTATTTTGCATAGTGTTTGCATAGTAAAATGTTTTATATAAATAGAATATATTATATTTTATTTAAAAAGATTTTCTTTAAATATGAATAATCAGTTAAAATGTAAATCAATACAGATAGTTCATGGATTGAATTCTTATGCATTCCATTTTCTATAAATAAAGCTCGTTCCTTCATTATTTTCTTACAATTCATTTGAAACTACAGAGAGAAATTGTAGAGAGAAGGCTATAGAGAAAATCTATAGAGAAAGAAGAAAGAGTATTACGGTACTTCTTTACTTTAATATTAGGTTCTTTTACGGTGAAGGGGTGTTATTCTTTCTTTCTTCTTGAACTTACATTATTCCATTCCTTTATTATTACATTAGAATAACTTTTTGTAAAAGTGTCGTACCTATCATACTTTTGTATCTGTGGCGTACCTATACTTGGTGAAATCCTTATGTTATTCCATTGTTTATTATTACATTGGAATAACTTTTGTATCTGTGATTTACCCTATACTTGGTGACATTCTTATTATTACATTTGGAACATCGTATACATGTGTTTTACAGGACTGGTTAAAATCTTTATTAATACATTGGAATATCACATGCATGTGTTTTACGGGACACAGTTAAAATCTTTATCGTTACATTTGGAATATCTATCATGTGTTTTTACCACAGGATGCAGTTCCATCTTTATTATTACATTGGAACATCACATGTAGGTTGTGAATTTCACGACTGGTTCCGTTATTATTATTACATTGGAATAACTTTTGTCTATCTGATATCGCGTGCATGGTGATTTCTTTTGTTATTCCATTCTTTATTATACCCGGTTAGTTTAAAACTTTGACTTATACTCCATGAAATTAGTAGAATATCCTTGATATTTGCGTTTCATCGATATCTTTTCATGGAAATATTCTTACGATCATTCTTGAATTTTACTCTCTGAAAGCGATGTCGTGTTGACAATTTGGACGTTAATAATTCATGGATTAAATAATTCTTGAACTTGTTTTATTGAATTACTATGTCATTGTCATCATCCTCGTATTATATTATGTTATCTTTGGCTTTACGTGCGTAGATGAACTTAGTATGATTATGACCCGAGGATCATTCGGTATAATCATGACTTGATATAAGCGATGTGACAAAAGTCCTCGGTTGGCACATGTAATGCGGTGATGGATAGTTTTGGTATGATTATGACCGAGGGTGATTCGGTATAGTCATGACCATTGATAATTTGATGAAAATCCTTGGCCAGTAGTGCGAGGATGATTAGATGTGGTGGTTTATTTATTAGTGAGTCTCAATGATAAAATTGATGAAAACCTTTTAAAACCTAAAAGATAGTAGACTTTATTCTCTCTTGACTTTTTAATGGATTATTTATTCATTTGTAGTTAAAGCGGTTGTCTATTGTATTTTATCGGTTTAACCTTTGTTGGAAGCTAATGATAATTTATTACGCATTATCTTAGTCGTAATATTTCTTCTTGGGCTAGTTGAGGCTCACCCTTTCTTTCCTTTGTTCTCTTGAGGAAATGAGAACATATTTGAGACTAGTCGAGGAGCAAGTAATGGTCGAGGAGGATAGCATTAGTAGTCCTCACTATTACGTGAAATAGTGTGATAATAGTTGTAATGAGGACTCCTTTTGAGTTTGTATAATATCTAGTAGACAATATTTGTATTCAAACTCACGGTTTATATAAGTATTATTACCACAGCAGTTATATTAATAAGTTGTATTTGAATTTATGTACCATGTAAGTGGCGACCCAAGATGGGTGGCGTATAACTAATTTTGAGGCGTCACATCATATCCTAGCTCGATACCAGTTGTGGCCCCAAAATTGAGGTATCGTCACCCATCTTGGGTAGCCACTTGACTTAGTACAAATAGCTACATAAATTCAAAATATCAAGTTATCATACGGCGTTCACCCGCGAATGAGTTTGTCTACAATATATTTACTCTGCAGAATAACATAATGAAACAATGTATTATTCAAAATGCTAATTTCAATATGTCACATGATAATTTCCAGATTATAGAATATAAGCGAATGGAAAAATTATGAAAGAACATTCATCACGTTTTATGGCGAGACTCAGTTATTCAATGAGTAATAATAGCGGATCTACGGGTCGTGACTGCAGACGAAAGTGTGTGAGAATTAAACGGTCTGGGTAACATGAACTGGATAATCATACAGAATAGGCGAGAGGTTGATATTCATAGTAAAAATCATTCCAATAATACATCTCATCGAATTGAGTTCAGACAAAGAATATAGGAGTGAAATGGCGAATGCTCTACTTCTTTCCTATAATAATTTCATTCTGGACCCATGAATTAATATAAAAAGATGATAGAATGAAATCACATTTATGAGGAAGAATGGAATATAGAAGCGATAATCATATGGAATGGTCGAGATTGATTTATTTTAATCGTGAGTTCTATGCAAACGATAATGCGGAATCTTATGCAAAATGGCATGTAGAATATATACATTTATAGAATAACAATATAAATTCTCTTATATAAAAGATGTTTAACATTTTATTAAGTTAATAATGTCACCCAGATTATTTATAATAATTAGTATTAATCGTTGATAATGGAATCAAGCCCAATGCATTATGAGTCTGTCAGGCGACGATCTTATTCATGAGAATCTTGATATCAATGATGAGATTCTTTGATTTCTAATATTTCTCGTCAGATATTCTTATTCACGCGAGTTACTATTCATATTAAACCTTCTTTCTTGTTCGTAGTCTTACTATTCACGAAGCGTGAAGATGTTTTTTGTGAAATTTCTATCTTTTGGTGTCGAGATTCTTTATTCAATGTAGGGTTATCTGTCGTGACTTTATTCACGTATCTGACCTTATTCACGAATATGGCACTATTCATTCAATTTAAAAATAAAATTTCTTCTTTTTGTCCAAAATATCTATTATGGATACTAGCTTTGATTGTATCCATGTTTTGATCATTCTTGAATTTTACTCCACTCGATTACTTATGAAGTATTTTTGAACTTTGATTGTTTAAAATCTGAATCCTTAATATTTGTTCTTTTGTTTCAACGGATTCGTTTTCTTTGAAATATTTTTCATCATCCTCGGTCTAAATGATGATATTATTGAATATCTTTGGCTTTTGTAGTGCAAAGATGAGCAGTGTTGAGATGAATATAATGGCGATTAATATCTTTGGCCTAGTAGTGCAAAGATGAGCAGTGTTTAGATGAACATGACCAAGTGATGAATATCTTTGGCTTGTAGTGCAAAGATGAATATTTGATTCTAGATATATATTGATTGATGTTACGAGGATAAAATATCGACGATGAACTTTTAAATTCATATATAGAAGATAGTAGATTGCATTCTCTACTTAACTCTTCTAATGAATTGTTGTTTCATTGCGATTGTTGATTTAAAGCCGGTTGTCTATTGTATTCTATTAGATTTTTCCTGTTGAAGACTAACGATAATTTGCTCTATGTTATCTTAGTCATGATGTTCTTTCTTTGGGCTAGTTGAGCTCACCCTTTTCCTTTTTGTTCCATTTTTCTTCTCGGGAGGCGAGAATGTAAATGCAGTACTAGTCGGGTATGGAATGAAGGTTCTAGAGAGAGTTGTTTAGTAGTCCTCACCATTTTTGTAAAATAATGTATCAATAATTTTGATGGGGATTTATTTGTGTGTGGATATTGTCTAGATGGAAATATCGTATTTAAACTCACAGATTTATATGTTGTAATAATAAAGTTGTAGTTATTTACGCACCATGTATTTGGCGACTCGTAATGGGTTGGATGGAATTGACCTATATTAGGGGCGTCACGGTTGGTATCGAGCTTAGGATATGATCTCTGGCGGAGATTGTGGAATAACCAGGAGGGAGAGAGCGAGTAAATCCTTCGCTAGTGTGTCCTACCTAAGCTTATTTGTTAGTTGGTTAGTATATAGGGATATTATGTGATATATTGATTTCCTTAATTAACCCTTATTTTATGGCAATAGATTTGAGAATGTCGTGAGAATATTAACAATGGAGTAAATGAGACCGGAGATGCTGTCTTTACCAACGGAGAGAGCGTGCAATAGAGTGGCAATGTACCTCCATGAACAACACCACCGAAAGCGAGATGATGAATGAGGGATGTTTTGAAGTTTTTGCGATTCATGCAAAATCGAACGAGGAGACTTCGTGTTCAAAATCTGAGGAGGAAATGATAGCAATTCACGGGTGGTCACAGCCAAACAGTTCAAAGAGTTGGGATCACCAGAATTATGGGGAAAGCCGGATCCGATCACGGCGGAAACATGGGTCAAGCAAATTACCAAGATATTCGTTGTCTTGGGATGCACGGAGGAACAGATGGTTCCATTCGCCACCTTTATGTTCCGTGGCGAGGCAGATTACTGGTGGAAATCTGTGAAGCGTACCCATCCAGCTGCACTCAGTATGTCATGGGAGACATTTCATATGAAGGACGTGAAGTTTATTAGGATCGAAGCGAGAATAACATGACGATGTCGGTGACGAAGGCGAAGTTCGCAGAGTTATCCGTGTTTGCACCTCATTTGGTGGAGAATGAGAAGCGTGACGGCGGATGTTTACGAGAGGTTTGAAACCCGATACGACGGTATCTCATTTCTCATAAATTTTCTCTCTATTCGGATGTTGTCAATGGGGCTCGGTTGTTAGAAGCGAGATAACGAGTCACGTTCAACCGAGGGACCATAACCGAGGATCATCACAGAAGATGGCAGTCATCAGAATAACGATAACCAGCGGAGAAAGAAGAATACGGACAAAGGCGGTAACCACTCTGGTGGTAATCATGGCCATGAAAATAGAAGAAGCGAGTCGGGGAGGAGATTTTAAAAGAGGATATTTAACAACGACCATGTGAAGACAGCGGTCTTGGCAGAAGAATCGCCCAGTTCGAGGAGGAGAAAGACCACCGGTTGTATGTTACAAATCACGGGAAGAGGACATATCAACCCAAACCGCCTGACAGGTTTAAGGTATGCTATAATTGTGGAAAAGAAGGACATATCGCTCGAGATTATGCGATATCAAAACCCAGATCCCAAATGGGAATGGTGACTCAAAAGACTGTCCCGGAAAAGTCAAAGTCAACGATTCTGGAAGCGTTTATCGTGGCCTTCATTCAAAATCGCGAGAACCCGAACGAAGTTATACCAGGTTAGTTAATTATAAATTCTTGCAAAGTTTATACCTTACTAGAATCTGGGTTCTACCCATTCTTTTATCTCTCTTGCTTGCACTCAACGTTTGAACTTGACTACGGAGAAATTAGACTTTGACTGTTTATGGAGACTCAGTTAGGAGAAACTTTCATTACATCCGTTGTTTAGAAATCTTGCTTGATTCAGAGTTGACACTATCACATTACCCGTGAACCTTATTTCTATAGAGATATTTGCTTTTGATGTGATTTTAAGGTTAACTACTCATCATGCCGAAATTGATTACTTAAGTAAGGTTGTTAGTTTTCATATTCTTAAGCAACCTGTTATTCGAATTCAAGCAATCAAACCATTGTTGTCAAACATTTTCTTATCAAGCCATGAAGTCATTCGTTTATTACGGATGTCAAGTTTTCTTAGTCCATGTTATGGATTTGAATAAAGACACGTCAGATTTGAATAATATTCTTGTTGTTATTGACTTTCCTGACGTATTTCCTGAAGAATTTCTTGGCTTACTCCCAAAGTGTGATATTGAATTTTGTATCGACTTTGAACCCGGTACAAAACTCATTTCTAAAATCTCATATCGAATGGCTCTCTTGAACTTGAGAGTTAAAATTCAACTATAGAATTTGGTACACGAGCCTTTATCTGGTGACTTCCTTTGTGGAATGCACCAAGCCGGATTCTCCGTAAGGGACACCATATTCGTGCGATAGTAAAGGCGATAGATGTCATTGTAACGTCTTATCCAAGGTTGGGATATGAGTCACGATTGAGAACAACCTAAGTCGGTGAATCGAAATACGTAGCTTTCAGAAGCTTAGTTGGTTATTATCGGAGATTCGTTGAAGGATATTCTCGAATCGCTATTCCATTAACGCAGCTGACTCGTAGAGATACAAAATTCGAATCGAGTAAAGAATATGGGAAGAGCTTCGAAGAACTCAAGAGGAGACTCATTTTAGCACATGTTCTGACCATGTTATCCTGAAAAAGCGAACGTGGTAGCTGACGTGTTGACGAGAAGATCGTATACAAGTACGAGCACGATATTGTCAAAGACTCATTTCGTATAATTTACAAATAATAGAGATGGAGCTCTAGGTACCCACGTGATGATATACGAGTATAATCGACTTTAATCAATAAATTTAAAACTTATCGAGCTCTGGACACGGAGGTGATGAATTTGAAGAAGGAGGTCAAGAAGTTGTTATTTCAAAAGCGAGAATCGGTGAGGTGAGAAAACTCAAACCTTCGATTTATTAATCCATTCGAAATTCTCGATCGAATAGGAGCTATGGCCTATAGACTCGTTTTACCGCCAAGTATGACGTGTTCATAACGTTTTTCACGTGTCGATGTTACGTAAATATGTGGACGACCGAACCACGTCATTGAGTTAGAACCGGACGAGATAGCCAAGATTTAACATCACGAGGAGGTACACTGTCAAGATCTTGGATAGGAAAGAACATGTCTTATGTCTGGGGTTATACCACAAGTTAAGGTTTTGTGGAGAAACCATGTTATTGAAGAAATGACACGGGAGTTGGAAACGGAAATGAAAGCGAGGTATTCTCATCTTTTGAAACACCGAGTGCGTCACGTCAATTTCGAGGACGAAATTTCATAAGGAGGGAGGTTGTAAGACCCCAAATTATTAATAAATGAAATTTATTTTCCTCTATTTATTATTTTGAAATAGTAAGGGTTGATTTGATTAATGTGGATAGTTATGGGTAAAATACACAAATATTTGAATAAGCAGTGGTTATAAAATATTCATTATTATCGGGGAATATTCGTTTGGTGCGTGGAATATTCGTCTTTGTCGGGAATATTCGCATTGCGACGTAGTCTTTTGTGGGCCCATAACGAAGCGATTGGATGAAAAAAATGACAAATTTAAGTTGTTTATAAATAACTGAGCGTGGTTATTCACATTAATCTTTGTTGGAATACCGGGTGGTTAAAACACACTAATACGCCGTTGTGAATGAATAGTAGCTGCGGTATTGCACCAATTATTGATTCTTACGTGAAGGCACTACTCAATAATTTTATAGTAATTATTGTTCGATATTTTATTTTATTGATTCAATAATTGTTGCATTGATATTTTATATTACTGTTGTTTCAATAAATTGTCATTACACAGTATTTTCCATTATCGAAGCAATAATTCATATTATCTGAATAATATTATTAGAAAACATTATTGACAATATCTAGAAAGTTCTGTCTAAGGAGAGGTTTGGTCACCTAATTGCGCGCTAGTAAGGAGAGATCCTTATTGGAAAGCCCCCTCTTTCTTGGGAACGGCTTGGTTGCCAGTACTGTGATTCTGTAATATTATTTGTGAATAATTAATTATTGATTTATATGATGAGGAAAATCTTGATTTTATGTGGATATAGATGGAGAAAATTTTTAATGTGACAATTGTTGAAAATTAACATTTTATCTTTTTTTGATAAAATAATTCATTTAAATATATTATTTTAATAATATATTAACGGTGATATTTTTATAATGAATGTGGGATATATGAGTATATGAGGATGAAGAGTATTTTTGTGGCATTAAATGTTTAACACATATTTTGTGTGTTGGTGGACACAATTATTAATAGAAATTTGATTATAGCACAATAAAATCGCCTGGTTTGTGGATTTGGTCAATTTACATTTAGAATTTGGAAAAACTTTCTTCTGTAAATTTGTAGAGAATTGAATTTCCTATAAAAAGTCGCAAGTTTTGAATTTTTCTGATAAAAGAGCTAATTATTATGAATTATTGAAGTTCCGAAGCTCCGAAATAATTAATTTTTGGAAGTTTTAATTATGTTTTTAAAAAAAATGTTTTTTGTGTTTGGTGGGCATCTTTAACACATGTCAAGTTGCTGAATTCAGATGCTTGATGCGTAGGAAGATGTAGAAAAAAATAAATAATATTATATTAAATTTTCTGCTTTGGTGTTCTAAGCATTTTCCTATAAATAGGGTGCTTAGGTTAAAATTGAAAATCACACCAGAAACTGAAGTTTTCTCTCTATATTGTCGAAGCGTATTCTTGTGAGTATTTTGAGTATATTTTGAGTATTGTTATACGGTGCAAGTTCAAGCCATAGCCTATTTAGAATGTTTTTCGAGGTAAGAGATGTTATTTTATTCGAAAATGATATTATTTCTTGATATCTTCATTATCGTATTGTCAAATTTCTAGAGAGATATTTTATTTATTAAACCCAAAAAGAGTTTTTTAGTAAATATTGATATTATTCTTCAATATCATTCATTATTTTCTTCTGAAATCATTCATCTTTACTTGAAGTACCACAAACGCTTCACGTCACGGCCAAAGATATTCAATAATATCATCATTTAAGATCGGCGAGGGATGATGAAAATATTTTTAAAGAAATCCAATCCAAAGAAAATTTTTTATTACCTCAAAATAATCACAAGAATTTTTCAAAGCTCAATAGATTTTTCGTAGAAAGAAAATTTTCTTTTTCTATGAATAGGAATACTAACAAAGAATCTACACCAAAAGATAGAAATTCCAATAAAAAAACATCTTCACGCTTAATTTAATAGTACTGAATCGTGAATAAGAATTTGAATAGTAACTCATGAATAGTAACTCGTGAATTCATGACTATCAAGAATTAATATCAAATTAACATCCCTCACCTCTTGCATCTATTCATGATTCTTAAATACTCACAAAAAATACACAATAATATAGAGAGAAAGAGAGAAAACTTTGTTTACGGTGTGATTTTCTAATTCAACGAAATTTCTTTATTCAAATGTACTAAAATTTGTGGACATATACTCAACTTTACCACCAATCCAAATCGGTTTGATTAAAAATTATAACCCCTGAATATATCTCAAACCCCGATTTGATTTTTAATACCTCCAATCCAGATAAAATACCGATAAAACACCAAATCTTAATTCCTTCATTAATAACCACATAAATAAATCCATCATTTATATTCATATAAAATAAATATTTCCTTATCATATGAATCAATAATTAATTATTCACAAATAATATTCTTTGAACCAGTCGCTTCAGGTGAGAGGGGCTTTCGAATTAGGTGACCAAACCTCTCCTTAGACGTAACTTATTTATTTTGAAAAGGTATTTAACCGCTTAACGTTAATTAATCAAATAAACATTATTTCTTAAATAATAAATACTCTGAAATTCGGCTTTTATTTAAAAAAATCGTTTCGGTCTTGACGGCTTCTAAATCCCCTCGATATGAAATTCACTATTCTCGAAATTGGGAACTAGCGTATACTGGTGTTTCGAAAAGGTATGGGCGGGTACCGCTCGAGAATTTCAATGGATTACTTCGAGGTTTGAGCTTTCCAACTCCATAGTGTCATTTCCCCAATAAGCACTGCATTTGCTCTCCACATTAAACTTTAACTTAAACCTTCCAGTTCATCCGTTCTCGTCTGGGTACATTATTTGTATTATCCTCGAAATTAGTCTTTAAGTCTTCGCGTGCTTATCTACGATCTTACCTCGACACGTCATTCTAGTTTAACTCAATGGCGTGGTTGGGTCGTCTAAATGAGTCACCTGTTTACGTGACTCTATCGATACGCGAAAACGAGTGTTAATGAACAGCGATTGAGGTACTTGAATGGTAAAATGGCAGTCTATAGGATTCACATTAGGTTCTCTGTTTGTGATTCGATGAATATTCAATGGATTAAAAAGCTTTCCACAAAGTCACCTCAAATATTTTATTGAATAACAACTTCTTAAGGCAATTCTGTAAGTTTTCAAATTTTTTGACATATTGAATTTAACTTTTATCGATTCGATTATTCAAACCAGCGTTATCATCACTGAAAATTCGTAAATAACGTTGAAAATTACCTAGAGTTTTGGCATCTCCATCTGAAATAACATTATTTGTATATTATCGCTATTCTATGATGCTCATGATCTTCTACTTACGGTCAGTCGACTTTTGAGGATGGGTGCATAGGACGGTCGAAATATCGCATACATTCTTAACAAGTTCGATTTCGTTCGATAATAACCAACTGCTCCTTTGTAAAGCTAACGTCACAACCCGGTGATTACCCTATATTTCGATAGCGTCCCTATAGAGAAACCGCTCATTCCCTGATCATCTCAGTACGGCGTATGCGATTTATTCGAATTCCAACTCCCGTGTTCATAGGTACGCCATTAACTCATTTTTAGAAATGAGTTTGATTCAAAAACTCGACATGCCCAAATTTAATATCAGTTTATTCTGAAACGACATCTTTGAAGTTTCGAAATTCTTCCTGAAACCTGATGTCACTGCGCTGAAAATCCAATAACAATGACAAATCTTTAAAATCCATAACAGTGGACTAAGAAAATTACGTAGAATGATTTCAACTTCTCTTGATTGAAACGAGTGTTTGACTACAATGGTTTGATTGCTTGAATTCCACGGGGAATACATTGAGTTGCTTTACTCCTCGTTGGTAATCTGATGAAAACTTCTCCCCTTACAAAATTACGATCAATTTCACTAAGCCAAAAGCGATGTTAATTAGTAGCTAACCATTATCTTGGCATAAAAAGCTTAAATATTACTAGTTTTTACTCAAATTCTATCTAATTTCTCATTTTAATGGTTTATAAACTTCGTTCCATACCACAGATCCTTAGCTAATTAAATTTTAAATCTATATTACTTGTTACTATTCACGAATGGTCTTTTGTATCTCTCTCCTATCAGTAACCATTACTATTCACGAAAGTTCTTATTCACGAGTTCTTTATTCACGTAGTTACTATTCATCTTCAATGGAATTTGCTTGACCCATGTTTCCGTAATCGTGATTATGATCGGATCTACTGACTTTTCTTTTCTCCAGATGAGCCATCTCCTGTTATGGTCCAGATGGAACACGATTCTCCCCTAACAATCGGTGCCTCGCTAAACATCCTAATAGAGCTTTATTCATTCTATTCATGAGTACTATTCACGGCGTGAAGATGTTTTTTATGAAAATTTCTATCTTTTGGTGTCGAGTTACTATTCACGATATCTGTGACTATTCACGATATCTGACTATTCAAAAAAATAAAATTTCTTCTCTTTGTCTAAAATATCTATTATGGATACTAGCTTTGATTGTATCCATGTTTTGATCATTCTTGATTTTTACTCCACTCACGATTACTTATAAGTATTTTTGAACTTGGATTGTTTAAAATCACGAATCCTTAATATTTGTTCTTTTGTTTCAATTGGATTCGCTTTCTTTGAAATATTTTTCATCATCCTCATCCTAAATGATGATATTCTTGAATATCTTTGGCTGTAGTGCAAAGATGAGCAGTGTTGAGATGAATATAATGATCGATTAATATCTTTGGCCGTAGTGCAAAGATGAATAGGTGTTTAGATGAACATGATCAATCGATGAATATCTTTGGCACTGTAGTGCAAAAGATGAATATTTGATTCTAGATATATATTGATTGATGTTACGGGGATAAAATATCGACGATGAACTTTTAAATTCATATATAGAAGATAGTAGTTTGCATTCTCTACTTAACTCTTCTAATGAATTGTTGTTTTACCGCAGATTGTTGATTTAAAACCGGTTGTCTATTGTATTCTATTAGATTTTTCCCCGTGAAGACTAACGATAATTTTCTCTATGTTATCTTAGTCATAATGTTCTTTTTTTGGCTTTAGTTGAGCTCACCCTTTTCCTTTTTGTTCCATTTTTCTTCTTCTCGGGAGGCGAGAATGTAGCGAGTCTTAGTCGGGGTATGGAATGAAGGTTCTAAAGAGAGTTGTTTAGTAGTCCTCACCATTTTATAAAATAATGTATCATTAATTATGATGGGGATTTATTTACGTGTGGATATTATACAGATGGCAATATCCGTATTTAAACTCACGCTTTATATGTTGTAATAATAAAGTTGTAGTTATTTACGTACCATGTATTTGGCGACTTCGAAATGGGTTGGATGGAATGGACCTATTTTGGGGGCGTCATAGTTAATATCGAGCTTAGGGATATGATCTCCAGCGGAGATCGGGGAATAGAACTAGGAGGGAGAGCGAGTAAATCCTTCGCTTGAGTGTGTCCTACCTAAGCTTATTTGTTAGTTGGTTAGTATATAGGGATATTATGTGATATATTGATTTCTTTAATTAACCGCTTTTTTTATAATGATATTTAAGAATGTCGAATGAGAATATTAACGATGGAGTAAATGAGACCAGTGGAGATGCTGTCTTTACCAACGAGGAGAACGTGCAACAAAATGTGGCAATGTACCTCCGGCAAGTAACGCCTTTTAAATTTTTTAGAAAAGTAACGTTTTTAAATTTTTTTAGAAAATTAACGCTTTTAAAATTTTTTAAAATTAACGTTTTTCAATATTTGAAAAGTAACATTTTTAAATTTTTAAAAAGTAACGTTTTTAAATTTTTAAAATTAACGTTTTTTAAATTTAAGAATTTTTAAAAAATATTAGTTCAATTTAAAAAAATTAACGTTTTTAAAAAATAAAAAATTACATTTTTATAAAAATTAACGCTTTTTAAAAAACAAAATTTTTTAAAAATTGAATTTTAAAAACAGATTTTTTTTAAAACAATTTTTTAAAAAAAAACTTTTTAAAATTAATGATTTTTTAAAAATAGAATTTTAAAATTATTACTATTAATAGTATTTTATTATTATTATTATTATTTTGAAATTATTATTATTATTATTATTATTATTATTATTATTATTAGTTTTGGAATTGTTTAGATGAAGTAGTTAATAGTTTTGGTCATTTGTTCTATAATAATCGACCTGCTTGTATTTTCTGTGCTCCACGTAAGCAAAATAGTCAAGTCAACTACCAAGATTCTTAACGCTTTTTTGGACGAAAAATCTGATTTGAATGACCATTTTGTTTGTAAGTTTTTGAAAATACTGATTATTCGATTATAATAAAAAAAAATTAAAGAACTATAATAAAAATCTGAATAAAGACACTGTTGACCAAAATCTTATTTATCCCAACTATTAATATTTACTTAACTTTTCAAAGGACGTATATTAAAAGATAACCCGTAAAATCAAGTCAAATGAATTTTATTAGTTAATTGATTAATAAAATGGTGATTCGTATACGAGATTTTATATATGTCAATATTCTATTAATCAATTGATCAATTTATTCAAAAATAGGAGGACGTGTAATAAGTGCACTAACCTACCTTTCTGACTCATGCATGCTCCTTCAACTGTAATCCACTTCTCTCTCTCCTATTTCTTCTCTCTTAAATGCTTTTCTCTGTAGCCAACCACTGGTTATATATTCCTCATTCCTCTGTCCTCTCTCATAATCTCATCAAACTACTCACCATGAACACCAAAACCACTCTTCTCTTAGCTTTCTTACTCATCACAGTCACCCTCTCCCTTTCCCTTACCACCCGACCCGAATCCTCCACCCAAACCCCACCAAACCCCACCAAAGCAAAAGCCCACCCACCAACCCGAAACCAGAACAAAGGTGGTGGTGGATCAGGAGGTGAAGGAAACCCCAGTAACGGTGGAGGAGGAAACGGGTACTTCGGACCCGGAGGCGGGTTCAACATACCCGGATTGGGAGGAATCGTTGGTGGAGGATGGGGAGGTGGTGCCGGCGGTCCGAGTGGAGGCTCCTCCGGCGGCGGCGTGGTAAGGCCTGTGGTGGTTTGTAAAGAGAAGGGTCCGTGTTACAAGAAGAAGCTGAGGTGTCCGGCCAAGTGCTTCTCTTCTTGGAGCCGTTCCGGGAAGGGATACGGCGGAGGAGGAGGAGGCGGTGGCTGCACCATGGACTGCAAGAAGAAGTGTACTGCTTACTGTTAAAACTAAAGTGGCTGTAGACTAGTAAACAGTTTCCACTGATAAGATATATATATATATATATATATATATATATATATATATATATATGTTTTATGTTATATATATTAATGAGTGTAAAAATAGCATGCGATGCTATTTGTAGTATTTAATTGGTACGACTTATGAGTAATGAAAAATTAAATGGGCTACTACCATAGTAGTATAGCACCATAAAGTTTTATTTGGTGAGTGTTCTGTTCTATCATTCTACTTATCTATCTATTTTTTGTTTTTTTTTTATTTAGAAGAAAACCAGGGTTTCTTATGTTAGTTGTGGTAAGCAGGTTATGTTGCCTGTTAATTCATGGCAGAAAGAAAATTTTAAGCATACAGAAAATGAAGGGAAATTGAATTCAAAAGGAAAAAAAAAAGATATGTCATTCTTAATAAATATGAGTGTAATTATAAGTATTTTTCTTAGAAATTTTAAACCATGTTGAAAAGTAATACCCGCTTTCTAATTTTTGTCATTTATTTTACAATTTACTATGAAGAAATGGCATATATATACATGAAGATTGGTATATTTATATTTTATTCTGAACATTTAATATAAGATCATAAATGCGACTTGGTAAACATCATTCATTAATCATTATTACATGAATTGTCTTCTATACCTTATACTTGGTCATTATTGCCATCGCATTGTTTTTCCTTTTAAAAAAATATTAAAGTTTTTTGCTATATACATACCGTACGTCTATTTTAAGAAATGATTTTTTTAAATAAATAAAAATATTTTAAAAATAAAACCTCAATTTCGACTCTTCAATTTTGGGTATGATATACTATCTTATGAAATTAGAGAGTTAGCTGCCTTGTAAAATTTTTTGTATCAAATCAAATATGACAAAGTAAACTTCTTGGTAGCTACATAACCAGATCAAATACAGAGATCAATCCAAAATAACATGAATAGATTTACATGTAGCCATCACTATATTTCTAAAGACATCAACATGGAAAATCTCTCAGTGGTAACAACAGAACAGAGAATTTAGCAACAAAAAAAAAAAAAGAGAAACAATCAAATAATTTACGGCTTAAATGAAACAAAACCCCATTTGCATTGCAGTGCCCAACTTTCAATCTTCAACGTCTATAGCTCATCCATCCCAGGTATGTTAGGATCACTTTTAACTTCGCTCCAGGTAGAGCAGGGTTATATTGCCGCTCGCAAGGCTCCTCGTGCTGCTTCGCGCTTCATCTCTGCTGCTTTGCCGCTACCACGGAAGTACATGTATACTTGCTGCATGATGGTAAAGAACGCGATGAACATAACAAAAGACACGTTTGCATACTTGTAAATATCAACTGTTTTCCTCACAGAAATATTGGAGAGATGAAATTTTGAAAATTTACCTGAATAACCCAGATACTGAGCACGGACTCAAGACAGAATAGTCCAAATCCAACGAAGTAGAAAATCTGAGGAAATGATTATCAATATCCATGGTTATGTGAAAAGTTCTAACATAGTACACGTTTATATTCACTAGAGATCGAATCTTATTCCATTTTGCAGCAAAGTATATACGCAAGACTTGAAAGAAGAAAAACTTAAATGACTAGTGAGAGCGAGCTCTATATTTGTTTAAGAAAGTAGGCACTGATCTGGAGAATCAACCAGGAAAGGAATATGAAACTATGACTTGAGAAACAGGGTAACAAGGACTGAACTTACCCCAACTATAGCATGATCACCAATGAGATCTACCGCTGGCAAGATTCCTCTGTATTAAAAGCCAAGATAGACATTTTACAGTGGATAAAGAAAAAAATTGTGCAAGATACAGTTACTAAGGACATAAAACTTGAAAATGTTAGTTTCCTATTTTTATCATTATCAGCTCTTAGGACAGGTTTATCCATGTAATAAAAAATGAGGGAGAGGGAGGGGGGGGGGAAATTTCAGGGGGGGGGTCCATCTTTCTTCAATTATTATCCACTTCATAGAGATAGCTTAGGAAAGGAATAATTTCAACATTTAAAACTCACGCAAGTGATTTTCCTTTGAAAACAACAGGAGGAGCAACTGCAGCAAAGATGACGAAACCGATGTGAACCTGTAGGCCAGGGGCAAAATGAAGCACATCCTCCAGGACAAATAAATAGCAGATCCGCAAGAAAATTAATAAAGCGTACCAGATAAAATAGGAAAAACCAACTAAACTTCATAGCACTCTCAGTCCTGTAAACAAGGATAGGGATGTGTTGTCAACTAAAAAAGGAATTTTTCTAGCATAATAACTAGTCATAAGCACAGTTTATCAGAACTTTAATAAATTTCTATGAAGATGAATCATGACATGTTGATCCTATTTCATACAATGATAATCAGATAATGCACCAGTAAGAATTTATCCAACCCCCCTCCCCCCCCCCCTCCCCCTCCTTCCTTTCCCATCCATAGTTGTCACGGCGTCGCCTAGGCGTCTTGGCGCAACAAGTAGCATGGCGACGCTCGCCTTTGAGAGGCTGCCAAGGCGCTCGCCTCGGCAGCTAGGCGTCCACTCCAAGGACTTCACCCATCGACCAATGCGCCTATGCATAACCACCTATGCCTTTGAATGAGAGTAGTTCTCGTGGAGGAGATGATGATTGTTTTCTTGATGAGTTTGCTTGAACGATGTTAAGAGACTAGTGTAGAGTCTAGACATTATTTTAGCTTGCTATGTGGTGTTTTATTAGTTATTAGACTAGTAATATGTGATGGTTGGTTGCAACTTTATTTTCTATGTGGTGTTTGTTGAATTCTTCATTTCTTTTACTAGTTTTTAATATCAAATATTTTATTTTTGGATTGTTATTGCTAAATATATACATAATTGTGTTTTAATGTTATTCCATAGTGTTATGTTTTTTGGTTTTAATGTATATAAAATTTTATTGCCAATATATTTTTTAAGTAAAATAAATAATATATAAATTGCACATTGTAAATGACATGTCGCCATACGGACGAAATGGCGATCGCCTTGTCGCCTAGAAGTCCTGACAGTCGACTACCACCAAGACTCGTCGTGGCATAGTGACAACTATGCACGCATGCACATACATGTTGACACTCGCAGCAACAGAACACAACTACAGCCTCGCCTACTGAGGGTCACACCGCACGTCGACAACAACTCTTTGAGTTTTGTTTCTCTTTCAAGTCTTTACCTCTCTCACACCCATTGGATTGTCCCGATGTTTTTTTCTTTGCTCCGACTGCTTCCCCAATTTCTCTTAATGTACGATCGGACATAATACTTTTGTTCTTATCATTTAGGTAAAATTTCATTGAAGTCCTCCATAGTTTAGCAATCTATTAAGTTCAGCCCTTAAGTTTTGTACTTTACAAATTTCACCATGTTTGTATATTTGTCTTTCAGCTAGGTCCTTGTAATTTTTTTTTAATTTTTTTTAAAAATAGTTGTTGTAGTGTCTTTTTACATGTATTGACATAATTGTGTGTTTAATGGCATTTCATATTGTTAGTAAATATGTTTTGAGTTTTAATGTATATAAAATTTCATTGTTCAATGTACTTTTAAAGAAAAATAAATAATGTATAAATTGTACACTGTAAACAACTTGTCGCAATACGGATGCCATGGTGGACGCCTTATCGCTTAGGTGTCCAGGCGGTCAGCTACATCGAGGCGTCGTGACAACTATGTTCCCATCCCAAACACAAATAAATAAATGAAAAGCCTCTAAAACTTTAAGTAGATTAAATTTAAGAACACACACACACCAAAAAAACAAATAAATAAATGAGAAGCCTCTAAAACTTCATGTAGCTTGTGAAAATCAGTCAAATTCCAATTAATTAGAGTAACCACTTCTCATTAAGATTAAATTTAGATATTTAAGTCACTTTATAATCAAATTTTAAAAAATGACTCTTTTAGGCTGCACAAAACCGGAAAGAATGGACTCTCATTTTCGGACAGAGGGACTATTTTATTCCCCTTCTTGATATGATATTTAACAAGGCAGTACGAGTAAATTGATCCATGGTCTTATAACACAAACATACATACATACATGTCATGCTACAGCCTGACCACTACATGCCCACTAAGTTGCAGCTTGGACCTTCATAGATCTCCCTATTGTCCAAAACATTCAGAAATTATATCTACTATGCAACACCTGAAAACATTGATTTTTAAAAGACAAGTACCTAAAAGCACGATAGAGCGGACGATACCACAACACAAAGCCTCCTGGAACCCCTGATACAAAGTAGATGATAGCGAGGAACCAAATTTTTGGATCTACAACACAAGACATAAAATTGAGTTCCAACAGAATTAAGATATCAAAATGAAAGAGATAAAACAAGTAGGAAATGTAAAAATCAGTTCAAAGATTATTCCACACCAACCTTCTCCTTTAATCCAAGCTGTAGTAGTGGCAATAATATTCCAAAACAGACAGAGTACTAGTCCTGTTTACCATCAACAATTATAAAGGCTTAGTGCACGTCAGTTGCATTGCTTCGTACTAGAGAAGCATTTAGATATCCAAAGGAGCTTAAGTGATCATCTCAATCCTATCCTAACCTAATCTCAACCCAACAAGAAGTAGGCCCATATAGGCAATTGGAGATATCTTCAATAAGATATCTCCAATTAGTCCCTAACAAGATTTGATCCCTACACCTCCCGATTAAGATGACAGGGATACCACTAGAGTTCACTAGAGCTAGAGCTCTTGCTATACTTTTTCTTAATGTAGTTCTGAAAGAGAATGTGGAACAGTCCATTTGATATAAATACAGGTAGAGTCAAAAGGCCTTCCCTTCACAGTTAAGTCTCCCTACTTCAATTACTTTTGGCAACACAAAACAAAATAAGAAAAGAAGATGGTCATTCGTATGATAATTTATCATTTAGGCTTAAAGAATGAATGTTTGTGGTAACTTGAGTATCAAGAACCTCAAGGTCAGAAACCTCGTAACAAATGCCTAAAAATGTATATGAACTTACTCACAAAAATATTTTCTTAAATGGAATTGATACCTTAACAAAGATGAACAAGAAATATACAAGGACAAAAGTATCTTTTGATCAACTACAAGTCTACAATCACTTCCTCTCCTCGGTCTCCCTCTCAAAAGGGGAAAAATGGGAAGGTGAAAAAGATAGCAGAACCATCCAAGAAAGTTGTTAGCATAATCACCCATAAGTTGTTCTCTTATATTTTCTCTCATGACAAGTAGAACTAGAAATGTAACATAAAATTACCAACTCAACCTATTTTAATATATCTAAAGGATTCGTAAGTATACACAAGAATAACATGAATTACTAAACATTTGAGATGATCTAAACATCTAACTTCCTTACAACCAATCAGAGATAGACATACCTAAGTACGTTGTAAATGCAACATACTGCAGTTTCTGTAGATGGATTGGGATTTCATTAGCAATATCGTGATGGATGATTGGGAAAAATGGTGGCCAATTTTTCTCCTCCAGAACAATACCGGCTGCAATCAAAAGAAAGAACTCAAGTGCTAAGTTGCCGATATTAGACCACAATATAATTTGTGTTGATATATTTGCATCATATTTTGGATATATATATATGGTGGTGCTATTGTACCCATATGAATTTTTGGTAGAAGTCTAAACATGTGAAAGTCCATAACATAAGAAAACCATAACAAAAGCAAAAAAGTAGAAACTACCTCGTGCTGCGGCTTCTTCTTTCCGTCTTACTTCCTGCATGTCCTCAAAAAAGACAAATTAGAAACAACAACAATGGTGCATTATCCAATACATAAATTTAATTATTAAAATATAGACCTATGTTACATAACAATACACTTGAAGTGAATAAAGTTTCTAATCTCAACTTTGATATGTTAAGGGAAGCTTGAAGGAAAAGTTCAGGTTGATTTATATAGGGGGGTAGGTAAATGGTGGAAATGATCGAAGCTTGAAGTTAATGATGGCTCAAGATAGCTGGATGTTGACCAAAACAAATTTCTTGATTTTTCTCTTCCTTTCTGCAACACTTGCCCTATCCTCACTAATAACCACAAGAGATCATAAAGATTGCGGTGCTTGAAATTGAGGGAAGTACTATACACCTAAACTCCAACAACCTAGGTTCGTACCCTGGATAAATGTACACAAATTTAAGATTTTCTATCAGACATACCTGTTCCCTCTTTCTCAATTCAGCCTCCTTGGCTTGAAGCTCCTTCTCTTTCTTCTTTAAATCCTAAATTTGAACAGACAATAATTAGAGAGACAGTTACTAACAAGGAAAAGAATAAATGAACTATGGTCTTTTGTATATTCACCAACCCTCAATTTTTCACTTACTGTAGTTGAATCAAGAGGAATATCAACTGGGGCACTACGGTCATAGAAATCTGCAGGTTCATGAGGAAGAGGTGAAAGCCTAGTGTTTGCAGCAGAAGGAACACTCCCACTATTCTGGAAACCCAACAAGATAATGGTTTATGTGAGAAATCAGAAAAATGGTGATATTTAGATAGTATTGAAAACCACTCAACATACTAGAAAGTATGCTACAAAATCTTTTCTGATTTAAAAGAAAAGACTAAGAAGACAATAACAAAACAACATATAACACACCAAAGAGCAGTGTGGCAATCAAAACCTTAATGAAAAGGATTTTGAATTTTAATAACCAAACAAAACACTACACTCACTGTTGTAAAAAATGAACCTCCACCAAAGTTCGTCTTTCCTGGCGGTTTTCCTCTAACTGCTGGGTCCTGGAGTTAAAAAGAAATTATTTTTAAACAAAAATAGGTTGAGTAAATATATATATGTGTGCGCTTTTCTGTGTATATATGTATGTATCCAGTTATTAACAAACTTTGAATGTAAAAACAGATTGATTACAAAAAAACATGAATAAGAATTCTAATAGTTTAATCTATTACTCCCTCCGTCCCAAGATAAAAGTCCTTATTACTATTTTGGGTAGTCCCATGTTAAATGTCCACTTTCCTTTAATAACCAAACTTTTACTTTTTTTCTTATTATGTAAAAATATCTCATACTTTTCTTATTCTAATTCTCTCTCCATATTTAATGACATTATTATGGATAATTTTGTCATTTTATTCCTCTTCTTAATATGCGTGAAAAGTCCACCAGGACTTTTATCCTGAGACGGAGGGAGTAACAAGCACATACAAGAAAATTATTGCATCAACAAAGAATTCCCTAAATAATTTTATCAAAGTACTTTCGTTGCCCCAATGTAGCACAGATAACAAGATGTTTGCAGCTCAGTGAAGAATTGAATACTGTTCAGACATTTCAGATGATATAAACCTACCGCAGTTTTTTAACAAAAATAAAAAGTGATCACTAATCCACAGTTTATGCCATTGAAGTTTGATCATAGGCAGCACGCAGCAAGGCAGAGGATACTGATTATTTACTGTGCTTGTAAGTTTTTTTTAGGGGAATGGAATGGAAGGGAAAATATTACAAGTCCTCCAAATCTCATGTTTGCGAGTTTTTTTAGGAAGGAAGGGAAGGGATTTGGAGGTAAAGTTGATTTATTTTTGGCTCAAAACTTTCCCTACAAAAGTGGGAGGATTTGAAGGAAAGGAAAATGATGGAAACTAGGACTGAGCAAAAAACGGCTATAACCGAATTACCGAACCGAAATAATTTAACCGAAATTTTCTGATAATTCGGTTTTTTTTAACATTTCGTTTATACCCGAAATTTATTACGATTTTCGGTTAGGTTGTACGAGTTTTACTTTTGGGTTATTCGGGTAACCCAAATAACCGAACAAGCTAAGCAAAGTCCAAATATTTACTAAACCGAACAAAAGCACTTAAGTTAAAATAATACTCACTCCCGATAGCCCCAGACTCAGATCTCGAATTCTCTCAAACCCTTCTTAAGTCTCAAACTCAGATCCGTAGCACCTCCTCTCTTCAGGCACGACCCTCTCTCTCTCAAACTCAGATATGTCACACCTTTAGTTCTGAGCTACGAGATTCGGCCCCTTTTCCGACGACTAAGGCGACGAAAGAGGGTCGTGCTAGTGAGGCACGGGCAGAGCACATGGAACGAGAAGCAATATCAAAAGTAGTACTAAAGATTTGGGCGAACAGATAAATGAAGTTTCTGAAAATAATAAATCGGTTTATGAATCCGACGAGCATTTATTATTAACTGAGGAAGAAAAAGGGCTCACCGGAATTTCCACAGAATTAGATTATTCCAAATTTCCATCTGATGCTTCGTCTAATTCAGATGTCACCGAAGGTACACCACTTGAAGGAGGTGGTACTACTGTAACGGATTGCTTACAAGTTCCATTTGCCTCAGATGAAACAAACAGTTCAGCTGGTCATATGTATGCTTACACTGCCAAGTACTGCACATCATCAAATATCTCAAAGTTCGATTTTCTTGTTCAATTTCATTTTCCTGAAACTGTGTTTTGTTGTATTGGGGTCTTAATTTTGAATTGCAGAGTTTTCACTAGATTTAAGGTGGTCTTTTGTGTAATGCAAAGTAAGAGTAAACTGTTAAATTCAATTATTAACCGAATAATTAGTTCGGTTATTCGGTTATCATGTAATTCAGGTAGTTGTTCGAATATTCTAAACAGTCTAAATTCGGTTTTCAGTTATAACCGAAATGTGTATTCGGTTCGGTTATTAACCGAATGCTCACCCCTAATGGGAACGTTAGATATTTTATATTACCTAAATTAACTTTTCAAAATAAATCATGCTTACATTAATATATTTGAGGGTAATATAATAATAGTGTAGTTTAAAAAGAAAATTATTTTCCCTTCCCTTCCCTCCTAAACTCACAAACAAGTGAAAATATAATTAAAATCACATCACTTCCCCTCCTTTCTAAAACTCACAAACATGACGAGGGAAAATTATAATTCATTCTCATTCCTTTCCCTCCTATACATTCCCTTCCCATCTCATCATCCAAAATCACAAACGCACTGTAAATGAAACAACCCAGGTCAAATCCTAAGTCCAGAAACAATTGAACAAATCTCGGGTCAAATTCCAAGTCCAAATTGAATCAAATTTACAAAATAAGACCTTAAATCATTGTCCCAATAATATCTTCTTTGATCATCTTAACCCACCACAGGCTCACCCAAAAGGTCATGACTGAAGATACTATTATTAATAACTTAATTCCTTATACACGAATTTTTCTCATATCTTTCGATATGGGACTGGGGTGTTACAAACTCCCCCATTTAAATTTATAATGTCCCCATCAGAACCGATCACACACACAGTCCACATATCTTTGTCCCCACCTCCGGACCTTCCTCTCTCCATTGTGAGATAATATCATCGGCCTTCGTGTCCCCACCTCAAGCAACCAGATCGGATGACCCTACTCGAGCTTTCGAGAGCTGACTTTGATACCATATGAAACAACTCGGGTCAAATCCCGAGTCCAAAACAAATCTCGATCAAATTCTAAGTCCGAATCGAATCAAATCCATTCAAATAAGGCCTTAAACCACTGGCACAATAATATCTACTTGGATAATCTTAGCCATGATTATCAAGTTGTCACCTAGGCTACGCTTAGTCGTCAAGTCGTTAGGAAAAATTAAAGCGTCTGGGCAACTTGGTGGAAGGCCAGAAAGTCGGCCTTCCAATGAAAATGGCGCTCCTTGACGACTTAAGCAAATGACATAGACGATCAATTTCAAATCGGGCGACTTGGATTTACAGGTCAAGTATTTGACCCGAACCTGGGTTAAAAAAAAATAACCTAATCGATCGATCGCAAAACCAACAAAACTTATACCGAAAGGGAGAAAGGGGAGAGCAAGCAACTTACCGCGTCACTCCGACAACGACGAGGACTTTGGTGACTTCGCTTCGGCACCTCCGGTATGTTCTTCTATTCTTCTTCTCTTCTCTACTTCTACTCTTCTTCTTCTTTTTCCTTTGGGTATTTTTTCTTTTCGAGAGAAACAAAGAGGGAAAGACAGTCGGGAGCTCTGCTCTATTTTTTTTGTTGGTATTCTGTTTCTATCTTCTTTTTTGGGTTAAGGTAATCTGTCTCCTTTTAATTTTTTTATATGATATATGTTTACTTGCTTGCTTATACCATGGTACACATGCCAATCTTATATTATAAGGGCCTCAGAGTATTATATATAATTGTGTGTGTCTTGTGAGTTGGAGGCATGTTCTGCTGCCTATACTATTATATATAGGAGTATTACATAACTTTATGACTTGTCAGTACTATATTATATATAATTTGTACTATATTATATATAGTACAAGTTGCCACTGCTGACTGCTGCCTATGTTGCTATATTATATATATGGTACATAACATAATTCTGCCCTTTTGTAAAATTAATGTAACATCTTAATGTAAAATTATAATGCTTAATTATAAATTTATGGTATTCTATATATACAATATTAAAATTTAAGAAATTAAACATAAATATGAATATGGTATAACATGCATTATGAATATGGTAAATCATTAAAAAATATATATATCAATATTCATATAAATATTAAATATATATAGTTTTATTCGTATAAAATCTATATTGTTAACGACTTGTCAACTTGTGGACGACTAGTCGCGAGCCTTGTCGCCTAAGCTCCCGGCTATCGCCTAATCTCGACTTGTCGCCTTGATAACTATGATCTTAGCCCACCACAGGCTCACCCAAAAGGTCATGACTGAATGTACTATTGTTAGTAACTTAATTCATTATACACAAGACAAATTTTTTCTATATGTTTCGATATGTAACTGAGGTGTTACATTAAAAGAACTAAAACAAAAATTAAGGATCACTATTATCACCTCTCATGGAAAAGCTCAAGCAAGATGCTTTTTGACATAGGAAAGTTCTATTTAGTGTGAACCCACATATATTACAATATTCCTTATGTTAGTGCTGGCATAAAATCAGTTCCAATTAAAATATATTTACGTATGCTAGCTAGAGTCTTTCAACAAATATATTTTTTCTTCATCTGTGTATATAAATTATACATAAACCAAAGACCAATGAAACTGATCTGAGAGACATAAATTCTGGAAGCCATAAGTGAAAATTACAAGAAATAAGCTGCACATCACAAAAATACAAACAGATCAAACAATTCAAGCAAGCAAACTACAGAATTGAGCATAAAACCCACTTTTAGCAGCAGAGAAAGTAGACCTAGAACACCAAATATATAATTAACAAGTTAACCCTACTCAAAAGTCAAAATACAAACAGTAGATAGAGTATTAAGCTTGCGATACTAACAGAAATGATCATAATCAATTATATATATGTATATCTGTTAGGAGAGAGAGGAAATGGTAGCAGATGAACTTACAGAGAAAGGATTAACTTCATCTTCTTCAGCAAAAGGGTTGGCGTCGTAACGACCGGCCATTACTAAAGTCCTTTTGCAATTTACGGAAGGAAGCTAGAGAGAAAACAATAATTGATGATGAGATCTAGCAGTATTATTCCAAAGTTAGAGAGAGAAAAAGCTTAACAGACAAAAAATTCAGAGGGGCTGTTGTTTTGTTCTCTCTTCTTCAAAATAGAGATGTCCAAAGAGAGAGAAATTAGGGGAAGACTCGTCTTCGGTCAGCTTACGGGAAGCTTTGAAATACACGACTTATAGTTTTAAGCTTTGCTGCTAAGAAAAATATAGTACTCCGTCCACTTTACTTGTTATCATTTGAAGGTATATTCTATTAAACAAATATTATATTTTTACGTAATTTTTTGATCATATAAAAATATGAAAAATATCGTTATAAATATATAGTGACTGTACAAATTGTCGTTATAGAGCAACGATTTTTATTTTTATATGCAAATATCAAAAAATCATGTGAAAATATTAATTTCAAAAAAATTATCTTCAAATTATCCATCTTATTTTTTATTATATTTAATCTCCTAATTTTTTCTTAAAACAATAAAATAAAAGAGAGAGAAAAAAAAGAAGAAGTAAAGTTATGCTTTCAATATCAAAACTAATACTACTATTTTTTAAAAATATATGTTATGTTGTTTTAATAAAAAAAATTAAAGTCAAATTATGGTAATATATAAAAGTGAGGTCAAAATAATATTACAAAAAGAAAAAAGACAAATAACTATAGATAAATTAAAAAAATTAGAACAACTAAACTTGGACGGAAGGAGTATTTTCTTATTTCAATAATTAGTGATTATTACCCCTCATTATTCTTCCTATGCTTTTAACTCTTTCTCTCTCCTTATCAACACAAAAGATATTATAGACAAATGATACTATATTTAATGTTATATAATTATTATTTTAATTATTGTGCCCAACTCTAAAACATCATATATTATAGATTTATAGGACAGAAAGAGTAATTTTGTACTCCCTCTATCCCTTTTTAAATATCGTTTTAAAAAAATATTTTTGTCAATTAATATTTGTCGTTTGAGAATTTTAATTAAGTATTAATTATTTAGTTTTCAATATTGTAATCGATAACATATGTTTTAAACTATGGATGTTCCGGTCGAGTTCTGATGAAATGTAGGTCAATCCACGGTCATTTTTTCAACACATAATATAATACTCAATTGTCTTGTCTTTGTATTGAAAAAGAGAGTGTTATTTATTGGACATAAAATTGTGAGGGAACCAAAGTTATAGGAGTATTTAATAATTGGGATAATATTAAAAACTAAACCATTAATCCTTACTTGAAATTCTCAAACAACAAATATTAAGAGACAAAAATATTTATCTAAAACAATTTATATTAAGGGACATAGGGAGTATATTTTTTCTCTTTTTTTCGACAAAGAATTAACATGAAAACTCCAACCACTCTGAATAATTTATTTTTAAGGGCTAATTTAAGTAGAATTAATCATTTGTACTATTTGGCGTAACAACTGCTCCTACTGAACTAAAATATCCTCTATTCGTTAAATTAGAGATACAATTTAATTTTTTAAATCAAACGACAACATACAATTTTAAAATTAATATAACTCGTATAAGTTTAGAATGAATTAATTTTGTGATTAATATTTTTTTGATATATTATACAATTATAATAATTGTATCAACTAAAATTAAATAAATTCATATTAATTTTAATTTTAATTTTAATATATCGTCATTTAACCTCAAAGTCTAATTTTAAAAGTTAGAAGGTACAGTAATTTTGCTTTATCAATTGATTTTTATATAAGAAGAATAGCAAGGAGCCAAAGAGTCTGTTTAGGTTTAAATTACTTGGTAGTATTTTATTTGACTCAGGCAACTAATGGACACGTTGTGAAGCTAATCCCAACCTTGTGAGTTGTTTGAATTAAAGGGTTTACTTTATTGTACCATTTTATTAAAATTTTCAAAACTTGTCATATGCTCATAAAAATAATTAAGTTAAAACTTTATATTTTTATACCTTTTATTTATAATTTTAAATTTCGTACTTGAACCACTCCCTAATGGACATATTTTGTTAAGCTTGCCCACATTTTGAATGGTGACGAAGAGCATACATTTGGTCCCAACTACTCCAAAGTTTTTTAATTTTATTTTTTTCAAGTTCAACCAACAATTTTGCTACTATTTACATATAAACCCCCAAACAGAGAGCAGACCATGTAAAAAGGGATCATTTTATACAAGGAAAACATGTGTAAATAAATATACAGTACATAAAGAGACGAGGGGAAGAGAAAAATGACGACTAGGTGGAAATTAAGTAAATTATATGAGGTCAAATGGGCAAACAGATTACAATAAATTACAGGCCTTGCAGAGAATATAAGCCATGTATAATAAGAGTAGCCAGACAAAATTGCTTGGGGTCAAAACTCAGAAATGGAGTCCATGGTGGAGACGTTTCCTTTGTGGTGGCCTTCCTCGTCTTCTCCATTTAAAGGGTTCTACCCAATTCCCATCCTCCTTCACGGCTTGCTCCCACCGCTCCTTAAATATTTGAAGCTCTAATGTAGATTGTCTCCTTGTCTGCTCAATCCATTTCAGATTACGAAACATTAGTCACTACTCCATTTGGGAGATCATAAACAACTTTTGAATGTTAATCCAACAAACCTATTCCTCGCCTACCCTACACACACAGCATGGTTTAATTGACATGGTCAACTTGGAACATAGTTCATGAACCCCCCCCCCCTCCCCCCCTATTTATCATTCTTGTACCCTTAAGAAAATCAAATGGGAATCGAGTAAATTTCAAAATTAAGGGTAATAGTCAGTTTTTAGCAAATGTTGAATCAATATTTGAAATCAATGGGACATTACGGAATGAACTCTATAAACATGGTAAATGTCCTATTCACATCCCTCGAGAGAAAAGCCATAATCTGTTAAATGGTATGGTATGGTATTGGTAACGACTACAGCATTCCGGGGAAGATTATTTATGATCATCCCCAATGGTCAGGTAATCCCAAGTAATGTACTCAAAGAGAATGAAGATTTGAAATGACAGCTATTATCGGTTAAGTTATCTCACCTCAGCTCGCACATCAACATCATGTCTCTGAAAATCACATGCAAACTATAAGTGAAAATCAAAAATGGCCAGAGCATTGAAAAATATTTGATGAAGAAAAAAGTCATTATTGCTCGTATAATCATATATCTCCACAAAAAAGTAAAAAAATAAATATTGAGTGTGAACAAGCGGAGATTTGAAAAGGGAAGACAAAAGAATTAGAGAGCAAAAGGAAGTATACCTTCAACAACTCTTCAGATTTTGAACCCTGCATACAGACAAGAAAAGCTAAGAAAATGCCCGTGCCAAAAATGTAATGCAATTCAAAGACAGCTTCACAAAAGCAGAAGTATATTAGTCACTAACCAGCAAGTTAAGTAGTTTTCATCAAGGAAATGGAAATATGTGTGTGTGTGTGTGTGTGTATATATATATATATATATATATCTTTGTTCTTTTTTTTTGGGCTTTTTTTTTTAAAACAACTAAAAAAAAAGTTTAATATTTTAGACTGTACATACATTTTTTGGTATAGATATCCAAATCATGCCCAAAAAATTGTATTATGGAAAAATTTCAGTTCCATAAAATATTAAACTTTTTTTTTTAGTTGTTTTAAAAAAAAAAAGCAAAAGCAAAAGCAAAAAAAAAAATCCGCATTTTAGTATCGTAAGGGAGTTCTTATCTGATCCGGATAATGAAAAGGACTGCTTTTATAAAAACAAATAATAGTTCATGATAAATATGAAATTATTATTAAATTCAGCACATACAAAAGTAAACTCTTGGTCTGCATTATAAGTTTGATATTGAGAACTTCATTATAAGTTTGATATTTGGAACTTCAGACAGAGACATGAAACAAAACTATTTTACGGTACACAAAATTGATTTAGGACCAAAAAAAAAATATTTTGAGCAAAATCTAGTTAGGCAAATAACCTTTTTTGCAGATGGCCCACCCAAAGTTTGTATACCCTGATGAACAACATATTCACTATCAACAACTCCCACATTCTTTGTGCGGTCCCCCTGTGAAAAAACAAGATTAATAACTAGTGGCAAATACACCTAAAAGTAGTTATATTTAGATAGCCTCACCTGTGCACAATAGCCAAATTTCATGTCCATTCCCCATCCATGAACAAGATCATTCTGACATAAAAATAAGCAGGGCTTATAAGGATTCATTAACCTAAGCTAATAGAGAAGAGACAAGAAGCTGCAATTCGTTTTCCAATTTAGCACAAGTAACGCACAGAGATTAAAAAAGATTTAAATTCAATGATACGCAAAACTTCAGTAGCAAAATAAACTCTACAACAAAGTTCGATAAAAACAAAAATTAGTGACAGTAAAATCAAACTGGTTCCCTATCTAACACCAGTTCAACTCAACGACCACTTTTATCGCAAACTAGTTGGAGCAAGCTAAAAACGAATCTCAGATGTAAGAGTAGATGTAGAAAGGGAGGGAGGAAAAGAAGAAGATAAAACAGATAAAAATAGAAGGAATAAAATAAAATATAGAAATATATGGAAATAAATTTTAGGCAGGGAGGAAAAAAATAAGATAACACAGATAAAAATAAAAGGAATAAAATAAAATACAGAAATATATGGAAATAAATTTTTATGAAAAAAAACTTACCCACATAGAGAATTATATATATATATATATATATATATATATAATATGCCAAGGTAAAAACAAGGGGAAAATGAAAAAAAGAGGGGAAAGAAACCCAAAAATTTATTGTTCTTGCAGAACTTGAGAGGTGGGTGCTCTTGCAGAAGAAAGATCTAATAATCTACCTGAATTAGATGCCATGCACAATGCCAAGCAGATCTTGAGAACACTGGAGCCATTCCTTCAACAAATCTGCAAATATAAATGATTTTACTCATGTCATACTAACGAAAAGAAAATTCAATTAAACATTGAAAGTAGTGCACTGAAATCAGTTTATTTTATGAATAATTAATGTGTTCTTCATATTATAAGGAACTACTGAAATTTGATACAAGCTGTTTCAGCGACGGGACTTGGTAGTTTGATTAACATGTTGAAACCAATTAAGAATGTCGTAAACAAGTCCGACAAAAACTAGATATCAATATCTGTGGTGTATATATAGTAACTTACTAACTTACCCAGTGCATGGTGGACCCTCACTGTCACGTGAACACTTTTTACTTCCTCTTGTATCATATACTCTTCTGCAACAAGTTAATTACCTTGGTATTAGCATAAGAAGAATTCAAAAAATACTCCTTCCTTTCCACAAAGAGTCCCATTTGCAAATTTCAAACTTTAAAAATAATTTTTGTTTGTAACCACCCCTAAATTTATTGAGTGGTTTAGTTTAATAGTGATGACATGATAATGAAATTGTAATGGTAAAAACTTGAAGACATTGTGGCATGATAAATGGGACTCTATTTTTGGACCCTTTTTTTTTCTTCCAAATGGGACCTTTTTTGTGAAATAGAAAGTACTATTTCATCTGTGAAATATTAGAAACTGACAAACTTACCTATGAATTTTTTTTGTTCTACTTCGTACGGTTATCCTGTGATGTATATCAGTTGAATTTGGGTCTAAAGCAGGCTGAGATATCTCCAGTCCTTCTGATTTCACAATTTCCAAGTATCTGAATACAAAGAATAACAATCAAAGAAAATATATAACCTACGGAAAAATTTAATACTACTGTTAAAAGGTAAAACGAAGCTAACTATAGCCACAAGTAATCACATTAATCAATTGTCCCTGTGGATTGTCTTAACCTGTATTACGGCAAAAGGATAATTGATTTCCTTCAAGTACGGATATATGACGATAGCAGAGATAGATAGAGACACTTAGAGAGAGGGTAAAGACTTGCAGACTGCAGTAAAACTATATACTAGAAATAAGAAAAAAGAAAGAAAAAAGCACAGGCCTTCACCTTAAAGACGCATGTTCCTGTGATTTACATACAAATATTGTATTATGTGTGCGCACACATTTTCACAAACGAATATCTTTGAAGGAAGAAAAAATTAGAAAACACGCTAAAAGATTGTCCACTAGGTGCACTACAAGTCTACAAGTACCTTCTCGGGTTAAAATGCTCAACCCCCAAATCTTCATCCCACAGAAATATATAATCATAAATGGCAACAACTGACGGATGTAGAAAGCGTTTTGCAAACCACCTGAAGCAAGAAAAACAGGTCCACACAAACTAGAATTAGAAACAGTTAAACGAACATAGTTAAATTAAACCAACACTGTCCTCACTCTCCTTTAAAGGCATTTGTCAAAATAAAACTTCAAAAAGGAAATAAAAATTAACGTCATTCCAACACATTTGATAGGCCTCCAGGGAGCTGTTTTACTAAGAAAATTGGAACCATAAACAATGAATTTTCTTCTAATTGAAGATAAAACTCAAGTGATACTTTAAAAATAATAAAGATGAACAAACTAATAGTGGTTAGTCTTACCACTTTGTTTGGTTCTGAGCAACAATATGTATAGTGTCGTTGCTCCATTCAAGATTCCACCACCCATCCACTTTGCCATCATAATGGAACAAAACAATTGTAAACTTCTCTGAAAGAAACTGAATCCAATTATATCAGGCTAAACAGTTTATGTTGTGACATGCCAAAGATTAATGAACTGTTAGAATGAATTATACCTTTTGAACAATAGTATCAACATTATCCATCTGTTTAATACCAACAGGAATTGCAAGCAAGTAACAAGGGACGGAAACATTTGCCTAATTCAAACATGTAGACAAGTAAATGAAATGATCACCTTAATAAAAATAACTTTTCATAGAATTTGTACATAAGAAGTGCTAGTTTTAGAATGTAAGGAATCCACTGAAATTCCATGTATATGATGAACTAATTGTCTTAGGAGTACAAGAGCACTAATCAAATGCAGTCTGAATAAGTGCATATTGATGCTAGAGATAACAGGATAAGAATCCAACCTTTGACTTGGAACTACTGGTGAACCACAGAGGTTTCATGTCCAAATCAGATCTAGCGTGAATGATGCCACGAGGTAAACCATTCAAACTTGTGGATTCCTCCCCCACTTCCTAGACAAAACATCACAAGCACCTTATTGTTAATAACAGTTAAAAGGAACATTTGCCTTGAATTATCCAGTCCCTGAAAGGGGAATAGGCCAGATAAAGAACCCCAAAAGATTCAAAATTTACTTCCATACGTTATTCCATACAACAATGAGATTTCAGATTTCATGTGTTTTGCATAAAGAGAGAGTAGTGCATAAAGGGAAATGAAGGAGAAACTAGAAAGTAATATATCATTACCTGTAATGCATATAGAGGATACAATTCTGAATCCAACTGATGACACAAAAACACATGGGTAAACCATTAGTGGAAACACCATGGAAAGAAAGGTAAAACTAGAAAAGTAAAAGACAGCGAAACTTGATGTATGAGGGATTTTCCAGATAGCCATTTCAAAAGATATATTATCACGAAAACAACACAGCTGGTGGCAAAAACCTTTATTACAACAAAGTGTCTTAATAAAGACTTGGGGCAATATGTATGCACACTTCAATGACCAAACCATGTGTGTCCACTGTCCACATATGCATGTGTGTGTGTCTAATGCTTGCTTGGCTTTTAAAATTTTGACTACTATTCTTGATAACCACATGATGTCATCGCGAACGTTGTTTAGGGATTACATGATAATAGTATCTAAAAACCTTCAAAGTGACCCCTAAATTGCCTGAAGCCATTAGAATTTAGAAGTTCATGTAGTCAATCCAATTGGCCCGCAAGATCACACAAATAAAACCATAGATGTTGTTGTCATACCTCTGTCTGCTGATACTGATAATTTGTAGTTCTATACACAACGATCAACATTACTGTACAAACAATTCCCATAAACGGTTTCATCTTAACCTCACAAGTGCCCTGCAGTTTCCATTATACACAGTGAAAATCCCTTTAAACAGTTTCAATCATCAACTATAATGTATAACATGTCAACCAGAACACCTCTTTATCTAGGTTTAACAACATACCCCATCAAACAAGACATGTCTTTTTCTCAGCAGCCACCTCCATGATTTAAATGCCCTCATAGACAAATAAATATACTACATATTCTCATACCAAGCTGCAGCCAACAAATGCATAGCAACTAATATCAAAGATAATTCTGAATGTTTGCTGAGTCATTTCAGACAACAAATTTTATTACAACTTTTGGCAGAAGATAGAAATTACAAGGAGAATTTTTTTTTAAGATCAATTTAGTTATTTAAATTTTGCACTATATAGATCTAATAAGGACAAAAATTAGTACAAAAAGAAAGTCCAACACCAACTATTAAAGTTCAAATCTTGATTATGAACAAATCATCCTTCTGAAATTCACAAACACTATCATCAAAAAGTAGTTATTTTTGTTTCTTTTGTGTGTCCATAGTATTGATTATTTGAAGGGCGAATGACAAAACTGTCCTCCCAAGTTTGGCCGAAAAGCAATTTTGTCCCTCAAAATTTAGAAATCGTCAATCAATAAGTATTTTAAAACAACAATTCTATTCCCTTTTGGTCAGTCCGATCATATTCTTGCCGGAAATTGCCAAATGTCAAAAAAATATTATGTTATATGTACTAATTATATGTACTAATTATCTACAAACTTGAAGCATTATACATTTTTTAAACTGTAGTCATACATGTATTTTGAATATTAATATCTAAATAGTTATTACAAAATTAAAACCAATATCAAAATAATAGATTAGCTAAACAGTCTTCATCACTCATTAAACATTCAAATATGAAAACCTCTTCTCTGCCGCCAACCCAGATTTCCTTAGTTCCTCCACCCCCTCTGTCATTCTCAACCTTCCCACTCCTCGAAAAGGCGACCCAAACCCTCCGGAATTGAAATGTACTGAAAATGAGTCAGCCATCGTGAATTAGCCTTTTGGTATGACTAATTTTATGAAACATGTAATCAAAATACACCATTAAAAAACAGAGATTTCCTTCTTAATGTGTGAATTGATTTCAAGAAGTGCATGAACTAGTTCAGAAACATGGATTAATATGAATAGAAGTATAAGAGAGAAATAAGTTTTCATCTTATATCGATATAAGGAATGAAAAGCCAAATTAACCCCCATCAAAATTTAAAGAAAAAAGAGCATGAACAGAGTAAGAAACTGGAGGAATTAGGAGATGATGATAGGAATCATCATAAGATGATGGTAGGAAACACATGGTGACGAATCTTGGTTTGAACACTTGGGTTGTACTTATTTTTGGATTGTTTTTAATCTCCTTGTAGTGAAAAGAAAGGTGGAGGGATTTCCTAAAAGTTAGGGTTTTAATTTTGAAGTGAAGAAGAAGGTAGAATTGGGAGTTGGAATTTGTTTGGGTGATTAATATTTATATTTTAGTTAGATTGTAATTAGAAAACGAGAGTATTTTTAATTTTGTGTTTTACTTTTTTATATTTATGTTATTATTTTTTTGCCCACATAATAACAATATTTACAAAAATATTAAAGTATTTTGAAATTTTACCTATTTAAATATTGTTAAAATATATTATTCTAGTCAAACTGTATTTCTGGCCAAAAAGGAATATAATTGTTGTTTTAAAATACTTAGAGGTATTGATCGGCGGTTTTCAAATTTTGAGGAACAAAATAAAATTGCTTTTCGGCCAAACTTGGGGGGACATTTTTGTCATTCGCCCTTATTTGAAAAGGTCACATGCATGATGCATCACTTAACAAAATAAATAAAAAAGGGCTAATGACAAAATTGTCCCCCAAGTTTGGACAAAAATCAATTTGACCCTCAAAGTTTAGGAATCGTCAATCAATACCTCTAAGTATTTAAAAACAACAATTATGTTCCTTTTTGCCATTCCAACCAATTAAATCGCCGAAGATACACGTGTCAACAAATTAGCTAATTTCTACGAATTTAATACGAATGCATACATATATTTTATATATATATATATATATATATATAATCAAAATCAGTTAACGCATTTATACTTAGAATTCCAAACGAGTGAGGAACATCGGATAGGGCTTTAGGTGATTTTTCATATGAGTTTAGGATTCTACAAAGATTAAAAACGATATGGGTATATTTACACTTTTGATTTAGAAAATGGACTCAAGTAAATGGTGTTTAAGACCTCTGGGTAATGACATACCACAATATTAGGGAAAGATAGTTACTGTATATATATCTGTATACTTTATAATATATGTTTGTCTTGTTAACTGTGATTTGATGGTGAATATACTTATGAAATCTGAGAATACTTTATTGATGGTGATAAACGATGCTTCTATGTTGTTTATATATACATATATATCATATAGTTAATAGTGGACCCTCTGCTTTTGTTCACTCTGTTTTACTATAAAGCTTTGTTATTTTAGTTTGTTTGTACAATGTTTGTTTGTTGTGAATAATGTGGTCCCTCTTTGTTGTGTTGTGATTGGTGATAGATTCATGTAAGAAATATCATAATTCATACATTTTATTATCCCTAATTTTTATTATTTTAATTATATTAGTTTATTAAATTAATATATTTTATTTTATTTTTTAGCGAAGATTTAATATTTGTTGTAATAAAGTCAAAATCTTGGTGATTAATAATATGAATTAAAGATAATGACGCTTTTATTTAATAAAACGAAACATCTTTTATATAAAATAGCTCTATATTCATGTAATAGTGTTTTTGCATATATATAATATATATGCATAGTAAAATGTTTTTATATAAATAGAATATATTATATTTTATTTAAAAGAATTTTCTTTAAATATAAATCAACTGGACTGCTCAGATTAAAGTAAGAAATTCTTCCTTCATTCCATTTTCTTACGAATTCAATAAATAGAAAGCTCATTCCTTCATTATTTCTTAAATTCCAGAGAGAGAAGAATCCTGCCGCTACTTCACTACTTCTATATTCAAGAGAACTTTGATTCCAGGAAAGAGTTATTCCATCGTGGAACAATCTTGTGTTTTACACCGGATCCGTTCCATCTTTTATTATTCTGTTGAACATCCCGCTTGCGGTGTGACAATTATTAAATCCAACAAGATCTTTCATGAGAAATTTGACGTTAATAATTCATGAAAATTTATTTAGAAAATCTCTTTTTTTGGTATCTAGAAGATGTCTTTAGATGAGAAGTTGATTTTTTAAAACCTAAAAGATAGCATTCTAGGAAGTTGAAACCTATCATGGAAAGGGAACAAAAGTGTCCAAGTTCAAGGAATCTAAATTAGGGTTCAAAGTTATTTTCTCTATAAATAGGTCTCTTGTTTTAGAGAGGAGCATTAAGTATTATATTAGTTTAGGAGTAGGAGTAGGAGTAGATTAAATTACTTCTCCATTGTACGTTCGTTGGATGATCCTTAATTAAAGTGAGTTTTCTTATTTATTTTTAATTTTCTTCTTTTCTTTATTTTAGTTAGTTTAATTATTTTTTATGTCTAGCTAATTTCTTTTATCTAGGATGAAGATGAAATTAAATAATTATTCATGATACTATTTTTCATCTCTTCTATTATTTATGCTTTTATGCTTAATTGATTTCGTCTTCATGTTTCCTTATTGAAATACCTTCGTTTTATAGTTCATATGTGATTTTAAATTAATTAAGAAGTTTTGATAGATTGTTGTTAAGATATGAGTTTTTCATAATCCATGCTTGCTCAAAGAAGGTTTGATGGGTTAATCCTTAAATTTTCATAGTCTATGCTTGCCCACGCTAATTGTAAATTACTAAATTAAAGAGAAGGGAGATCAAAATCATAGTTGAGTTATAAAAATAGAAGGGATTGAATTATATGTTATGTTTATTATCTAATTGATTCAGATTCCTAGATTGTTTCCTCATCAATTGTTTTCATATTCTAGTTAATTAATTCTCAATCTTTATTTCTAATTCTTCTAAAATAGATATTAAGGAAACATTAAAATTAATCTAATCTCTGTGGGTTCGACATGTACTTGTCAGTTTTTCAATTAGACACTGTGCACTTGTAGTATATAATTTTAACACATCAGTGATCATTTTTAAAAAAAAAAATTGCACTTGCAATTCATGCAGATGGTGATCCTTTGAAGGCTTTATTTATTGTGAAAATGTGTTATTGGGGGGAATTTAAAGACTAGGGATATGTAGGTGGGGTACAAAAGTCTACACTTTTGTAGAATAGACCTTCTAACTATGTCAGACTTGGGGGATATGGCTATGAAAATGGATTTCCATGGAGCATTAACCTTTCATCATTGGTGTGAAGAGAGGGGTAAGGAAAATCATAACTGCTTATGACATTAAAAACATAGGTCCTTATTTGCCCATTCATATTGTAACAATCAACTTTATTCATACGGACTCTATGTCAGTTGCTTCTCTTCCTAAATGGACTCAGGTTGAGATAAATTTAGATGGAGACGATTATGGTTTTGATGAAGAGGAAAATGTGAATCAGGCTATGTACTATAGTCAACCAATGACAGTGACTTTGAAACACAGCAGGCCACAAAAGCAAAAAACAGAGCATTACCAAATAAAGTCCCAAAAACAGAGCATTACCAAGTAAAGTTCCAAAAACAGAGCATTGCCAAACAAAGTTTAAAAAATAGAGCACAACAGAGCTTCATTACCATCCATCATTATAGAATAGGGACTTCACAAATCCTAACTACTCCATCTCCCAAATTCTAATTACAATTTTTTCATGTCTAAACGATAAAGTCATGAAATAACGATTTTAGAGTCATAACTTAACGATCGTAGAGCCATAACTTAACGATCGTAGAGCCATAACTTAACGATCGTATTCATTATTCGTAGTTTAAAGGGACTTCAACCTTTACTATAACAGAGCTACCCTACTATCGCAGAGCTACTCTACTATTGTAGCACTTATTTTATTTTATTTTTTGTAAATTTGTATACTCTAATATTTTATTTTCAAATAACAATTAATGGTCTTGAAGATGATAAAAGTCTCATTAATTGGGATATCTTTACTTGTATCTATTGTATGTACTTTTACAAATATTTTCAAACCTTAAATTTTCTCACTTTAATAAGTTTATTTTTATTACCCAAAATATATTATAAGTTATAAGTAACCCTGCATATAAGTCATTTAAATATACAACATTTAGTTTATAAAAGCAATTGTTTTTACATTAAAAAAATTTCTGGCCGTTACACTAGTAGGGTAGAAGTAGCGTTGACAGCAAGTTCTAGTACTAGCGGCCGAGTCCATCTCCTAGTCAATCTGGGCACTTAAATATGCTATTGGACAGCTCTAGATCTGTTTACTGGAATAGTATTCAAAGAATAGTTGCTATGGAACATTCTCTCTCTCTATTAGAGATGACTAACGGGTCGGGCTATGGCCGGGCCGGGTCAAAACGGCCCGGGTTTTTGCGGACCGAAAAATGCAAGTCCAAAGCCCGCTTTTTGGCGGACGGACCGAGGTTATTTTATGCCTATTTTTTGGGCTTAAACTAAATGGACCGGGCCAAAAAGGCCCGGGTTTCTGTGGGCCGAAAAATGCGGCCCAAAGCCCGCTTTTTGCAGACGGGCCGGCCCGTAGGCTTTGGGCCCGTTTGCCCAGTTTACTCTCTATATATATATAAGGCAATGGACATTGGAGGGAAATGGGTCTATTATTATTATTATGGAGGGAAATGATGCAACTGTTGTGGAGGAAAATAATAGTGTAATTGAAGCTATATGGTCAAAATACAATCAACATATGGTGAAGATAGCAATTCGGAGTCAACTAGTATCTCCGGCGATTTAATTGGCTGGAATGACTAAAAGGAATAGAATTGATGTTTTTACATACTTAGAGGTATATTGATTGACCATTCGTCAAATTGATTTTTATCCAAAGTTGGGGGACAGTTTTGTCATTAGCCCAATAAAAAGAGGTCACATACATAATGGTGTATTGTAATTGTAGCAATTTTGTTTGTGTGAACCAGAGACAGAGTGAGGGGAGTTTATAATCTTGCTCTAGATATTAACAAAGCAGCTCCAATATACTTCAGATTTCAAATCTAAATTGCGTGACAAATAAATAGAAATAGCCGAAATTTAGAAAAAAATTGAAAGACATAATAGGTACCAAAATAACTGATCTGAAAATAAAATCAAAAGATTCTCCCCTTTCGAAGATATAAATGAACAAAAAAAACACAAATCATGAAAATTAGAGTATTTTCTCGACGCAACAAGCAGCTTCTCTGTTCTCTTCTCAAATTTAGACCCAAAAAGGCGCATATTATACATATAAGCACGAAATAAAGAAGGAAAATTACAAGTTTAATTGATTGGATCAGATAACTGAAAATCTTTGGTTTTAAATATTTGAAATTATAAAATTAAAAAAGGAAAAATGTAAACAGCAGCAAACCAATACAAAACTAGAACTCATTCATGTCCGTAATTAACACTGTACTGATACCAAAGCATACAAATTCGGAAAGAAAGGAAGACATAGGGGATCTTGGACTAATTCGTCATTCTACAATTAAGAACACAAACCTCAGAGAACGGGAAGGGCATAAAAAATGGGTAGAGATTGCAGCTGTAATGGAGCTCCGACTAACGTCCGGCGAATCAAAATCGGCGTCCAGAGATACAAATATATATATATATATATATATAAAAAATTACAAGTATGCGTGCATATATGCAGGGGAAGTAATGAGTAAGCAAAAGTTTGAGGCTTTCAGGATCATTTGGATTATATCAATCCTAGAGAGAGAGAGAGACGGAGATGAGTCGAAAAACGGAAGTGTCGGAAGAGCCACGCTTTATGCGAACACAGGGAGAGAACCGAGAAGAGAGAGAAAAGTGAATATGTTCGTGCATGCGTTGGTTGGCTGACGCGTGTCCAACACAAGTCACATGCAAACAAAAACTACTAAGTAGCTAACTATCGCTACTCCACATATTTCTCTGTCCCAAAACACATACGAGTAATAAAATGGAGTAATAATTTAAGTTTGATATAAGTAACAAGAGATAAATCAACTTTTATATTTGTATTGGGACACGATTTATAATTTAATATTCGAAGTGGAAAAAGTTATAAATTGGTGATTGTACTCAAAAAAATGTTATACTTCGTTAAACATTAAAAACACGACTTATAATTTGGTACCCGAAGTAAAAAAAGTTACAAACCCATGATTGTACTTCGAAAAATGTTACACTTCAGCTAAACAAGAGGGTTTCATCTTTATTCTGCTTTGAAAATTAGGGTTCTCTTCTTCCGTCCTTCTTCTTCTTCTCATTCTTCTTGTCTCGATTCTCCATCGATTCTTTTGGTTCCTATATATTTATTAAAGGATTTTCATGTATAATTGAAAGGATGAAATTGCCTTTGAGTGAAATCGTAAATGAAATCGGGGAAGAGGATTGTAGTTCATGCAACAAAAATGAATGGATTACACCGTAGTTCCCAAGTCGGTCATCTTGTGGAGCAATAGATGCGAATGTAGGAAGCGAAAAAAAGATGGAACAAAACATCGAGGACCTTCTTCGCGACGACGCTTCTCTCTCTCAGATGTTTGTCTCTCCGTTGGATCAATTTTAACGATTATTTAAAAATTAGAAAAGTACAAGCACTAGATTACAAAAAATTTGAGACAATCACCAATTTGTAATTTTTTTCACTCCCAGACAAAATTATAAATCGTGTCCCTAATATTTAATGGAGTGTAATATTTTTTTTTTTGAAAGACAAATCACAATTTAGAATTTTTTCACTTCGAGTACTAAATTATAAATCGTATACCAGTACATGTACCAAGAGTTGATTTATCCCTAAGTAAGAATTAAGAAACGCTCACATTAATTACTGACTTGGACCTATTCACTGACCAATTAAATTTATTACTATCCTAACTGTAAATTAATATATATTGTAAATATTTATATTTATTTTTAATTATCAATTATATAAATAATAATTTTTTATAAAAAAATATGTAATAAATGACATTCTTATAATTTTTAAAAGTTTCATATAATGACAAATTTCATAATTATAATTTTACTTATACATGACAGACTCGTACTAACACAATGAGTCTTTAATTAATGTCCCAAATTCTATACCCAATCAATTAATGGTTTGGAGGGATGCTGCTTTGAAGTTTGGAAGTGGTTACTATGGAGTTTATATTGGGATAAGTTAGTCAATTGATCAATAGAATACTAACACGCAAACGAGATTGTATGTGTGTCAGTATTCTATTGGCCAATTGACCAATTTATCAAAAAACAACTTCATGTTAACCGGATCCAAATCAATTTACTCCCATGCTAATTGCCTTTTCAACCACGTTGTTTAGTAAATAATCATATTACCATGTTGTTTAGTAAATAATCATATTAGTTTACAACGTTTTTTAAGTTTGCAACGATAATATTTAGTGTATACATTTTTAAATGCTTCAAGTGACGTTTGAATCGAAACTTAGAAATAAACAAAATATATATTATAAATGTCATAATGAATATTTAATCTGATTTTCCTTTAAATATCACTAGATTAATCAGACTGATTAACAACTCTTCCACCTATTTTCACATGTCCCAAACTTTTACTGTTCACATCATGTTCAAAAGTGAAGTTAGAATTTGACATTTTCAAATATAAACAAAAGAAAAATGTAGGCCCTGGACCAAAAGAGCTGTCATTTAGCAAAATGTTGAAATTTTTAATAATTATTTTTGTTTCCTCTCAAACAACTTTTGTCCATTCCTGAGTTAATTGACTTTTTGATCAAGCTACTTTGTGTCAATTTTTATTGTGGCTGTCGATTTTTTTTTTATTATAAATGCGTTATTATACTCAAAAAGATTTATAAAATTGTCATTCCATCCAACAAAATGAGCGAAAGTGCCGAGTATATTAACAGTTGACATGTGTTAATTATGTAACATGTAACGTGAATTTTATTAATTGATATTTTAGTCATTGTATTTGTGGCCAATTTTTATTTTGATTACTAATTTTTTTTTGTTACATTCTCGTTATCAAAGTACCAAAAATATTACAAATTAATAATTTTATAATTTTGTAAGCAAACCTGATCAGTGTCCAAATGATACTTTAAACCAGCAAACCAATCCCCAAAACTAACTTTAGTTATTCGGTCACAAAGGAGTCCAAGAGAGCTCACGAGTCGCGAACCATGCTGCTGGGCAGCCTAACAGAGCATGGAAAACAGACTCAATAGGGAAATTACACACAGGACATGAAGGATCCGACCCCATTCAACGCCGACAAAGAGCAACACGCACAAGAAAAGTTTGATTTTAGGAGGAACTTTCAAATTTCAAATCAATTTCCATAAAGAATTACAAACCTGTGAAGTACTTTTCCTATTGAGACCATCATGTTTTCTTTGGACTGCTATGTGATAAGTTGATTTAACTGAATTACTCTAGTGAGAATTGTAATGTCAACCTAGTTCGTCTCCACGAGCTTGAAAGGGAAGAGGGATCTTTTTAATAATATCTATATCGCTCAAGTCTACCTTACCTTCTAGCATCTCAACCTTCCAAATAAATCTATCTTTATAAATTAGATTAGCCACCAAAAAACTTATCATCAATATTACTTGGAACGACAACAATTTAAATATCGTTGCCCGACTTGTATGCTTATTTTATATTTTATTTTCGTAGTATTAAATTTCGTTATAATATTTTGTAATATTAAAAGAATACTAATTTTGTAGTAATATTTTTGATACTTCGATAACAAGAATGTAAAAAAAAAAATTTAGTAACCAAAACGAAAATCGATCCCTAGTACAATGGTCAAAAACATCAATTAACTCGATTCACGTCACCTATCACATAATTAACACTTGTCAACCGTTAGTCTACTTAGCACTTCCGTTCATTTTGTTGGACGGAATTATAAGTAATAACCATTTTATAAGTTTTTTCGAGTATAATAACACGTTTGTAACAAAAAAATTCGATAATCACAATGAAAATCGACATCTAATACTGTGACTAAAAAGTCAAATAACCCATCCATTCCTTAACAACTTCCATATTATTGACATCTTTCTTTGGTTGCATCCATTAAATTTGCTTTGCTCATAATTTGCATCCAATATTAGTAGAAAGATTTTTTATTTTTAAAATTAAATGAATTCATGACAATTTTAAAATATTAAAATATTTTTTAAATTAATAATAATCTTATAATTTAGAACGGAGATGGTAAAATATTCATTCAGAAATTTTTAGTTACAACATTCTTTTTTTTCTCACTTTTTTAGTTTTATTTTCAGCATGACTTCATCTCCAGAAGAAGATTGAATCAACTGTCATGTGTAAGTTTTGAATGACATAAAATCATATTTTACCAAGGATAAAAAAAAAAGGGCCTGGTAGAAGCCTAGAAGTAAAAGCTACTAAACCATTAACCAACTTCGATGTAGTAACAGAAACACAGTTCATTCTGGCATAAAACATGGGGCAATTAATTTTATTACTCCAAGGCTTTGTTTTAGACAAATTTATAGGTTTCATCAACCACCATGAAATTACTAGATTCTTCCAACCAAACCTACACAACCAACTACACTACCAGTTAACTTCAGCCCAGTTAAAACTTACGAGTGTTAGGTAAGCCTAATAACAAAGACAAGTATTAGGTGAAACCTAATCTTTTAGTTAGATTAGTTTAACAGACAACAATGACACAGATTTATAAAAAATTAATTAGATGTATAACCGTAAAACTAGGATTTCTAAAAAAAAAGACTTTATTTTCCTAATTGTATCCTAAACTGTAATCTTTTGTAATAAATTACAGTTTGAAGTGTCATGACCTACAGGCCAAGGGGCAGTCTCAGGGTAGACAGTTTCTATGGGGCATACGCCTCCCAAACCTCGGGCCGGACGGAGATTGCCCCTCGAGTGCAAAGGCAGAAGGGACCCACCCGTGTTTGATAAAAAAAAAATTCTAAAAATAGAAACTAGCTTAAAAATAGAAACTAGCTTAATTTCTGAAGTCTAAAAATGAAAACCTACCTTTAATTTTGGACGGAAGGAGTATATTAACGCCGGAAATAGAAACTAGCTTAACTCACCCAACATGAAAATGGGCTTGTTAGCCAGGCCATATCATATTTTCGACTAGAGAACTTCGCTACTTCTGTTATAGGATCAGAAAAAAGTTGGGCCTATTTCAGATCAAAATCTTTATTCACCAGCACAGTTCTATTTCTTTTCAAAATTTTCGATTTATATCTGCACAAACAGAGCCTACATACCACAAAAGGAGATTTTTCCATTCAAGTGATACTTATGTAGCACCTACATTGCTAAATGTAGAACCTAAGGCATTGAAAGGGCGTTATAAAGTGAAAGAAAAAGAAAATCTACAAGCTTGTTACCTTTTGTCCTGCTTTTTTCTTTCTTTCATTATCGGAGTTTTAGATAGATGATTATCCATCCCATATCCCACCTTTCCGGAATGACTGAAGACGTTATTCGCCATCACCATGGACTGTTTCAGAAGATTGGAATTAACATTGTTCAGTTTTTTACATCCATGTCGAATCCCAGTACGTTTCTTCGCCTTTACCAAAGATCCTAGCAGAGTTGTGCTGGAGTCAGCATTCCGTAGTTTTAAATACCCTTGTGGAGCTCCAGAGCTTTTCTTTGCCATCCCTGAGGACTGAAGTGAATGTGAAGGAGTACTGGAACCAGTATCACCTACTCTTTTATTGCCAAGTAGAGTCCCAGCAATACCACTTGCAGCATCATTTGGCTTTGCAGAAAATTTGGATTTACTAGGGCGGGGGCGAAAACTCCTGGGCTTTACAGGAAGATTGCATATTGGTGATAAACATATAATGGACGAGGAAGCCTTGTCAAGAGAATCCTTGCAGTGCTGATGATATTCTTTCGTGACAAAATCTCTGAGGGACAACGCAGACTTGTATTCACGTGTTCTTTTTGAGTAAAAAACCATCGCATTGTTGGCAAGCAACAGCAAGTCTCTGAAGAGTTCTTTAGTTGATTTAATGGAGCTGCTGCCAATTCTTGATCTTATTGTGTCGAGATCCATGTGTTGCCGTATTATCCTCTTGTACCGTGCCCTCTTCTGTAAGAATTAACTTATATGAGTTAATTCTACTTGCAAGCGTGACAATTTCTTTATTTCAAGATTAATATTAAGGTAGCTGAGCATCTAAATTTGGGTCAAGCAGTCTCCATTTCCTCCACGCTCCTAGTTTCTCCATTTTGATATGCATTATTAGGAAGCAAATATGAATTTGAGACAATACAGACAATATAAACTCCTACAATTGCATTACCTGGCTATCTAGTCTTCGTCTAAAGCCCAATGCATGTTTGCTCTCCGCAACGAAATTAAAAATTCCCATCAAGTCATCACTTGGTCCCTTAAAGTGCTCTTCATTGTGACCATCTAAGCCGGAAGGTTTGACTGTTTGAACACAGCCACTGGTTGAGGTTTCTTTACAGGAGGTAGTTAGAACATTGGTTGCACCAAAATTATCGCTCTCTCCAATGCTCCCTTCTCTGACCTCCCAATTACAATCTTTTCTCGTTCTTTTACCTCTCCTCTTTCTTACAGTACTTCCTTTTTCATTTCTCAACTCTGCCACCTTTATGCTTACAAGTTTCTCCTGCTCATCAGACTCCAAAACCTTTGGCATTGTCTCCATCTCTGGAGCTGATGCTAGTTCTAGAATTCGACATTCAGGGGACCAGTTTGATTTAAAATCGAGTGTGAAACTTCCCGCAGATAAAGTGTCCTTGGATGTTTCTTTACCAGAAGATTCATTGACCTCTAATTTTGGTATAGGAGCAGGTGATTCTGTCTGGCTAGTATCATAATCAACCTGACAGTAATTTTCATTCTCAGCTTTGAGCCTTTTAAGCTTCGACTCCAGAGATCTGAACATAAAACAAGACTTAAATTGTATCACAACTGAACAAGTTCAAGCTGTAGGCTACGTTTATATTTCAAACACAAACAAATTAATTTACAGAAAACCTTCAAAATCCAAACAATAAAAAAAGAACAATAATGCCATGCATGAAAAAGAGGAAAAAGTATGAATAAGTTTAATATATGGGTATTGAATAGGAAGGTAAATAATTTACTAACCCAATTGATCCTTCAGATTTCTCCAATTCCAGCTTCAACTCTTCCACTCGCCGCTTCTTTAGCTCTTCAAACCAAGTTCTAAAGAGTAAACATTAAGGCAAATGTATGAACCCAATGTTAGGGCAAGGTTGATTTCTGAATGTAAAATAGACCTAATCTTGCTATATACAGCTATATTATATTAATGTGAACAACAGTGTAAAGTGAATGCAACCAAAATTATACAACAGTAGACTACAAACTTCACTAGATAACAAGTTAGAAGCAACACCACAATAAGGCCATCATCTTGATTAATCAAGTCACATGAAAAGTCAAATCAAGAATTAAGAAACGAAATAGTTCTACTTACGTGCAGCCAGAATAGCGCTGTCGCAAGTCTTCATACTTTGCTTTACAGGCCTGCAATTAGGTTATAATTTTTGTAATTTCAGAAAAGGAAGAAGTTGGAATAACTTTAACCATACTAGATACCCATAATACAATTATGAAGCCCACTATGTCTTGTAGAGTACATAACCTACAGTACAAAATATTACCAATTTTTTCACCCGACTCATTCTTGAAAATTAGTCCAAGGCGCTAGGGTGTTAGTGGGTCGAGTGAAACTGAGTATTAGGTAACTCTGATCTGAAGATCAACTCCCGATTTTGATGAGATTCAGTTGGAGCTTGACTTCAAACTTGTTTATCTTACTCCCTAACTGAACCTATCACTATACATGTTCAAGTAATTTCAGTGACATTTGAGTAGTTTCTTATTTTATGGAAAGTATTGAATGCTCCATCACATATCGAGTGAACTCAAGCCAATCAAATCAAACTGACAGAACTTTAAATGTGCTTCAAGAACAATGGCGCGCCTTAGATTGGTGTGTTGTCAGTTGGCTCATTTCGATGGATCCCCAAAGTAAACTAATTTTTATACCAAACACGATCACCACATTTTTAAAAATTATTTTGCTTCCAAATGGGGAATGAACTAAAGATGAATCAGATATCGTTGAAAAATAATAAGTGGTTGTGGATCAATAAATAAGACACCTATCTTTGGTGAGTGGTTTTTTGAGCACTTGTTACGGGGTTAGTCTTCAAGTGGAACAAGGCTATTTGGGACAAGATACCTCATTATCTTTACTGGGTTCCTTGGAGGGAGAGGAATCTTAGATATTCTGGGGATGGGGATAGGGAAAGGTCCATTATGTATATCGAGTCTTTGAGAGCTTTCCCAGATAGTCTATTGGTTGTTGATTTGTTGTCATGTTCAGCCTTGGAACAAGATTTAGATTTTGTATCATGGAGGACAGGTTTCATCTGCATTTTTTCACTCAGATGTATATGTTTCGTACCCCTTTGGCGCCCTCTGATTATATCTCTTTACTTATCACAAAAAAAGCCCCTGTAAATCAATAATGTTTGAGACTCTTGGAGTACATAAAGACCTGATTTATATTTTGATTACATGAAGTAATAAACCGCATTAATCTCGTGATTTTGCACAATACCGTTTCACCAGACAATATTTCTCTATGCTTTCAAAAGAAATCTTGATCCATGTAATGCTCAACAACAAAACCAAAAAGCCATAATCTTGTTAAGGAAGTGGACAACAACTCAACAAAAATGTTCATGTGCTAGTTAAGTACCATCATTTACCTAAGGGATTTATTCTATGAGCATGTTCATGCTCATGTATTTTTAGGCTACAATTATTTTTACTGCCTTGATAAATTATCTAGGTATTCCTTTTTACCACTTTTGTTACAAACTATAAATTAAATAGCTTACATTATGACCCTACCAAATCTAAGAAGTCCCACTTAATACCTAAAACCCCACCCCCACGTCGAAAAAGATATGGGCGAGTATGTGATGGGCTAAGATGGGTTGTTTCAATATAATAGTAATACAGAAGTATAACTAATTAATTGAAATATGATTAGTCCTATATTTATTCCTGTACTTTGCAAAATTAGTTATAAATAAATGTACCAGTCTAAAGGAGTTAGTTAAGTTTCTAATGACCTGTGGGGTGAAGCTGACCGGGTACATGGTTCGGACTCGGAGCTCCGAAGCAATAACGTTCCAGTCTCGGTTACCGTGCCTTAACACAGCGCTACCCAAAATTAGCTCCTCCCACGTGCCCCACCTCTTCCTGGGCCAGGCCACAATCTTTTCCTCACCCATCACGACCCTCCACGTGTACGTCCAGAATTAATCTAGTACCCACCAAAATATCTCATCTCCCATTAGCCGCACCAGGCGCACGTTAGCCCATGCCCGTCCTCCTTTCCGTAGAAAGGAAAAGAAAAACCACTGTTTGGTTCAGAGGAAAACTACCCAGAAAAGGGCAAAAAAAAACCCAGAAAACTCGAAGGAGGGATAAGAAAACCGCTTTTGGGGAGATGGGTAGGAGAGAGAAAGGTGGTTTTGGAATTTGAAAAGGGTGGTTTTCCGGGGTGGGGAATTTGTTTTTCTTCTATTTTGGGAGGGAATTTTTTTTCACTTATGCGTGAGAAAAGGGGTTGAAAGGAATTCTAATGATATTCAATGTTGGAAAAGAAAATCCATAGGAAAGAGAAAAGGAAGGAAGGAAGGATGGAGTGGAACATATTTTTGTAATTTCCTGAAAATTCTCTTTAGTTTTCCTCTCTTTCCTATATTTGTCATTCTCTTTGTAGGCAGCGGTATTGCCCTTCTTTTTCACTCTTCCAAATTTATCCCCATGTTTTTAATAAATGACATGCATGTTTCTCTGTTTTTACTTGATACCCTTTCTTTTTTGGTCATTTCACGGAATTATCCAGTACTAAACTTTTTAGATGCCTTTTGTAATTAGTGCACATTATCTCTTTATAATCTCTTGTTTACAATGTTTGATGCAGTGAGTATAGTATAGCAAATAAAATTATGGAAATAAAAGTATTTGTTATATTTTTATAAGGTATTTCTATTTGAATAGTAAATGAATCTCATGCTGGTACAATATTTCCCCAACTTTGTGGACTAAATTACAGATGTATATATTCGCGCAGAACACAAAATATAAAGGTAGACACAACCATTGCCTGGGTTTCTCATTTGAATCATTCTAAATGAAATATATGAATTCGGTTAATTTTTTCATACTAACCATCTCAGAAGTTAAATCCTAACCCCTCCCGAAATATACACTCTGACAGTTTGATTAACAAGGAGATACTCCCCGTCTCAAATCAAATATTCACTTTATTAAATTTCCATTTTCCAAGTACGCATATGAAATAATATTATCATATTTAGAAAGGGAAAAAAGTAGGGCCATATCATAATCTACAAGCTGAAAAGAGGAATGAAAGAGCTTACAAGTAGACCTACCTACCTACCTACCACAAAATAAATTATAACCCAAGGATGGGGCATACACATAATATTCTGGTACACTGGAAAATAACTTGTCAAATTGGAATTTGCTCGTGTCAAACTATAAATCCAGAAAAACCAGTATCACTTTAGAAATATACAACTCTCTCTTTCGAGAATGTATTCTGTTGCGAGACTCGTACAGTTCAGAATTAAGATGAGAAATTGAGAACATTACATATGAATTTACTTATAGAAACCGATTCATCCAAATTATCATTCTTTGTGGGGGAAGGCTACCTGCTTTGCCGGATGGGAGCTGTATGAGTGGTGATGTCCATGCACAGCTTCCTGAGAAAGACTGCGAAAAGAGGTGGTTTTGTTGTACCTTGCTTATGTGGACCCACACCAAAAAAAATTGAATATCCTAAAATCATGAAACTAGGTCTCAATGCTTGCTCAAACACATGCTATCTGTCTTTGCTTAATCATCTTCTCCAAGTTCTCAAAAACCAATGCAGTCAGGCTGGGATCCTCAAATCCCAGCTCTGCCCCAAGCCTGCGGCACAAAGTTAAACAAAAACACGCCAACATGAGGCTACAACCAAACAACTATCTTTAGTGTATACATGTAAAATCAAACAATAATGAAACAGAATTCGAAATCATAGCATATGAATTTCTTCACTAATTCAAAAGTCTAACTAGCAAGCTGGGGATTGCATTCCAGCAGTTATTTAAGATGCTATCAGACTTCTACCTATTTGTAACACCTGATTGTGAGGCAACCGACTCATTAGTCACAATTCCACATGTCAAACTACAGAGAGAACTCTAATTTACTTACTTCGGATCAAGCACCAATTTTCGTACTTCTTTGATTGCTGAACTAGCTGCATACAGTGAGATCTTTCCCACCTGCATCAACAGCCAGGATAAACTAAGAACATAATTGACATAGGGTGGTGGGGAAGAGATGATAGAAAGAGAAACAATAAGAGGCCACTAGACAAACTTTAAAATACCATTTGGCATTTGCCTTACCTCCAATATCTGCAGCTTAGCATCATGGTCATTTGGAAGATCACGGATTTCTTCAGCCAATCTTACCGCCTGCTCGAGACTTTCAGGAGAAAGAAAATCAAGGCCTAATTGAACTGTAGACTGCAAAATGACAAAAATAAAATAAATAAATAAATATATATATATATATATATCAATAAAAATGCAATACAATATATTTCTTACAAATGTTTAGCTTTTGACACTTCAGGCTTTTACTCTTTTTTTTTGGTTATTAGTAAGTGATAACTTTTCTCATTACTTAGCCTAAAATATTTAATTATTGCAGAGAAGCTTTGAAGTCCCAAAAATCCTAACCCTAAGGCACCTATCTTGTGCAAATTGAAGGAGCAAGTACTTGGACAAGTATTTTAGGGCATGTATATCAGTTCTAGAATGTCTAAAAGGGTCTCAAGCATCCTAGCCATCCATGGCTTTAGGTTCACATTGAATAATGGAGATTTACTTCAATGAGGTGTCGAGGCCCAATGTTGACAAATTCTTAAAGAACATGTTTTTAGATATGGAAGCCAACATAAAGAATCACCCAAATAAAAAAATAAAATTGCTTGCATAAAAGAAGCCTATAAACGCAATTGACAAAGCTACTACCATTTAAAGCAAAACTAGCATAAAGTATTGTATCCTTTGAATACCAGGGAGGGAAAAGATAAAACACAAAAAATATTAAATAGTGACCCCCAAGGGAATGCACTAGGGGGAATAAAATCATAGTTGACATAATATTTGTTCGTAATTCCGAGAATGGATAACATCAAAAAAAAATTCCATCACAAAAATTTATCCAGCATCCTGACAACTTGAGCAAGGATATGGAACGATAAATTTCTGTTTTTTCAAGTTTCTTTATACGTTAAAAAATCTTTTTGCAAGAATCAAGATGTATCCTGAAGGTTACTAATCACACTGGACTAACCTGAAGATTTCTCACTTGAAAAGGACATCCAGCAGGGAGGAATACAGCTTGCCCTAAATGCTGCTCAAATGACCATGGCTCTACTCCTGAAAAAGAAGGTAGTGATTGTAATCGAGCATTAGCAAATATCCAGTATATCTAATTTATCAGTATGGGCACAAGACCAAAGATCACTACATAACCTTATTAATAAAGTAGGCAAAAAAAAAAGCTTTAAACAGAAATGTACTTTCCAAATGAATAATATTCTTCCTGTTATTTTAGACGAGTAATTTTCCAAATGAATAGTATTTTAGTCATGAATGTAGCAAAGCATTTGTACTTGGGGTCAATAGCTAGGTGCATCACACCTACCAGTTTAATATGGGATTCTTAGAATTGTTTTAAATTGAAACAGTTATCCAACATCAGCAAGTCAATTTCTGCTTTTTAAGATGAAAAGAATACTTTTGCTTATTCTCAGTTTATAAAACATTATTTACAAAAGTATTAATTAACAAATGTTTTTAGGACCCAATACTACTTTCCTTTTTATATACCATAATTTGCAAAAATTGGATAAAAGTCATATTCTCCTGCAAATAGTTTCCACTTGCTTTTACCACTAATTGTAAGGAAATAAGGATTCCCTATTTCCCAAATGGAAGAAAGAAATGGCACAACAAGGTGAATGGATCGGATCACACATGAAACTTTAACACTTCCAATCATTCACATTAATATAAGAGAGGAAGGGGGGGGGTGCAGTAGAATAAGACAAACAAATGGTAAGATCATGTGAATAGTCAGCATAACATGTTCCAAGCAATCTAAAACTGCTAGCACAAAAAATTGAGAAAAACTAGCAGGGTAGAAGAGGATGTGTATTTCTCCGCGATGGTGGGGGTAGTTGTGGAGGTGCTGATGGGTTATTCCTGTTGACATTTAATGGGCTGCTGCTAGAAGATCAACAGGGGGGTTTCCTTGGAAACTGTTTGGAGGAAGCTCCTTTCAAGGTCGCGGAGAATAGCTTCTTAGGGAATGAGTCTTAGAGCATTCACAATAGTTTCCTTATCTTTATCCCTACTCTGCAGTGTTATTGGGTCATTATGCAAAATACGGATTCAATTTTTTCACTATGAACCCAACATGTTCCTTATATTGATTCCTTAAATAATGAAATTTGAAATTTAAAAGTTTCAACAGTCAAATAATTTATTTTAAATTTTAATAATAATCTTATAATTTATAAAAGAGAGAGTATTTATCAATTATATTCCACCGTAAAATAATTTTATTTTATTTTAAATTTTAAGTCATTTATGGAGTGAGTATTGAATGGATTGTAGTTGCAAATGTACATAAGATCAATATTAAATTTTAAAAAGTTAATTTGTGATATTTTTAAATTTAAATTTAGTATGATTCATTTAAATTTTGAAAATAATAAATTTTATAATTAATAATACTTTTATAATATTTATAATTATATTGACATAAATTAAATAAATTTATATCAATTTTAAATTTGAATACGTTTGAAATTAATTTTTTTTTAAAAGTCAATATTAAGTTTATAATTTGAAAATGAAATAGTAAAAAATGTCAAGATGTATATTATTAATGAGTTGTTCACTTGAATGAGGGTGTGAAATGTCATTTTGTATATATAGAGAATGGTCTTTTGATTCTTCACTGGATAATGATTTGTTGATTTATTCTTCAAAATTGGGAATAGAGAGTTGATTAGGGAAACTGTTGTTAATGCTCTTACAGTTAATATCCACAGAAGAGACGAGTTATTGTATCAATGATGTTGAGATGATGATTTAAAGAGTTAAGGAAGAGTTCTCTGGGTCTTTTGCATTTTCGGATTTTTTTGATGACTTCATGTCGAGGTATTTTTTGTAGCCCTTGGCAGGAAGTGTATAGATTTTCTGATAACTATGTTGCTTCCAGGAGTATATAGAGCTACTGCATCCTCCAGAACTCAATAAATAATTTACGTACCTAATTCTTCCTTCAATTTTCTTTTATGATAACTGCTCAGGAATATCAAACCATCATATAGAGGATGTGGCACCTGAGATCCAAAGAGTGGAGTCAGCAACGTGCAACAAAAACGATGTCATAGAATCAACATAATAATTCTAAAATTAAAGGAGCAATCAACCTACAGAATCATCTATCAAATCATCAGGTTTCCCAAATTCCTTCCAGTGAATTTTCAAATACTCAATCAGCTTAGGAACATCCTGTCGGCGGAAGACATCCCAGAAAGCTCCTGGACAACTCTTTTCACATGTGTCCACACTAGCTCCATTCAAGTCTTCACATGTAACTGTTTTCTCTTCAGCCATAGAAGTAGCAATATCATCCATTCTCTCGTCCTTAGTTGAATCTAAACTGCCTTCATGCTCATCTTGTTTTTCATGTTCCCCAACTATTAATTTGGGTGATGTATCATCGTTTAAACTGACTTGTTGATCTTTTGGCAATTTACGTGCCTCAGATTCCTTGAAGACATTTTGTATCTTCTCAATCTTTGATTTTTGCCACCCTTTTATCTTCACTTCACATGTATGCACCAGTAGGTATACCTGACAATTATTCAGGAAGTGCTAACTGAAATCATTATCATATAGAAAAAGCCAGCTTTGAATCAATAAAACAGAAAATAAACAGATGAACATTCCTAAGAGCACTTTGGTGCAATGAAAATATTCAAGGGTTGAATTCCAACAAGTTGACAAATTAAACCAGGTTAACACTTGTAAGAAGTAAACAAAAACTTAACAATCCCAATGAACCAATAAGCAAAACTTTTTGACCAATTCAAGAACATAAAAAGTAGATATCCTATAATGTACTACAAAAACTCAGCTCCTTAAATTGTATACTTTGTTAGTCACTGCGTGTTGAAATCATATATGAAAGTATAACTATTACCTTTATAATTTATATAGTTAAATATTCGATATCATAAGGTGGTTTATGGGAAAATAAATACGTGCTAGATACTTCATATAGAATTTACATATATTTTCCAGAAAAGAAAGATATAAGACACCATTCCTCCTTTAATCGCCTTTTCCAATTTCCAAGAGATTGAAGAGAGACAATAGACAAACATAATAGAACCAAACTTACAATAAAAAAACAGTTGTTACACAATAGCACATAATAGTTACAGGAGGACAACACTCAAAATATATGGGAGCACGCTGAGAGTGGAGTACAAGGAGCTCACCATATCACGCATATTGAAACGGAGATTGTTCACTGAATCACCTCGACCAAGTTCCTCATGTGTCCCATACGATATGAAAACTTTAGGCCCTACATCATTCTGCAATGAATAATGCGGCAGTTTTGCAGCGACATTTAGGAGACCCCACTTGGAATGGATATACTCGAGCAAAGGCAGTTTGCTGATAATTTCAGGTCTTTGGTTCAGTAAGAACTCTTCAAAAGCACTGGGAGAAGGCCAATTCTTTAACTTTAACATCTCCGGCCAACCATTTTCATGGTTTCGACCCTCATAGTATCCTTTGATGAACTGACCAAGTTCAATATCAATCTGGAATCACATCATGAAATAAAACATAATCAGAGAAATAAGATTATAATAAACTGGAAAACATATGCTTGAAAAAGGAAACTTGAGAGGTAGTAGATGAACCTTATACAGAATATAAACACACCCAAAACAGTATTATCTACCATATGTACTGGGAGCTCAGATTTGTTGAAACCTACCTCAGACCACTCTAAGCAATCTAGAGCCTTGACATTTCTGTTATCATCTTTCATCTTCTCTTCCACAGTCTCTCGAATTCCTCTCCATATAACCATTGGATCCCAATTCGACATTGACGAGATATCCATAACCTCCTTTACAATAACAGGCTCACCCTTGATCCAGTGCTTTCTGAAGTCCCCAATCCCTTCTGCTCTAATATCTTCAGAAGTTGGACAGTACAAATAGTTATTGTTGTCATCTTCTCGATGTGCAAATTGGCAAAGTTTGAAGTTAAACACAGTCTTTTGTGGACTAACAGCATCATATACCTTACATCCATTAACCATTTCCTCAACATTTTTTACTAATTTTGCAACCCAATTCATCTTAAAGATGCGTTTTAGGGTCAGAGACAAGCAGCCACAGCCTCCATAGTCCTTTGGGGGGCATGGAATACTGCCATCTCTATTGGCTCTCCAACCGGAAAACTTATCCAACAGTTTAAGTTTGGAAGGTTTCACTTGCTCTGATATGGTTTCTTTCTCATCATTTCTCCCAGTAATATCACATTCCACCTTTACTTTGGCATCAGGTGTGGATACAAATCTTAGAACTTGGCAGCAGTTAAGGCATATATCATATGAGCAATTCATGCAGTGCCGATGATAATCAATAATAGGTATCCTACAGAGATCGCTGCAACAGAAACATCAAGATAAACTAAATGTCATTTGAGCACAAGACACTCCAGAATCGTCTAATTCATTAAATTTGACTAGAAGTAGACCATGGATGTACTTTAATAAAATACCAATTACTTTAATAAAATGATTGTGAAAAACATTATCTTATAAGTAAATTCCATGTGCTGGTAGCTCGTAAAGAATAAATCACTTTAATATACACATCTAGAAACTTAATAATTGTTGACAGTACCAGCACATCTGCTCATCTGCATTCAATTTCATCCTGGCGAGATCTATTTCGTTTCCTGGAGACAAGTGATAAGATAGTCAAGTCATGGTAGGTAACATATAAAACTAACACTCCAATGCACAATTGGAACATCAGAAGCATTTCACCTCGAAGCCTTCTTTCAAGTTCCACCTCAGAACACTGCTCACGGTGTATCCGCTTAACTACAGGAAGCACTGAAGATAAGAGACAATATAGATACTCCAACTTCTCTTTGACAGGTATCTCACGTATCTTCACCTGTAACTTAGAACAGTTATGATCATCTTACAGATTGTGACAAAAACTTATAAATTGAATTAAGGTTGTACATTCAAAGTTTAATATATCTAACACAACCATTAGTAACCACATATATACCTTGATTAAATTATCGCTCTTTAAGCAAGCCTTGCAATTACAAGTACCACGACATGCAGGACAAACACTCTGGATCTCTTCCAAAGGGATGTCAGAATACCTAATAGATTGAGAAGACAATGTCACCAAAATGTAGCATGGAAGTATGCTCTATTCCATATAATAGTATATCTCACCAAGTAGAGATGCAACTGTCACAGTATCCTCTCCTATCACATTTGAGGCACCAGACAACTTCTCTGACATTTTGCCGGCACTGATGGCAAGTTTGCCCACCAGTATCATCAGAAGAATCTGAGGTTCCATCAGAAGACTCCTGAAAAGAGAAGTGCTCATTTAGGCAAGGAGAAATACTGATTATTTAGAGGAAAATATCAAAGAATGTTGGCATGCCAATTTTTAGGAACACCAATAGATTTAAAGTATACATGAAAATGCAATCTGATAACTAATTGTCATCCTTCCATAGGAAACTCCAAGTCCAACCAATGTATGGGGTGCTTGGAGGATACTACCGCTGGCAGTCAAGCTGGGCAGTCAAGCCGGGCGGTAAGCTTGGCTAGACTATCACACCATAATTCTAAACCTAATTTTGCAGAAACTGACTGCTCATCCGTAGAATCAAACCATATTTTTTTCTATCTTAATCTTGAATTATAAAGTTAACACGAGTTCCATGATTTTTATATAATTATATGTTTACTTGACCACAAATTTTTAAAGCCCACATATGGTTCCCATTTAGAGCATTGTCAATGAACAGTCTCCCAATGATCTTCCCCATATTTCCTTTGGATTCTTAATGTCAAATTGGTAAGTGAGCATTTCATACTTGGGTTGGGATTGGGGGAATGAACAGAGATCAGGCTAGGAAAGTCTCACTGAATTCTAAGCGCATCAAGCTAGTAAATCTGCAAATAGAAATGACTACACAATACTTAATCTCATTTTCACATAGGAACATGGAGATAAGCTAATGTAAAGTTGTCTCTAAGGGGATCCAGCAATTTGATTATGTGGTAGAAAGTACATGGAAAGTTTCCAGTGAAGATTCCCCCATAAAATGAAAAGAGACATGCATCCTACCCCTAACAAGCACAAGGTTAGAAACAAGAACAAAAACATAAAGAATGGAATGAGATCATTTTTCTGTAAGTAGGCATATAGTCCTATGCTTAGAAGCACACAACTATCACTACTTCTTTTCTTCCCCCCTCCCTATCCACTATCACAACTGATATAAATTTTCGTGAAAAAATATTTACCGTAGGCACTCCTTAATTAAAATAGTTGCAGACTCCATTCCACCCTTATAGCGCTCTTATCATCCATATGATAGCAGTAATGATAATAACAAGGATAAAACAAACACAAGTTTATGTTAGAGTCACAGTTCAACTTACCACCATAGGACTACCATCAAAGTTCTTTTGTGATCTACTTTTAGATGACTCCACAACTGAAAGGGGTGGTGTGTTGTATGACCTAAAATTCTCTTCATACTGTTCAACATCTATTTCAAGATCATCATTTGACTTTAAAGAATTGTGAGCAGACAAATTCCTCATAGAAGGTGTTTCAGGCGAATGACTAACCCGACTCTTTAATACCTTTTCCTTATACTTCTTCCCAGAGACTGAGACAGGGTAATCACCAACTTTTGAACTAACAAGTGGTGAATCCATATCATCACTCTTACTTTCCAAATAGATATCGCTTTCACCTAAAGATTTTCTTTTGGCTTTCTTCATACTCGCCCTCAGTGCAGAATTTGCTGCCCTCTTCTTAGCCTGAATGTAGTGCTTTTCACATACTGTTTTGTCTGGCATGGACAGGGCAGTGCATCTCCATTGTTTCCCATCTGACCTTTTACACATAAAATCATCAGGAATCCCAGAATTATCATCGCCATTGCCGGAAGTTGATCGAGGATTCTCCATAATGGCTATGTAATAGTGAGAATTAATACATTAAAAACCATATGCCAGTATCAACCTGCATGAAAATAATCCAACATATCAGAAGCCATAACAATTAACAGTAAGACAAAGTTCAACCTATCTGTATTATTGGGGTATATATCAATTACCATTGCTCATAAAGCAAAAACATAAATGAAAAACATTATGATGTTTTATATATATAGTTAAGTTCTTATTTTTTTTAAAGCTTTTTCTCCCCATCAAAAACCTTGGTTATCAAGAATCAAGTCCCAAGACTCCCAACAACTGTAAATAAGTAAACCTCGTGAAAAATAAGTACTCAAATTTGCATTTTAGGACTAATTTAATAACATATTAGGCACAAAGTACATCAAATAAATAACACAGTGAGAAAACTATTAACTACACATCGTTTAAAAACCAACACAATTATCTATAATCAACCAAAGAAAATGAACTTTTCAAATTAAAAACGTACCTTTAAAGCCCTACGTTTCTTCTTCTTCTTAGTCGAAGAATCAAAATCTAATCTCCATCAAAACTTATATCCACCGTATATAATTGAGAAAATCAATCAACAAATATAATTAATAACCACCGAAGAAAACTGAATTTACAGTATGTAATGTTTTGGGCAGCTACGAATTAACAAAACAGTAAAAGATATCCCAGATCAATGGAAAAATTGGGGGAAGAAGATAATAGTGGAGGGTTAGGGTTTATGGAGGGGAAAAGATAATTAAGATGATGGAAGGTGAGAACCAGAAATTAGCCACGGAAGGATAGAGAAAGAGGCCCAAAAGCAAAAGTGGGCTGTGAATTGAAGAAGAAGGGTTGCAAATATTGGAGCTGTAAACCCCCAGTCTCATTACAGAGATGAAAGAAGACGATGGATCAATTTACTTAATTGCCCCCAAGTGCCTGTGTTGTTAATTTGTGAACGCAAGGAGAGAAAATTACGAGGGAAAATGAAGTTCTTTCATGTTCCAATTTGCAGTGCTGTGATTCTTAAAATTAAAAATAAATAAATAATTAATAGTAATGAATTTTATGATGCAACAGAATTTTCCATTTAAGAAATAATGCTTTTTTTTTTTTGAGTTTCTTAATTTTTATTTTTTAATATTAAGCTTAGTGTGGATGTCACACTTCTATATATATTTTTTTCATATTGAATGATTATTTTTGATATTAAAAATAAATAAATATTTATTTCAATGATTAAAGATAATATATTTGATATTATAAAAAAGATAAATTAATTATTTAAATTTTTATAAATGTAATTTATATATATTGATCAACAAATTATTTTACTTCACTAATTGTAATATACACATCGCCAGCTTATAAAATATTAGAAAATAAATAGAGGTGAAATTATAATTATATATATATATATATATCATATTATATATATATATAATATATATATAATAAGTTAATAGTTTAGGATAATATTAAGAGTGAAAAATAATTTATAACTTGGTCAATTAAATATATTCAATCAATAATAAGTTAAGAATTGAAGTCAACAAAAATGTTGAATTCAAAAGTAGAAAATTGTAAACAATTAATCAGAAATATACATACCAAAAAAAAAAACTTAATTTGATGTGTAACAGAACAGTGACATTTCATACTCCAATAAAAAACATTACATTACAGTACCAAAAAATAATCAAAGAATTGAACCATTCCATAAGCCATGCCATGAAACCTTCCTTCCTTCCTTCCTTCCTTCCTTCCAATCAAAAAAAATACTAAGTCATGTGCGGTTCCTTCCTAAGTAATTTAATTCATTCCCAAATCTCAAGTCTTGTTTATGCTCCTTCCAACCATATGTATGAAGGCCCTCAACAATTTCAGACATTGGCGGCCTGAATTCCGGCTCAACAAAACATAACATTTCACCAGACAAAATATACTTGCATGGAAAATGCATTGTCCTGTTAATTCAGAGACTCAGACTCTAAATAGCTATTTCAATTTTACAAGTCAACAATTAATTCTTCCTTTTATAGAAAAAATCACACTTTTTCCTATCCATTTTATCCATAGTTTATATTATTATTAAGTTCACCAAAAGAAAAGGAATGAAGAAAGAAGAAAAGTCACCTGGACACACAGGGAAATTATATCAGCTAAACGAGACAAAGACTTTGACGGATATGCTCCCTTTAGAGAAGGATCAACCATTCTTGATAATGCATCTATATCGTGAAGCTGAGGAGTTGCCCATCTAACAAGGAATTGCTCCCCTCTAGGCCGCGACCTAATCATTATGAATAATTGAATATGAGTGATTATTGGTTTCCTCTCACAGTCGCAGAGTTGATATTTTGAATTATTGCTTCTTATATACCATTGATCAAAGTCATACTCTGTTGAATAAGATCACTAACCTGTCATAAGATTTCTTCCCCGTAAAAAGTTCCAACATAACAACTCCGAAGCTGTATACATCACTCTGGCAAGTATAACTACCCATCTCAAGTTCTGGGGCACCATAACCGGAACCTTGGAACTGATATATGGACAGAATTCAACGAAGTTAGTATACAACTAAACTAATTTCAACCACATTTGAATAAGCTTGTGCACAGCCACAAGGAGAACATGTTTCCATTTGAATGGCATCACATTTTCCTCAGCTAAGTGGCAAACAATAAGAATTCAGCTTCAAGCTAATTATAGGATAGCATCGGTCCTTATTCCAAGGATTAATCTACAAACTTTAAACTTCAATGTCTTTTAACTGATATCAGATTCAAGCAGGAAGCCAAGTCAATATCCAAAATGGTAAGCCTTAGATTAAATATCTTAGCCAGTACAAGATTCGTACACCCACAGGTCCAATAGAACAACTCTTATAAAAGAGTAGATTAATTGTACTATTCCAGTTACCAACTCACCAGTTTATGTCAGTTCATGGAAGCATAAAGAAAGTTATATAGGCATATTAAATACCAGGAATCACCTGAGTTATGTAATTAGATGATATCAATGGTAGCAAGCCACAATCCGAGACACGTACTACAAATCCGTCATCAAGAAGAACATTGGCAGATTTGAAGTTCCGGTGCACAATGGGTGGTTGACAAACCTCGTGCAGATACCTTTGCCAGAAAACAATGGGAAACACTAAGTCTCCAAATAACTTAAGTCTCCAAATAACTTAATACAAAGGATGTCAGATGTAAGAACTGTATGTACAACGACACAAGCATGAAAGCAACAGAAATACAACTAAACTGATTGAACGATCAATTCAAACAGCTCAACAAAGGGAGCTATCACCAGGGACAGAGCCAGATAATCTTGTGAGAGGACCGAAGTAATGTATTCAATTTAGACATCAATATTCAAGAGCTAGCACTGTTGAATTTAATGGTAAAATTAGTATAGTGTATATATTGTTCACTTACTCTTTTAATTATTCAATTCGAGTGTACTTGTAAACCACAAACTGTAAAATAATCTAATCATTTTTACCATTAAAGAATGATCATAACAGAAATAAGAGTATTGGAGCAGTAAAGCATAATATGAAAAGGGCATCATCAAATCAATATTGATGGAGTATCAGTTAAATTTTGAAGAAATAAATAAAGGATCAAAAGGTTTGGAGGGGATAATGCCCCTGCCATCCTCTCTCTCCTTCTGTCCCTGGCTGTCACCTTAGCGGCATATTAGATATGAAACACACAATCAAAATTCTCAGTATCCGATATATTGGATAGTGACGGTATCCAGCTACTTACTCTAGGGCTCTTGCAGCTTGAAGTGCTAATCGTATCCTAGCATTCCATGAAAGATTCTTGTGAATTTCATCATCTATGTGCAGTGCTTCATAAACCGTTCCATTACCACAATACTCGTATACAAGTAACCGTTGTCCATGCTCAGCACAGAAACCCACAAGTTGAACTATGTTAACATGCTGAAGTTTTGAGATTCTAGAGACGAACTCAAGAAAATCTCCATCACTCAAATGCCTGGAAGCTGCAACGTCCAGTTTCTTAACAGCCAGCAGCTGAAGTTAACACCATAAATGGATGAGAGTTAGCAAGTATTCAACACACTTACAGGAAATAAATATGAGAGAGGGAGAGAGAAAAGGGGGGTTCTTGATAAAACTTCAATAATACAACAACATCCACACCTAGCTAGCAAATGGCAGTCAGATAGTCCACCAGTTCATAATCAAAAGTCAGCTGTTTGTGAAGCTTCAATACCACTCATCATATTAATAGTTTAATAGTCATAAATTGATATATATCAAGATATAAAGTAAACCAACTTACATTTTTGAAATAGAAAAACCTACATTCAGGAGAGAGTAAAATTTTGCAATGCAATATAAATAGAGAACCAAGTAAAAAACAACTGGACACAGATTTTTCTAAAAATTAGAAAGAGATGTATAAATAGTGTAACAGACCCCATTAGGCACGAGAATCCCACTGTTAAAGTTGTCTTAGCAATCCAATTCCAATTTAAACCAGAACAATCTTACCTTTCCATCAGGAAGCTCAGCTCTATAAACAGTACCAAGCATTCCTCCTCCGAGAAGATTTTCTTGAGAAAAACTTTGTGTATACTGCTGAAGCGATGCAATGGAGAAGGTCCTCGCAGAGCTCAATTTCTCTGAAATTTGTTTTTTGAATGTCACTGGGGCCACATTTGGTCTGGCAGTCACCCTTTCAAAAGGATTAAGTAGGGCAGGGAGGGGTGGTGGAGGCAGGATATTTTCATCCATTTCTGGCATGTCTATATTATGATCCTCTTTATGCTTAGGTACTGCAGCCACCTCCCTTTCTTGTTCAGCCTCTTTCTGAGCTGCACACAAGTAATAAGAGACTAAGTACCAAGTGTTACTGAAAAAAGAAATAACAGAGTAAGAGAAAAAGAAACCAAATGATTGAATGGACGTCTGGACTACCGTTCTCAGTACGACTATATGGTTTCAGCAACGACATGTTGTGCTTAGGGTTATCTCTGGGGTAATCATCTTCATCCATTCCATGCCTCTCAGGAACTTTGTTGGTCAATGGCCTTCCTTTGCAGCACCTTGACATAAAAAGGCAAAGTCCCAAAGCAAGCACTATGACTATGACCAACGCTACAATAGCAATCAACACAACTCGCTTGCTCAGAAGGTTTTGCCCTTTTGAAGAATGCGAGTTTTCTGGAGCAGAAGGTTCATCTGGTCGTATTCTAGGAACTTGTTTAGGAGGTAGAGCCCCAAATGGGGTAGGGGAAGGGGAGGGTGAAGGAGGCGAGGCTGGTGGTGATGGGAGAACTGTAGTGTTAAACGGATTTCCAGCTCTTCTGCATAATGAATGTAAATGTTACCATATGAAGCAATATGCAATAACGTGAAAATAATACTCCCTTTGTTCCGAATTATAAGATCACTATAAAAGTCAATTTGAAACATTTTCAAACTCAAAATTGACATGATAACTAGTAGTATTTTTTAGTTAGTTTATGATTCATAATTGTATCGACATAAACTAAATGAAATTCAACATTGATCTTATAATTCAGAACGGAAGGAGTACATTGTAAACCTAGATGCCAAAAAACCATATAATCTGTAAGTAAACACAAAAGTCTACTCAGTACCAATACATCCAAAAAAAATTGGTGGTTTTGAAACCACTATTCTTTATATCTTTGTTTTTCATGCATCTCATAAAGAATTTATGTTCACATCCTATCGAAAAAGTTATACTCAATTATATTGGGATAATATGCGTCGTTGAGGTGGCTTGAATTGAGATATTACCAAACATTATATTCAAGTTGAAATAATCTCTCTGATAAATCCTAAAGGTTATATACGTGCATAAGAAACAAGGTTCTGTGCATACTTAACAAGGCACCTCCAACGCTCAATTTTGTTTTGGCTATCTTATACCAGAATCATGGTTCTGGTTTTTTTCTTCCATAACATTGTGAATTATTTTTCACAAAATCGAAATGTCCTTTTACATAATTGATAAATAATGTCTTATCATAAAGGGCATTCAGGATGTACAATGTGAATTTTCCAACTTTGAAGCTCTTCTATCTAATCAAGCATAGTGTCTGCGTTCTATATTTCCAAGGGAAGAGTCCTCAGGATTGAAGAGATGTCAAGTATTGTGCCTTAAACATAGTATTCATACTAATTATTATTAAAGAGAAGTTTAATACACAAGTTTAATGGTCACACCACTACGTATAGATGAAACACTAAACTTTCTTTTTTTACGGCGTCTCATAAAATATCTTAGTAAGCGAGTTTGCTGCTACCAATGATTCTGACATTTCCCTGAGTAATATAATCAAACTTTGAAGTCTCTTTGAGATGCAAGCACATTAGATCAAAATATTATTAATTAGTAATTTCATGCTCATAAGATGGATTAAAATGACATTTTTAGCAAGCAATCACCATTCACCATTATATTCGTTAAACTTTCCTGCAAGACGACTTATTCAGTTCTACGCTAAGGCAGATAAAGATATAAGAGCTTTCCAACCCCACAAATAAAAAATTAAGTACTAAGAAAAACACAAAATTCAAGTAAAGAAAAATCGATCGACTAATCAATACCTCCTACACCCCAGAAGTGTTAAAAGCAAATTTGTCATTAGCAAAATTCATATATTTGAATATTCCAAAGATATTTTATTCCAAAGATATTTAACCCCAGAAGTGTTAAGCCAATATACTAATAAGAACAAATATTACGTTTTCTCCACTATTTTTTTTGGCAAAACTTTAACAATATAAAATAATAATAAAAAAAAAAAGATTTCCATTTTCACTGTAAATAGAAAATTCTTTTTTTACTAATATTGTTATAAAATTCTATTTGTGTTTGTGAAAACGTCCCCCTTTTTTAAATTATTTTATACTAGTACCGGATTCAATCACTAAATTATAATGAATTTCATTTGTAAACATAGTTTCTAAAACATCAAATAAAACAAGAACCTTGGAAGTAGTAACATATAAAGTTTCTATTAGAGTATATATCTTGTATTTAATCATTTGGGTCAACTCTTCTCATTACTAATTGGTTTTGAGTTAGAGAGCTTGATTTCTTTATATACTAGACTTTGCCCATTTTATAATATAAATCAAACATGATATCAAAGTGGGCTATCCTTGAGCCTAATTCAACACTCTTCTTAGTCTTCATTCTTACCCACTTGCAGTCCATTTCTTAAGAGTCAAAGTTATCCATTTCTTAACTAGTATCACTTGTCTATTGGGTCAATAGTTTCCCATAGTTTACTTGATTTCTTCTGGACGTGTCTTGTGACTAGCTTCTTTTAGGCTTGCTTATCTTGTGTGGGTCTTCATATTCATCAGGTCCACGTGCAACCCTCTATACACCAGGTTACACATGAGGGGGAATGTTAGAGTATATATCTTGTCCCACATTGAATACCTTGAGAAAATATGTGGTATATAATGACTTCGGTCAACTATTCTCATTATCAATTGGTTTTGAGTTAGAGAGCTTGATGTCTTTATATACTAAACTTTGGATATTTTATAAATCTAATAGTTTCGGATGTTAGAAAATAAAGATATAATAAGTTCATACAAGAAGAGACCATGGATGAAAATACTTTTTTTGCTTGCCATCACCTGAAAGTGGGAATAACCAGCAACTTCGGGGGTACAGGTCCTGAGAACAGATTGTTTTCAATGTTCCTGAGGAACAAGAAAAGTAATTACTCAAAATTTCTAAAACGTGTTTTAGTAAGATAAAGTTCACTGATTTGATATCAATATCAGAGAAGAAGAGTACAAATCTATTAAGGGAAGATCTTGCAAAATGTCAAGGGTCCCAACAAGACGATTGTCCTGCAAGTGCCTGCAATACAATAGATAATAATTTATGAAGATAGGAATGTGCAATGTAACAAAAAACAAAAGGTATCAGTTAAGATGATTACGCACAATGTGGTAAGAGATGATAAGCTTCCCATTGAAGGAGGCAGCTGACCATCCAAATTGTTACCAGACAAATCCCTGTAGCACTATAAATAAGTACATACTCACAACTACACCTTATAATAAAAGGAAAAGAATAAAAGGGAATGCCTACAAATTAATTAACCCTGTAAGCTGTTGAAACGTATCTGGTATTACTCCCGTCAAATGGTTGTTGCTCAATGACCTGATAGGAACAAGAGTTAAGATATAAATGAGAAATCAAAGTAAAAGGAAAATTATAAAGCTTTTTGAGCACAAATTGAATATAACTTACATGTCTGTCAATTGACCTAAAGAGGAAAAAGTCTCGGGGATGCTTCCAGTGAATTGGTTACCCGAAAGAAAACTATAATATGCAAAAGGAAATAAATGGCTAGAGTTAAATACAAGAATATGAAAAACATGCCAAGATGCCAAAAAGAGTTCAGAAGCACCCCTAGTTTAATCAGAACCATCTCGATGAATTACAAAAAAGAGAGCAACCGAGGTTCACACTTACAAGCTCCGAGTGGTGATGGGCAAATTGGATGGAATATTACCCCCAATGTGGTTATTGCTCATGTCTCTGCTTAAAAAAAGGTAAATAATCATATGCCTCTTAAAAAAAACCTTTCAATAAAACATAAATAATTGTAATGCTGGGCAAGTGGAAGTCCTAATACTTTCACACAAATCTATTACACAAAAACATGATGGCTCAAAAGTGGAACTTACATTTGTATGATAGAAGCAAAGACCCCCAAGCTCTCGCCCAATACACCCCCCAAATTTGCGCCATTTAAAACTCTGTCAATCTAAAAAGCTTAAGTATATAGCCAACACATATTAAATAGGTATTAAATATAGAAATAAAAGCCATACATTCCGGTTATGTTGGCATTGACACACAGTACGCCTTGCCAACCTTCCGCACAAGGGTCTCCACCAGTTGGCACCCACCCAGGAAGGGGTGGCGAGCCCAGAGCGGCATATAAATTATTTATAGCCACGACTGAAACATAAGAACAAATATACAATTAAGAAAAAAAACCCACATTCTCAATATACTACTTGGCCACTAACACTTGGAATGCAAGATAAATTACAAATCTTCTAAATAAGGCTTCCCAAATGCTAGTAATCAACAATTTAAGTATAAACACATGTATATACACAGATAGCGGCGTATATAACATATCCGGAGCTAAATTTGACAAACAAAGAAATACGAAATGATTGAGCCATGCTTTACCATCTCGAGGATCTGTAAGTCCCCAGCAAGTTCCAAATGCTGCAATCAACCCCACAAGAACCCCCATATATACCTCCCAATAAAAATGTCCCATCGCCAATTTTGAGCACCCAAAAACTTAAAGTTCTAATCTTTTCAGCAAATTTCGTTCTTCCACTCTAATCTGCATAAAATTTTCCAATAGTATCTACAAGAAGATCCTCACAGCTGAATTACAAAGTACATTTAGACAAAAGAAACCCAAAACTTCAAAACACAAAACTTCCCGAGATTCATAAAGTAAAGTTGCTGAAAACAAAACAAAATCATCGGAACTACAAAGTTTATAGAAATTCACAAGAAAAAAAGCAGAATTAGATAGAAGAGAGAGAAATGAGGAGTTAGAGGAACCCTAACCTGCGGTTTTTTTTTTGCAAACGACAAAGATTCGGAACAGTAACAGAGAGAATGATCGGACATTAAAGTTGGCATACGCTCTGTGAGTGGCTAAAGCCGACAGTGTATTGGTTTGTACACATCTTTTTGAGGGGGGAATATATTAAATTCTTTTATTTTGATTTTCAAATTAATTTATTACAATAATTGTAGACTGTAGACCGTTGTATTTGAGTGGATCAAAACTTTTTGAATAAGTATACACGGAAAGGTAAAATCAAAATAAAACTATTTTAAAATTAATTTGTTCGCATAATCAAATAGATTTTGTTTTATTTATCGAATTTTGACCTATTTTTTGTGTGTGTTTATTTCTCTAGAATGTATTTTAATATGAAGGCCGTTCTCATGTAAGACCCAAATTTTGTAAGCCCGTACTACAAGCGGCCTAGAGAACATTCCAAAGGTCTCATAGCTTCTAAGTATTTATATTTTTTTTACTTTTTTTTTTTTATAACTCTCTCCGTACACAAAAAGATTTTTGTCTCATTTGTTAATTTATATAAATTTTTATATTGCACGTTGCTAAAATCTAAATATTACCTTATTATTTTTGAAAGCATATATGAAACAAAAATAAATTCTTAATATTCACAAATTTTAAAAATAAAACTTTTTCGTAAAATGAATGGAGTAAAAATTTACCTAAATATGAATATCAATTAAAATATAAAACTAATAAAAGAGTCCCAACATATCTTACAATATAAATGTGTCTTTCTTTCTTGCCTCATATATATATGATATTTTAGAATCACAGTCTGATAATTAAAAAATAATTACATAACATTAAATATAGTATTAATTTTTATACTACCATTTACAATACTTGTCTAATTCTCTAACTCATTTGTAACATTTCCCTATAAGGAGTAATTTTAAAAAATTATGATTAATTCTCTTAGATTATATAAAATATCAAATAATTTTAAAAAAATAAAATAATCAAAAACATATATGAGACGGAGAGAATAACATTTTAATCCCATATTTTATGTCAACGTAATTCTCAGATACCCGTTGGGGTCCGGGGAGGCACGAACATGAAGATAATAAGCACACAAAACCAAAAAAAAATGTGGCATCCAATGTAAGTAAAATGGATGCAAGTACATATATTAACACATCTATCCAACTCTTTTATTCATATGCTTCTTAAATTAATTGTACAAGAGAATGTGTGGTCAATGTTTATTATTAATTAATATGAGGGGAGCCTGCCTTGATTTCAAATAAAAAACATCCTCCTCTTTGCCTTTGAAGTAGATCCGGTTAAAGATTGTGCTCTAGTTGTATTCAAACCCAAACCAGTCTTTGGCTTTTCTTCCTTCCCGGCCAGTTGTATATTGAGATATTACCTAAGAAAATACTACTCCCTCCGTCCTACGATAAAATCCGGATAGACTTTTCACGTATATTAAAAAAGAGAAATAAAATTATAAAATTATCCATAATAATATTTCATTAATTATTTTCAATGTAGGTGTGAGAGTGACTTATTATACTTATTAAATATGGACAAAAAATTAGAATAAGAAAAGTATAAGATATTTAATGTTAAGGGTATAATAGAAAAAATTCTGTAAAAATTTGGTTATTAAAGGAAAGTGGACATTTAACATGAGACTATCCAAAATAGTAATAACCACTTTTATACTGGGACGGAGGGAGTATTAGGTTAGTGAATTAAGATCTTATTTTGATGAATTTAATTTAAATTTGAGATTTGATTTAAAATTTGTTTTGAATTTGGGGTTTGACTCGAGTTGTTACATATGGTATCAAAGTCGAGAAATTAGAGTATGGTCATCTAATCTAGTTGGCGAAGGTAGGGACACGAACGCTGGTGATTTATCCAATAATAGAAAGAAGTACGAAGTTGGGGATACGAAACTAGCCCATATTATCTCACAATGGTTAGAGAGACAAAAATATGTTGACCGTGTGTGTGATCATTTATGACGGGGGCGTCAAAATTTAAGTGGAATAGTTTATAACACTCTAGTCCCACATTGAAAGATATAAAAAAATGGTGATATGTGGTTGCCTAAGATGATCCAAGAATATACTATTGGGCTAGTGATTTAAAACATTGTTTGGATGGATTTGATACGATTTGAACTCAGGATTTAATCTAAAATATGTTCCGAACTCGGGTGTGACGCCCCCAAAACAGGTCCATTCCATCCAACCCATTCTGAGTCGCCAAATACATGGTACATAAAACAACTACAACTTTATTACAACAATTATCGTACAAAATACAACAACACATATGCTGTGAGTTTGGATACAAATATATACCAAATGTGACACATGTCCCAACCGTGGACAAGACTCTCACAATGATGACACCTTACATAAAGGTATAGTCAAAAACCTGTTTTAGAAATTAGAATCTTTGGGAAGTGCTCAAGAAAAACCTTCGTATACGGGAGGCCATGCGTCCTACAGGTTATGATAGATATCATATGCCCACGAATTATCCTTGGTTGACCCAATAGACCCCAAAGAAAAACAAGAAGATTACTATCATCTTCTTTCCAATGGTGAGTCTTCTCTTGACATATAATTATCTCCACTGTCTCTAATTGAGAATTATACTCCAAACAAACACCAAGATCATATAGGTAGTGCGCGTAGATATACTCAGGAAGTGGATGTGCACAACCATGCCTTATGATGACACGAAGTTGTGTGTCATTAGACATCTTGTATGATAGTGACAAGACACCCTTCCAACGTTGAGTTCACCTCACCCTATTCGGTTCACCAAAATTAAATATCAAATGACGTATATAATACGACACACTTATCTAAAGTCTCAATAAAATTATTTTCATACTATTTAGGGAGAACCTCAACAGCTATAGACCACCGTTCTATTCCTGTTATCCCCCGCTTCGACCCAAATACACTCTTATTACACGAAAAGAAATTGTGAAGCGAAAGGGTGAGCACAACTAGCTTCGATAAAGAATATCATGACTAAAGATAATTAAATTATCAATAGCCTTCATCAGTAATAAATCAGAGATTTAGAACATATGTGTAAGACCCCAACTTTTATAAATAAAGATGAATTTTCTATAAATATTATTTTTGAATATTATGGAATAAATTTGATATAATGTTATAGTTGTGGGTAATATTTATAAAATAATCGTTTGGTCGGGGAATATTCTTTTTGTCGGGAATATTCGTACGACGGCTCAATCATTGGTGGACCCCACAACGGAAGTATTGTCGTAGTTAGAAAACGACAAAATTATCTTTCTATAAAAATAACTAATAGAGGTGTTACTGTTAAAACCGTTGAACTACCCTTAGTAATAAAAAATACGATGTCTGGCGTAGTTGTATAAAGAGCATCGATATTGATTATTGATGCTTACGTGAGAAGTCACTCGGTATGCTCAATTATTGCTACAATAATTGTTGCATCATATCTCTTATATTATTGATTCAATTATTGTCACGGTATCATCTCAGATAATATGTTATAGTATTAAATCAATAATTGAGACGATAAATTATAAATGATTAATAATTGTTGAAAGATTAATTATGTGACGCCCCCAAAATTAGGTATACATCACCCATCTTGGGTAGTCAGATACATGGTACAGAATTTAAATACAACTTACTAATATAAGCTGCCGCATATACAATACGACATAAATCGTGAGTTTGAATACAAATATTGTCTACTAGATATTATACAAACTCAAAAGGAGTCCTCATTACAATTATTATCACACTATTTCACGTAATAGTGAGGACTACTAATCTTATCCTCGGACCATTACTTGCTTCTCGACTCAGTCCCAATTTATATTCTCATTTCACAAGAGAAAGCGGTGAAAGAAAGGTGAGCTTTAACTAGCTCGAGAAGAAATATTATGACTAAGATAATGCGAGAATAAATTATCATTAGCCTACAACAATGTTAAACCGATAAAATATAATGAACATCAAGTTTAACTACAATGAACCAAAGAATCCATTAAAAGAGTCAAGTAGAAAATAAAATCTACTATCTTTTATGATTTAAAGGTTTTTTCATCCTTTGTTATAGCCGAGACTCAAATTTAATAAATATTCCACATCATCGAATCACCCCTACACTACTACCGAGGATATTGTTTAGTATCACGACCACAATTATTCATGCCTTTCTGGGCAAGAATAGTTGTGTATTCATTAATGGTCATGATCATGCCAACAATCATTCCATCAATGCACTACTACCAATCGAGGATTTTTATCACATCATTTGTAACATTACGGTTAATGATTACACCGAATAGTCTCTAGTCATAATCATACCAAGTTCATCTATGCACCTTCAAATACGAGATGACTTTCAACATAATATAAACATGAGGATGATGACAATGATATAAAATTCAATAAAACAAGTTCAAGAATTATTTTATCCGAGAATTATTAACGTCCAAATTGTCGGCATATCTTTTTTTTTAGAGTAAAATTCAAGAATGATCGAAGAATATTTCCATGAAAAGATCTTTGGATGAAATGCAAATATCAAGGATATTCTACTAATTTCATGGAGTATAAAGTCAAAGTTTTAACCAACCTGGGTATAGTAAAGAATGGAATAACAAAAGAAATCACCGTAAATGCGATAGGCCTTGCAGGCGAGTTATTCAACGAGAATAATAAATAACGGAACCCGGTCCGCGTAAAACGCATGTGAATTTGTGAGACCCAGTTTTTATCAATAAAGATTTAAATTTTGTTGAAATAATTTTTTAATATTATGGTGTGAATTTAAGATAATATTATAGTTGTGGGTAATATTTATAAATTTTGCAAAAGTATACGAGTGGTTATATTATATTCGATTGGTGGGGGAATATTCGGTTTAGCGAGGGAATATTAAATGCAACTCTCAATCATTGGTGGACCCTAACAAATTATTATCGGATTGAAAGCGACAAAATATTTTTATTAAAATAACGTCGGCGGAAGTTTTACTGAGTAGTTCTTTGTTGAACTACTCGGTAGTAAAAGTACGATGTACGTTGTGGTTGCGTAGTAGCACACCGGTATTGATTATTGATGCTTATGTGAAAGTCACTTTCGGTTTGATTCCATTATTATTAGATTAATAATATGAATTATTATAGCGATAATGACGTTTTGTTTTATTAAGTTATTATTAACGTAATAAAAGCGAAACATCTTTTATATAAAATAGAATACTTTATTAAAGTTATTACATAAATAGAATATATTATATTTTATTATGCATAGTAGTGTGCGTAGTGTTTTTGCATAGTGTTTTTGCGTAGTGTTTGCGTAGTAAAATGTTTTTATATAAATAGAATATATTATATTTTATTTAAAAGATTTTTCTTTAAATATGGACCGTCAGATTAAAGTAAATCAATCTGGATAGTTCATGGATTAATTCTTATGCATTCCATTTTCCTATAAATAAAGCTCGTTCCTTCATTATTTTCTTACGAATTCATTGAAACTAGAGAGAGAATTATAGAGAGAAGCTAGAGAGAAAATTATAGAAAGAAGAAGAGTATTCGCTACTTACTTCTTACTTATATTCGGTTCTTTTTACGGTGAGGGTGTTATTCTTTCTTCTTGAAGAGAACTTACATTATTCCATTCATTATTATTACATTGGAATAACTTTGTAAAAAGTGGCATACCTATACATAACAAGTATCATGGCATACCCTATACTTGGTGAAATCCTTATGTTATTCCATTCTTATTATTACATTGGAATAACTTTTGTATCTGTGATTTACCCTATACTTGGTGACATTCTTCTATTATTACATTGGAACATCACATGCATGTGTTTTACACGGACACAGGTTCCGTCTTTATTATTATTCTATTGGAACATCACATGCATGTGTTTTTTACAGGACTGGTTAAAATCTTTATCATTCTGTTGGAATATCCTATCATGTGTTTTTACAGGATGCAGTTCCATCTTTATTATTACATTGGAACATCACATGGGTGTGAATTTCACGACACAGGTTCCGTTATTATTATACATTGGAATAACTTTGTCTGTCTGCAATCTGCGTGCGTGGTGATTTCTTTTGTTATTCCATTCTTTATTATACCCAGTTGGTTAAAACTTTGACTTCTATACTCCATGAAATTAGTAGAATATCCTTGATATTTGCGTTTCATCGATATCTTTCACGAAAATATTCTTGATCATTCTTGAATTTTACTCTACTGAAAGCGATATTATGTTGACAATTTGGGCGTTAATAATTCATGGATTAAATAATTCTTGAACTTGTTTTATTGAATTACTATGTTATTGTCATCATCCTCATGTTATATTATGTTATCTTTGGCTTACGTGCGTAGATGAACTTAGTATGATTATGACCGAGGATCATTCGGTATAATCATGACTTGATATAAATGATGTGACAAAAGTCCTCGATGGCTGTAATGCGATGATGGATAGTTTTGGTATGATTATGACCGAGGGTGATTCGGTATAGTCATAACCATTGATAATTTGATGAAAATCCTTGGCCGTGAGTACGGGGATGATTAAATGTGGTGGTTTATTTATTAAAAAGTGAGTCTCGGCGATAAAAATTGATGAAAACCTTTTAAAACCTAAAAGATAGTAGACTTTATTCTCTACTTGACTCTTTTAATGGATTCTTATTCCAAGCTGCAGTTAAACTGGTTGTCTATTGTATTTTATCGGTTTAACATTTGTTGAAGGCTAATGATAATTTATTACGCATTATCTTAGTCATAATATTTCTTCTTGGGCTAGTTGAGCTCACCCTTTCTTTCACTTTATTCTCTTGAGAAATGAGAACATAATTTGGAGACGAGTCGGGGAGCAGTAATGGTCGAGGAGGATAGCATTAGTAGTCCTCACTATTACGTGAAATAGTGTGATAATAGTTGTAATGAGGACTCCTTTTGAGTTTGTATAATATCTAGTAGACAATATTTGTATTCAAACTCATAGTTTATGTCGTATGTATACCTGGCAGTTATATTAGTAAGTTGTATTTGAATTTATGTACCATGTAAGTGGCGACCCAAGATGGGTGGCGTATATCTAATTTTGGGGCGTTACGCGGGCAGAGATGTTCCAACAGAATAATAATAAAAAGCGGAACTGGGTTAAAATGTAAAACACCTGCAGAACAGGATGTTCAAATGAAATAATAATAAAGATTAAACCGGTCCGGTGTAAAACCTGCAGACATGATGTTCCAGCGAGAATAATAATAAAAGATGGAACCGGTCCGGTTGTAAAACACCGCAGAACGGGATGTTCAACGAAATAATAGAAGAATGTCACCAAGTATAGGTAAACCCGTTATCTGAGTTATTCGATAGAATAATAAGCGATGGAATAACAACAGATTCTCTTAATGAATAAGAAAGAATAACACCCTTTTACGAGTACAACAAATAATATTCCCTACCTTAGAAGAACCCCGAATATTGGAAAAGTGAAGTAGCGAATACTTTTCTTCTTTCTCTCTATAGTTTCTCTCTCTGAGTTTCAATGAATTCGTGAAATAATGAAGGAATGAAACTTTCTATTTATAGAAAAAAGCGAGGGTGGCTCTTGAGTGTAACGAAGGTCAAAATGACTCTTGGTAATATTGAAGAGCAATAACTACTATTTCATGTGAAGGGGATGTAATTAACCTTTGGAACAATCAAAGGCGAGTTAAAGACCCCAACTTATTATTAATGAAATTTAATTTTCTCTATTTATTATTTTGAAATAGTAAGGGTTGATTTGATTAATGTGGATAGTTAGGGGTAAAATCATGAATATATTTGAAAATAAGCAGTGGTTATAAAATATTCATTGTTGTCGGGAATATTAGTTTGGTGCATGGAATATTAAATGCTTTGTCGGGAATATTAAATGCGATGGCCTAGCGACCGTGTATGGGCCCATATGTGAGCGATTGGATGAAAAAAGCGAAATATAAGTTGTTTAAAAATAGCGGCGTAGTTATTCACAGATTATCTTTGTTAAAATACTAAATGGTTAAAACACGATAGCTTTACGGTATTGCACCAATTATTGATTCTTACGTGAAGGCACTTACTCGATAATGGTTACGATAATTCTTTGTTATTTATTTTATTGATTTAATAATTGCTGCGTTGATATTTTATATTCTTTGTTGTTTGATAATTGTCATTACTGTATTATTTTCATTATCGAAGCAATAATTCATATTATCTGAATAATATTATTAGATAACATTATTGGCAATGTCTAGAAAGTTACATCTAAGGAGAGGTTTGGTCACCTAATTGCGCGCGATGAAGAAGAAATTCTTATTGGAAAGCCCCTGCTTTCTGGGAAGCGCACGTTTGTCGATATTGTGATTACTGTAATATTATTTGTGAATAATTAATTATTGATTCATATGATGAGAAAATATTGATTTTATGTGGATATAGATGGAGAAAATTTTAATGTGACAATTGTTGAAAATTGAAATTTTATCTTTTACGATAAAATAATTCATTTAAATATATTATTATATTTTAATAATATAATAATGGTGATATTTTTACAACGAATGTGGGATATATGAGTATCTGAGGAGGAAGAGTATTTTTGTTGCAATAAATGTTTAAAACATATTAAACATGTCGGTGGACCCCATTTATTGGTGAAATTTGATTATAGCTTTGTAAAATCGCCTTGGTTTGTGGATTTGGTCATTTACATTTTGAATTTGGAAAAACTTTCTTACGCAAAGTTGTAGAAATTGAATTTCCTATAAAAATTCATGAGATTGAATTTTTACGATAAAAGGGCTATTTATTATGAATTATTGAAGTTAGAAGCTCAAAATAATTGATTTTTGGAAGTTTAAAATATTTTAAATAATAAAAACGTTTTTTGTTGTTTTTTAGGCTAGGGCTACAACATGTGCATAATGAGTTGAATTCAGATCTAGGAAGGTGGGCGTAGAAATTTTAATATATATATTAATATTATATTAAATTTTACTAACTTTGGTGTTCTAGCGTTTTCTATAAATAGGGTCTTGGGTTAGAATTGAAAATCACACGAGCTGAAGTTTTCTCTCTATATTATCGTATATTCTTGTGAGTATTTTGAGTATACTTTGAGTATTGTTATCACGGTGCAGTTTCCATGACCTATATACAGGTATTCGATTAAAATCTTAATCTTTCGAGGTAAGGGATATTATTTTTTTTATAATGATATTATTTCTTGATATCATTATCTTTGAAATATTGATTGAACTTTTTATCAAATTTGGAACTTTTTTATGGGAGTTCTTATTCATGATTCTTATTCACGAGTTACTATTCATGAGTTCTTATTCACATTTCTTTATTCACGATTCTTATTACTATTCACGTGAAGATGTTTTTTTGGAATTTCTATCTTTTGGTGTCGAGATTCTATTTCACGTATATCTGACAATTCAAAAAAAAAAAATTTTCTTCTTTTAAGTCCAAAATATCTATTACGGATACTAGCTTTGATTGTATCCATGTTTTGATCATTCTTGAATTTTACACCACTATGATTATTTTTGAGGTATTTTTGAACATGGATAAAACAAAGTCTGAATCCTTAATCCTTAATCCTTGTCATTTTGTTTCCTTTGGATTCGTTTCTTTAAAAATATTTTCATCATCCTCGATCTTAAATGATGATATTATTGAATATCTTTGGCTGTGGTGCAAAGATGAATGATTCTGAAGAATATCTTTGGTAGTAGTGCAAAGATGAGCAGTGTTTAGATGAACATGACCAAGGTGATGAATATCTTTGGCTTGTAGTGCAAAGATGAATATTTGATTCGGATATATATTGATTGATGTTACGGGGATAAAAGATAGAGCGATGAACTTTTAAATTCATACATAGAAGATAGTAGTTTGCATTCTCTACTTAACTCTTACAATGAATTATTATTTCATTGCGAATATTGATTTAAAATTTGTTGTCTATTGTATTACATTAGATTTTTCCTGTTGAAGACTAACGATAATTTGTTGTATATTATCTTAGTCATAATATTCTTTCTTGGGCTAGTTGAGCTCACCCTTTTCCTTTTTGTTCCATTTTTCTTCTCGGGAGAGCGAGAATATAAGCGAGTGCAGTCGGGGTATGGAATGAAGGTTTTAGAAAGAGTTGTTTAGTAGTCCTCACCATTTTTGTAAAATAATGTATCAATAAATGTGATGAGGATTTATTTGAGTATAGATATTATCTAGAAGATAATATTTGTATTCAAACTCACAGATTTCTTGTTGTAATAATAAAGTTGTAGTTGTTTACATGCCCATGTATTGACAACTCGGAATGGGTGATGTATACTACTATTTTGGGGCGTCACGGTTGGTATCGAGCTTAGGGATATGATCTCTGGCGGAGATCGGGAAATAGAACTAGGAGGGAGGCAGGTAAATCCTTAGCTAGTGTGTCCTACTAAAGCTTATTTGTTAGTTGGTGGATATATAAGGATATTATGTGATATATTGATTTCCTTAATTAACCCTTGTTTTATGATGATGTTTGAGAATGTCGTTTGAGAATATTAACAATGGAAATGAGGCCAGTGAGGCCTTTGTACTCACTGCAGCGAGGAGAGCGTCTGCAGCAGTTTGGCAATGTTCCTCCATGAACAACACCAGCCCTTGGCGAGATGATGAGCGAGGGATGTTTAGAAGCTTTTTGCGGTTCATGCAAAAATCGAGACGAGGAGACTAGTGTTCAAAATCTGAGGAGAAATGATAGCAATTCACGGGTTATCACATGACCAGCGATTCGAAGTTGGGACCACGAATTTAAGGAAAGCGGATCCGATCATGGCGGAAACATGGGTCAAACAAATTACAGAGATATTGATGTCTTGGGATGCCGCGGAGAAAACGAAGGTTCCATTCGCCACCTTTATGTTAAAATGGCGAAGCGGACTCTTGGTGTGGGAGTGCGTGAAGCGTACCCATCCGTACTTTTCGGCATGTCTTGGGAGAGCGTTTGAAAAACTATTTAATGACAAATACTTTCACGAAAGTGTTAAATCGTATGAAGGAAGTGGAGTTCATTAGTTAGAACAAAACAACATGGCGGTGTCTCGATGCGAGGCAAAGTTTGCGAGTTATCGAGTTTGCACCTCATTTGGTGGAGAATGAGGAGCGTATGGCGCGGATGTTTCTTAGAGGTTTGAAACAAGGCGTCGTCGATATCTCATTTCTCATAAATTTTCTCTCTATTGAGATGTTGTAAGAGGCTCGATTATTAGGCGAGATAACTTGATACGGTCAACGAGGACCATGACTTGAGGATCGTACCGAGATAGCGATCAGCGAATAATGATAACCGGCGGAGAAAAAAAGCAGAGCGGACAAAAATGGTAACCACTCTGGTGGTAATCATAGCCGTGAAAATAGAAGAAGCGAGTCGGGAGGAGATTTTAAAAAGAGAGATTTAACAATGACCATGTGAAGGCAGCGGTCTTGGCGTGACAAGCGGTTCTAAGGAGGAGAACGACCACCGGTCGTATATTATAAATCTGGGAAAGAGGGACATATCGGTCAAAGCGCCTACAGCAGTTCAAGGTATGCTATAATTGTGGAAAGGAAGGACATATCGCTCGAGATTATGCGATAGCGAAACCTAGTTCGGTGAGGGCGGTGACTCGAAAAACATCCCGAGAAAAAAGTCAAAAGTCAGCGATTAGGGAAGGCGTTTGTTGTGGTGGTCAAAATCGAGAGAACCCAAGCGGGTGATCACGGGTAAGCTATTTATAAATTCTTGCGAAGTTTATACCTTACTTGATCTGGGTGCTACCCATTCATTTATCTCTCTGCTTGTGCTCAGCGTTTAAACTTGACTCAGGAGAAATTAGACTTTGACTATCTGTGGAAACTCAGTTAGGAGAAACTTTCATCACATCCAACATTTGTTTATAAATCTTGTTTGATTCAAGTTGGCACCATCACCTTACACATTGACCTTATCTCTTTAAAGATACTTGCTTTTGATGTGATTTTAGGGATTGATTGGTTAACTACTCATCATACCAAAATTGATTGTTTTAAATAAGGTTGTTAGTTTTCATATTCTAACCAACTGTTTATGCAATTCAAACAACTAAACCATTAAAATCAATCAACATCATATCTAATCATAAAGCTATTCGTTTATTGAAAAGCGGATGTCAAGCTTTCTTAGCCCATGTTATGGATTTGAATAAAGACACGTCAAATTTGAATAATATTCTGTTGTTATTGACTTTCTGGCGTATTTCTGAAGAACTTCCGGTCTACCCCGAGCGTGAAGTTGAATTCTTTATTGATCTTGAACTTTGATACAAAGCCCATTTCTAAAACCCATATCGAATGGCTCTATTGAACTTGAGGAGTTAAGGTCCAACTACGAGGAATTGTTGGACATCGGTTTCATTAAATCTAGTACATCTCCTTGGGGTGCTCTGTTTTATTAAGTAAAGAAGAAAGGCGGGGTATCGACTTTGTATTGACTATCGGGAATTGAACCATGTCACCATCAAGAATAGGTATCCTCTACCTCGTATTGATGACTTGTTTGACCCGATTCTGAGGAGCACAATTCTTTTCAAAAATCGATCTTAGATTACGGATATCATCGGTGAAAGATTAGAAGCGAGGATATTCAAAAGGCGCGCCTTTAGAACTTCGATGCGGGCATTATGAATTCTTAGTCATGTCTTTGGATGACTAATGCTCTATGACTTTCATGGATATGATGAACCCAGTATTATTCAAGGAATATTTGGATCGGTTCGTTGTTGTCTTTATTGATGACATCCTCATATATTCCAAAAGTCGTGAAGATCATGAGCACCATTTGAAATTTGGTACTCGAAAACCTTCGTGAAAACAAACTATATGCCAAATTGAAGAAATGCGAGTTACGGCTTGAGGAAGTAGCATTCCTTGGGCGCGTGGTGTCGAAACATGGAGTATCTGTTGATCCGTGAAGATTGAAGCAATCTGAAAGTTAGAACAGCAAAGTCGGTGGTGAAATCGTAGCTTTTGGGCTTATTTGGTTATTATCGGAGATTAGTGGAAGGTTTTCTCGAATCGCTACTCCATTAACTTCGGCTAACTTCGGAAGGATACAAAATTCGTTTGGAGCGAAGAATCGAGAAGAGTTTCCAAGAGCTTAAGAGGAGACTTATTTATTTTTGTTCTGATACCATCTGGTTGGATGGATTTGTTATCTCTGACGATGCTTGAGGGCAAGGGTTAGGATGTGTTCTCATGCAGGCGTGGGAAAGTCATAGCTTTATGCCTCGCGACAACTTAAAAGAGTATGAGAGGAATTATCCTACTCGTGATCTAGAGTTAGCGGCCCGATCGTTTTCATGCTAAAGATATGGAGCACTATCTATATGGGGGAGAAAGTGGAGATATATTAGGACCATAAAAAGCCTTAAATATTTCTTCACTCAAAAAAGAACTCGACATCTCGGCGTGACGTTGGCTCGAGCTATTGAAGACTACGACCACACTATTGATACCATCACGGAAAAGCGAGCGTGGTAGTGACGCGTTGATGTAGAAGATCATATCTTTGGGAGCAGAGTGCGATGATGTCAAGTATCGCATAGAGCCAACTTTAATAGAAAAAGTTAAGGTTGCTCGAGCCAGCCAGGCCGGGCGTCGTATGAAGAAGAAAGTCTGAAGGAGCTATTAGGGCGAGAATTGATGAAGAAGGAATACTTGAGTCCACTCTAGACTTTGTGTTCTAACGACTACGATTTGAAGTCTGAGATTATGATGGAGGCACAATACACCATTTGCAATCCATCTGGAAGTACTAAAATGTATCGTGATCTTGACATACATTTTGGTGGAACAATATGAAGAGAGATTTGCAAAGTTTATCTCGATGTGTTTAACTTGTCAGCGTGTAAAGGCGGAGCATCTAGTACCTAAGGGTCCGTTGCAACCACTTGAGATTCCAAATGGAAGTGGGAACACATTACCATGGATTTAGTTCTGGGTCTTCTACGGTTTCTCGAGGCATCAATCTTATTTGGGTTATTGTTGATAGATTAACCAAATCTGCTCATTTCTTGCCGTCTGGGAGACTTATTCCTTTGAGCGTCTTGCTAGTATATGCGTGAATGAGATTGTGAGGTTGCATGGCATGCATATCCATAGTTTGGATCGTGACCCAAGATTCACTTGAAGATTTTGGGTTAGCTTGCAAAAAGCTATGGAGCGCAGTTCTGATTTAGTTAAGCATACCATCCTCAAGCAGACGGACAATCGAAAAGGACTATTCAAACTCTTGAAGATTTATTAAGACTACATGTCCTAGACTTCAAGCGGTTTGGGATAAGTATTTACCATTGGTGGAATTCTCCTACAACAACAGATTATCGAGTGAAGTATAGGTGTGGCTCCATTTGAAGCATTATATGGGCCGAAAGTGTGGCTCTCGATATGTTGGGATGAGGTGGGTGAAGCAACATTGTTGGGACCCGAGTTAATGCGTATGACTTCTGAAAAGATCGAAATGATTAAACAGCGTATACAAAGCGGCACAAGATCGACAAAAGAGTTATCGCGGATCTTCATCGAAAGGGCGTGGAATTTAGTGTAGGGGATCATGTATTGTTGCGAGTTGCTCCATGGAAGGGAGTTACAAGATTTGGGAAGAGAAAAAGCTCGATCCACGATTTATTGGTCCATTTCAAATTCTTGGCCAGAGTAGGAAATGTAGCTATAGACTTGCGTTACCTCAAAGTATGTCTACGTGTTCATAATGTGTTTCACATATCTGTACTTAAATAAATATGTGAAAGACCCGAACCACGTTATAGAGTTAGAAGCCGGACGAGATAGCCAGAAGACTTAGCGTATGAGGAGGTACTGTCAAGATCTTGGATAGGAAGGAGCATGTCCTACTGTGAAAATCGTACCACAAGTTAAAGTTTTGTGGAGGAATCATGCTTTATAGAGAAATGACACAGGAATTGGAAGCGGAAATGAAAGCGAGGTATCCTCACCTTTTGAAACACACCGGTCGTCGTCGTCGATTTAGAGGCGAAATTTCATAAGGAGGGGAGGTTGTAAGACCCCACTTATTATTAATGAAATTTAATTTTCTCTATTTATTATTTTGAAATAGTAAGGTTGATTTGATTAATGTGGATAGTTAGGGGTAAAATCATGCAATATATTTCAAAATAAGCAGTGGTTATAAAATATTCATTGTTGTCGGGGAATATTACGTTTGGTGGTGGAATATTAAATGCTTGTCGGGGAATATTAAATGCGGACGGTAGCGACCGTGTATGGAGCCCATAACGAGCGATTGGATGAAGAAAGCGACAAATATAAGTTGTTTAAAAATAACGGCGTAGTTATTCTGAATTATCTTGTTAAAATACTAAATTGGTTAAAACACGATGTAGCACGCAGTATTGCACCAATTATTGATTCTTACGTGAAGGCACTACTCGATAATGGTTACGATAATTCTTTTCGTTCGATATTTTATTGATTTAATAATTCTTTGCGTTGATATTTTATATTCTTTGTTGTTTGATAATTGTCATTACACGATTTTTTTCATTATCGAGCAATAATTCATATTATCTGAATAATATTATTAGATAACATTATTGGCAATGTCTAGAAAGTTACATCTAAGGAGGTTTGGTCACTAATTGCGGCGCGATGAAGAAGAAATTCTTATTGGAAAGCCCCTGCTCACAGGGAGCTGCAGGTTGTCGATATTGTGATTACTGTAATATTATTTGTGAATAATTAATTATTGATTCATATGATGAGAAAAATATTGATTTTATGTGGATATAGATGGAAAAAATTTTAATGTGACAATTGTTGAAAATTGAAATTTTATCTTTTTACGATAAAATAATTCATTTAAATATATTATTATATTTTAATAATATAATAATGGTGATATTTTACAACGAATGTGGGATATATGAGTATCTGAGGAGGAAGAGTATTTTTGTTGCAATAAATGTTTAAAACATATTAAACATGTCGGTGGACCCCATTTATTATTTGAAATTTGATTATAGCACATAAAATCGCTTGGTTTGTGGATTTGGTCAATTTTTGTTTGGAATTTGGAAAAACTTTCTTACGCAAAGTTGTAGAAATTGAATTTCCTATAAAAACTCATGAGATTCAATTTTTCTGATAAAAGGGCTATTTATTATGAATTATTGAAGTTAGAAGCTCAAAATAATTGATTTTTTGGAAGTTTAAAATATTTTAAATAATAAAAACGTTTTTGTTTTTGTTTTGTGGGCTACAACATGTGTTGATAATGAGCTGAAATCAGATCTAGGAAGGTTGGCGTAGAAATTTTAATATATATATTAATATTATATTAAATTTTACCTTTGGTGTTCTAGCGTTTTCTATAAATAGGGTCTTGGTTAGAATTGAAAATCACACGAAGCTGAAGTTTTCTCTCTCTATATTATCGGCGTATTCTTGTGAGTATTTTGAGTATACTTTGAGTATTGTTATCGGTGCAAGTTCCTTGACCTTTTATGTCAATTGTTTATTCTATTTAAATCTTGATCTTTAGAGGTAAGGGATGTTATTTTTTTTCGTAATGATATTATTTCTTGATATCATTATCTTTGAAATATTGATCTGAAACTTTTATCAAATTTGGAACTTTTGGTGTTACTATTCATGATTCTTATTCACGTATCTTATTCTTTATTCACGATATCTATTAATGAAGCGTGATGTTTTTGTGAAATTTCTATCTTTTGGTGTCGAATTCTTATTCACGTATCTGCACTATTCATTCATATTCACCAAAAATAAAAAAATTTCTTTTTTTTATCCAAAATATCTATTACGGATACTAGCTTTGATTGTATCCATGTTTTGATCATTCTTGAATTTTACACCACTATGATTATTTTTGAGGTATTTTTGGGCGTGGATAAAACAAAGTACGAATCCTTAATCCTTAATCCTTGTCATTTTGTTTCCTTTGGATTCGTTTCTTTAAAAATATTTTCATCATCCTCGATCTTAAATGATGATATTATTGAATATCTTTGGCTGTAGTAGTGCAAAGATGAATGATTTCTGAAGAATATCTTTGGCCGTAGTGCAAAGATGAGCAGTGTTTAGATGAACATGACCAGTGATGAATATCTTTGGCTGTATGCAAAGAAGATGATATTTGATTCGGATATATATTGATTGATGTTCTGAGGATAAAAGATGAGCGATGAACTTTTAAATTCATACATAGAAGATAGTAGTTTGCATTCTCTCTTAACTCTTCTAATGAATTATTATTTCATTGCGAATATTGATTTAAAATTTGTTGTCTATTGTATTACTATTAGATTTTTTTCCTGTTGAAGACTAACGATAATTTGTTGTATATTATCTTAGTCATAATATTCTTCTTCTTTGGGCTAGTTTGAGCTCACCCTTTTCCTTTTTGTTCCATTTTTCTTCTCGGGAGGCGAGAATATAGCGAAATGTCTGAGTGGGAGTATGGAATGAAGGTTTTAGAGAGAGTTGTTTAGTAGTCCTCACCATTTTTGTAAAATAATGTATCAATAAATGTGATGAGGATTTATTTGAGTATAGATATTATCTAGAAGATAATATTTGTATTCAAACTCCACGAGTTTCTTGTTGTAATAATAAAGTTGTAGTTGTTTACGTACCATGTATTGACAACTCGAGAATGGGTGATGTATACCTATTTTTTTATTTATAAAATTTTTGCTTAGGCGCAGAATATTTAAATTTAAGTCTTTCGATAATATACGGTTGGTCTTTCCATATTTACGTAACATGGATATGTGAAAACGTTATGAACACGAGACGTATTTGGCATATTTGGTAAAATAAGTCTATAGGCCCGATTCCTACTCGATCGAGGATTAAAATGGGCCAGATGAATCGAGGATTAAGTTTTCCTCTCTTTCCAAATCTTGTAACTCCTTTCTACATGGAAGCGACTCTTAACAACACATGATCTCTATGTCGAATTCCACGTCCTTTCGATGAAGATCAACATAACTCTTTATCGATTTTGTGAGGTTTTTATACGTTGTCGGATCTTTTGAATCTTTTAAAGTAGTCATACATACGAACTCAGATCCCTAACAACGTTGCTTCACCCACCTCATCCAAATCTTTGGAAGCGACACTTTCTTCCATACTGGCGCTTGAATGGAGCCATGCGATACTAACGATAAGCTTTGTTGTTGTAGGAAAACTCCATCGATGGTAAGAACTTGTCCCAACTCCTTGAAATCAAGGACACAGAGTCTTAATAGATCTTGAGAGTTTGAATAGTCCTCTCCATTGTCCAAATGATCCGAGGATGATATCTGAAGCTAAATCGTAAAATCTGTGCCCATAGCTTTTTGCAAACTAACCCAAAATCGTGAAGTGAATCTTGGGTCTCGATCGGAAACTATGGATCTTGGCATACCATACGGATCTTACAATCTCATTTATGTCATCTGAGCAAGAGCGTTCAAGTGTATAAGTTTCTCGTATCGGTAAGAAATGAGCGGACTTAGTCAATCTATCAACAATGACCCAAATCGCATCGATGCCTTGAGAAACCTTAGGAAGGCCGTTATTGAAATCCATGGTAATGTGCTCCCACTTCCATTCTGGAATTTCAAGTGGTTGCAATGGACCTTTTGGTACTTGATGCTCTACTTTAACTTCGTTGACAAGTTAGACACCTTGAGATAAACAATGCTTATCTCTCTCTTATTATTGCTCCACCAAAATGTATGGCGAATATCATGATACATTTTGGTACTCCCGAGATGGATTGCAAATGGTGTGTTGTGCGCCTCCATCATGATATTATACTTTAAATTAGGGTCGTTAGGAACACAAAGTGCAGAGTTGACTCAAGTATTCCTTCTTCATCGATTCTTGTTTAGGCGTAATACCTTCTTGCACTTTCTTCTTCATCGCATCGGCTCCGGTGCAGTGGCTTGGCGACTTTAACTTTATCGATTAAAGTCGGTTCTACTCGTATACTACATTATCATCACATGCGTCCACAGGTCTTTAACTCTATCTCCATCCTTTGCAAGTCACACAAAATGGGCCTTTTGCGTTGACAATAACGCTTTTCGTACTTGCATATGATCTTCACTCGATGTGTCGGCTACCACGTTAAACTTTTCGAGGATGGTATTGGATGGTATGATCATAATCTTTCAACAGTTCAAGCCAACGTCGTTGTCGCATGTTGAGTTCCTTTTGAGAGAAAAATATTTGAGGCTTTTATGATCCGTAAAGATCTCCACTTTCTCCCCCGTACAAGTAATGCCTCCAAATTTTAAGTAAAAAGACAACGGTTGCCAACTCTAGATCATGAGTAGGATAATTCCTCTCATATTCTTTGAGTTATCGTGAGGCATAAATATAACTTTTCCATGTTGCATGAGAACACATCTCAACCTTTGCTCGAAGCATCATTTGTAGATGACAAATCCCTCAGGCAGCCGTATGGTATTGTCGAGCAGTCTTGAAATAAGTCTCCTCTTGAGTTCTTGAAAACTCTTCTCACATTCTTACGCTCCAATAGAACTTTGTATCTTTTGAGTCGGTGAGTTAATGGATTAGCGATTAGAGAAAATCCTTCCACGAATCTCAGATAATAACCCATTTAAGCAAGAAAGCTACGTTACTTGATCCACGATTTAGGTTGTTCCCGACTTTGAATAAACTTGATCTTTCTTTGGGTGTGAGATATTCCATGACTTGATTATACTTGCCCCCAAAATAGGTCCATTCCATCCAACCCATTACGAGTCGCCAAATACGTGATACGAAACAACTACAACTTTATTATCACAACAATAAAAGCGTGAGTTTAAATACAAATATTATCTTCTAAGAATAATATTTATACTCGAATAAATCCTCATCACACTTATTGATACATTATTTTACAATAATGGTGATGACTACTAAACAACTCTCTCTAGAACCTTCATTCCATTTTCAGAGCCGAGTAGTACTGCCACATTACTCGCCTCTGAGAAGAAAATGGAACAACAAGGAAAGGGTGAGCTCAACTAGCCCGATAAAGAATGTTATGACTAAGATAATATACAACAAATTATCGTTAGTCTCCAACAGGAAAAAATCGATAGAATCTGAATAGAGAACAAGTTTCGGATCAATATTCGCGTTGAAATAATAATTCATAGAAGAGTTACGTAGAGATGAAATCTACTATAATCTATGAATTTAACGGTCCATCATC